>CM045766.1:151427008-151999508 GCA_025200525.1 Camellia lanceoleosa | reverse complement strand
GGGCTTAGATGCGATCGGGAAGGTCGACTATGAGCACCCTTTAAGCCGGTCAGAAGGCAAGCCTCTACTAGCAAGTGATATCCGTTTTGAAAACTTTATCGTTCTTATTCGGTTATTAGCCTAGAATTACTATGTGATCGCACTTACAAAAGTATAGACTAGATTGCCTAACTTGGAAATAAATATTGCATATGGTTTTGTCTCGAAAAGCGTGTTAGATTTGCTACTAAAGTAGGCTAAAATACGGAGTTCAGCGAGTTTTCCAACTCGGGCAATCAACCTCCCCACGAGCATTCAAGCGGTTTATAACACATAAGCATTTAGCATGGCAATCATCTTGTCATGGCAAGACATTCCACGCATGTGGTATGCTAAAAGCGTAAAAACTTACATCGTACTCGTGCCAAAAACAATAACCGGTTAGCAAACATGCATGACCTAGTTCATGTTAAGTGGCTAATGCAACACAGTAGATGCAATCTAGAGTAGGCAGCTAACCTAAACATGGCATGTAATCTTGTAGTATACGTATTCAATTTGGAATTGAAAAGTACGATGCAATTTGTATGATGTCACAGAGCGATGTATGTAAACAAATGCATGAATGCACACATGCATTGCATGAGGTATGCTAAAATAAGTATGCCTAATCTACCATGAAGCGGGTAAATAAAAGGGATGAAAAGAAATGGGGGTTGGAAGACATACCACTCACCCACTTATTACAATTTTGCCCTCGCTCGGAGGGACGAAAGAATATACAAATCTAAATAACTAATTAACTCATAAGCTAATTAATTATTACAAATCAACTAAATTAATTAAATAAAATAATTAATCTAATTAAGCGATGGCATATCGGGAAGAGGGGCGGATACATCGCGTGCAGGATTCGGAATCGCCTTGCCGTGCATGATTTGCCTCTGTTTCCTGCTATTCTCCTCTGAAAATTGCCAAAGTCCACAGGTGCCTCTCGAGAGCCTTTGGGGAATACCGCCGTGAGGTAGGGCACCACCAGGATTTGAAGAAAGAGCCACCCAGGCACTAGATGAAGCTATCGGTGGAAATTGATTGCAGTCGACACTAAATAGTCTTGCCGGGCATAATACTCTGAGAACACTGCAACTCACAGAGGGCAACAACATGCATGGCAATATGATTCAAGGTATTTATGCACTATACACACCCTTTATCATGTTGGTGACTCAAGGAAGGTGTGCCTTGGTTCTCGGACCACCAATCACGCATTTCCATGCATGATGGCCCCAGGATCAAGAATGCAACTTTGATTTCAAATGCATGCAATGCAAACAAGCAAACAAGGGTGTTAAACCCCTATCATGACTTGGTCAAGAGGCTAACATGTATGCCAATGTGATGCACTCCTAGACATGGCAACTAGCATGCAATATGGCAATACAATGCAAACCTAAGTAAGCACACAAGGCAAGCATGCAAACCACATGGAGGATGGACTTAGACATGATCTAAGCTCAAAAAGGCTCAAAGCAGTGGCCAAATGCTAAGTTATGGGGCCAAACACACATGCACACATACACATGTTAAGGTGCCAACATAAGCATAACAAACAACATTCAAGCACACTTGAAAATGAGTTGAGCATGGACAATTGACATGCATATAAAGCTCTGAAAATCACACAAAACATGATGCCAAATCATGCAACAAAGCAAGCCAAGTATACAGCGATAGGTCCAAGTGCTTGAAGCAAGCCATGGAGGCTTATACTAAGGTCAAGTCACCAAGCCTCCACAAGGCCAAGGGGACTCAAAACAGGTCTGGCAGACTTAAACAAAGCCTAAGGAGCACCTAGATGGCATCTAAGAGGCTTAAGCACAAAGGCATGCAATCAAGACCAAAACATGGAGCATTTAACACATGCTTTTAAAGCATTAAAGAGGCCACTAAGGCAAGCATATAAGCACATCATAAGGTCTGAAATAGCATGCTAGGGGGTTCCAAACAACCAAAAACAATGCAAGCAAGACATGCTACATATTCATGCTCTTAAGGCTAACAAGCCAAATCAAAGAGGCTATATTAAACATCTTTGTGGTTGACTCAAACAACATGAGACGGACCTTGAACATGGAAATATAAGCATAAAGTTTCACAAATGTAGGCCTAAAACATGCTAGAAACTAAGGCACACGACCTAGGCATGTTAAAGGCATCAAAAGGCATTACAAGGCAACTATGCTAAGCATGCATAAGAAACCAAAACCAACTTAAAATCATGTTATAACATGAAAATATAAGCATGAAAAATAAGTCAAACATGCTCAACACACACTCAAGCATGAAGCTCCATAAGGAAGCAAAACTTGCCCTTTTCAAGGACATCAAGGAGAGGTGGCCCTCTCCTTTGGAACTTTATGGCACCATCTCCACCCTTGAAATCCTCAAGATTTCAGTGGTGGAAAACAACATCAAAGTCTCAGAGCTCTCACAAAATGGCCTAAATGGGCCCTTTTCAAGGCCTAAGAGGGCAAACTTGCTCAAACCACCAAGCACTCTTAATAAACAATAAAGAGGGTTAAAAATAGAACTTTTATGTGTTATAGACTAAGCACAAAAACTGTTCTAAGCTAGGCAAAAATGGAATGCAAAAATGGGGTAAATAAAGCAAGTTTCTTACCCTTGAAGCTTTTCTTCACAAATGTTGAAGTTGTTGGTTCCTTGAGCTCTAAACCAGTCAAGAACACTAAGAACAAGCCCTTGGACCCTCAACAACCAAGGAAGGTGAAACACTAGGTGCTTGTGTGCAATAGTATGAACTAAAGCACCTAGTGTACAAAATGAGGCGGAAAAAAGAGATAGGATAGATATAGGATTTCTAACCTAAAACCAGAGCTTCTCCCTCTCCTAAAATGTCTAACCCTCCAAAAATTCTAACCCTTGAGCCAAGAGGAGAGCCTTCTCTTGTATAGGCACCAAAAGCTTACAAGTTAAGGCATCCAAGGGCTCATCCCTCGATACACGTGTATGGAGAAACAAAAACATCTGTCTGAAAATATCTCGGCTTAGCGGTAAAAGTGGTCAGCGGGCAAAATGGTAATTTTTCCAAAAGAAGTGCCGATCGGCACAATATAGTGCAGTGGCAACACCCAACCGGTGGCCTCTAGCCATAGCCCGGTGGTATGTGGGGATGCCTCGAAGGCATTCCCCCTCAAAGGCAAAAGCACAAGTGTTTGGTGCAAAACCGGACACAAAAGGTCAAGTTCGGAGGTTTTGAGGCAAAGCGGCGTGGCGAGAACTCAAGAACTCCAAACAAACACAAACATGGATAATCACGGGCGTTCAAGCGGTGGCGTCCAAGTCTTGAGGGCGGTCAAAAATGGGGTGTCTCTGAGGACCATTTCACTCTTCTTCTTCCATTAAATACTATGTTTTGTTTGTTGATGATTTGACAAGTTTACATGGCTCTATCCTTTACATTTTAAAAGTGAAGTTTTGCAAAATTCATTGAATTCAAAGCTTTTGTTGAAAATCAGTTCTTGTTAAATTGAAAATTCTTTACTGCGATAATGGCATTGAATATCTAGGTCTTAAGTTTGAGTTTTCTTCGCTGCGTGGTATTGGTCATGAGTTATCTTGTCTTTATATACCACCACAAAATGGTGTTCTTTGAAAGAAACAGACACATCATAGACACTACTATTGCTTTGCTTGATCTTGTGTACCTCTTGCTTATTGGTTTTTCATGACTCGAACCGCCCCGTGGTTAAGGACATAACTTGACCGGTAATCATGAGATTACCTCTGACCTCAAACCAAACCAAGCGTATTTTAACTTGAGTTAATGGGGGCCAAACGAAGCAATTTAAAACTTTGTCCATGGAGTTGTGCTTACATGGCACATCATAACAAACCATACATATGCATATTAATAACTCACAACAAAATATGTACTACATAAGGTTACATACATACGAGGATCATATAAGTCTAAGTCAACCCATCGACTATATACAACATATGCAAATTCTTAGCCAACATGGCGAGAATACAAATACATAACAAAAAAGAGAAAAGCGGGTCTCGTCGTGAGACACAAGGTTGACTCTCCCAAAACCTTTGTTGTTCCCATAGACTTCACTTTGGGGGGTTTGGACTTCCACAGGCTCACCTACAAACACATGAATGGCGTGAAGCGATAGCCAGTGAATAATATCAAATCTGAAGTTATCTGAATGATATGTAGAACAATATGCTTCAAGCGGCCTTGGGCCCAATTCATATTTCTATTTAACATACATACACAATTTAGGTCAAATAGCTGCGGTTCGAACAAAGCGGCCTTTGGCCCATTTAATGTAACAACCCTTACTTTACTCTAGTTATGCTTGCATGTATTTACATGATCTTGTCTTGTTATATCGCATTTACAAACATTGATTTGTTTTAGCATGAGTGTTGCTTGCATGCCTTGTTCCTTGCTTGGTGTGAGTTTAGCGAGGTCATCTTAAGCCTAGGTTACACCTTTGAACTTTTTACCTAGGGCCATCTTGGAACCACCTTGGTTGACCTCCACCATCACCACGACATCTTTGGCCAAGATGTCATTATCTAAGTAGGGTGTTCATCACCAGTAGAGATGTGTATTATCTAGGCCTAGATGTTACAGGGTGATCTTGTCCACTGGACTAGTCGACCTAGGCAAAGTGTGGCGCATCTAGGCCAAGGTGTGGCACAGCTAGGCCAAGTGTTGTCCTTCCTAGCTGAGATCATTGAGACCTTGCTTGCCGAAGCTCTGTCCTAGCTGAGATCTTTACCTGCCGGAGTGCCTATGCCATCTTGCTTGTTGAAAACACTTTGTCATAGTCTTGTCTTTTCACTCAGTCACCTTTTTGAGAGGAGCCAACTAGCAGATGCCACGTGTCCGTGAGAGGGTTAAGTCGATGAACTATTGAAACACATCATTTTGTATCCTATCCTTGCCTTTTAGAGAGAGAGGCTCTCTGAAGAAGGAGGAGTTCTCGAGAGAGGAATAGATTTCCAAGCGATCTTCATACCTTGAGTAGTTAGATTAAGTGTCTTGAGGTTAGAATCTTGATCTACTACGGTTGTTATTATTGTTCATCTAGTGCATTGCATGATCGAGCGCGATTTGTAAGCCATGCATTGATTTAAAGTTTGGTTTTAGAAAGAAAGTGATATTCATGTGTTCTTGAATAAAAGCCTTGTTTGATCAGCTTGCATCAAGATTCATGTTTTGTGTTTGTTTTCATAAGATCTTCAAATATGGGTACCCGGTCCATGTTTTCGAACTCATCTCATGAAATCCGGTTCGTAATAACAAGTTGTGATTGAGCATTCATGTTTTCATGTTCTTCATGTTCTTGGTGAGAGGAAACCCAGATTTTCGACCTCATTTCCTTGAATGTGGCCATCGGGACCACACCTCGGCAAGGAGGTGTGGGACCATAACCAAGACCTAGATAGTGCCCATTATGTTTTCTCGAGATGAAAGCAGTGTTTTGTTTTGGTCCAACTTAGTTTTGAAGGAATCTGAGATCATTTGCATTCATGTAAAACTTGTTTGAGAATGCATTCAATAGACTTTGCCATGTGTTTGTAGGACTTGGACTCTTGCTTTGACCCCGACGTTTGAAGAACTATGTGAGTGGTATTTTTAATAAAGCTATATTATCACGTTTTGATAAGCCTTACTTTGCTTTGTTTTGAAAAGTATTTGATCAAAAGCATGAATGATTATCCCTATTTTATGTATCAAGTATAAGTTTTGTGTACCAAGTATAAGCTTCGTTTTGGATGACAACCTTTGAAAGTCCGTACGTACTAGGGGATTATAAGCATTTGTAGCACTACCTTTGAAAGTCCGTACATGCTAGGGGACTATAAGCATTTGTAGCACAACCTTCGAAAGTCCATACGTGCTAGGGGACTATAAGCATTTGTAGCACAACCTTTGAAAGTCAAATGCGTGCTAGGGGACTATAAGCATTTGTAGCACAAGTCCTTCGTGTTAGAGGACTCTAAGCTTTTGTACCACCTATGTTATTGTCATCCCTTGAACCTTGAAAGCCTTGAAAGACTTTGATTGATGAAGCTTGAAAGATTTGTTAGATGAACTTGATTCATCCCATGTTTTGTTACAAGCTATGATTATGTATTGTTTTTGTTAAAGACCTCGGATATCATTCCTGCAAACCCTTTATTACTTGTACCATTCCTTTGGTATCCAAGCTCACCCTCTCTATATATATGTAGGTGATGACCGGGAGGCGGCGGCAGCCCTAGATGTGCTTTGCAACTTGTTTTGGATTAGCATTTTGTAGCATCTTGAAGATCATGCTTCTTAGTTTGCATTTCATTGTGTTTTGTATATGATGGCTTGAGAAGCCTTTTGGTCAAGATGTATTTTTGTACTTCATTTTATTGTATCCAAGTAAGACCTTGATGAGATGTATGTCATATCATTTGATCTATACCTGACTCTTGGGGACTAATTAGATTTAAATTTATTGCTTCCGCACATGTTAGCCCCATATGTATACTCTGATTGTGTGTGAATCCTTGTAAGTTGGCCTTTGGTAACCTCGGATTACTGGCCATCATGGCACCATTCTACTAGGGGCAGAATGGGGTCATGACATTTAAACTTTCATTTGTGTCAAAACGGCCTTTGGCCCATTCAGATGACAAACTGGCCTTTGGCCCATTCAAACTTTCATTTGTGTCAAAACGGCCCTTGGCCCATTCAGATGACAAACTGGCCTTTGGCCCATTCATTCGTTTATGTTGAAATGGCCTCTGGCCCATTCGTTCATGTCAAAACGGCCTCCGGCCCATTCATTCATGTCAAAACGGCCTCTGGCCCATTCATTCATGTCAAAACGGTCTCTAGCCCATTCATTCTATTATTCAGATCTGATTGGACTCTGGTCCACTCATTTGGTATGGCAAATATTGTCCACCAATCGAATCAATGAACTTATAAAACTTACATAGAAGTAAGCAATTGGACAACAACATATTTCAGATATCTCTGTTAAGATATTACTCACAGTGATTGGTTGGTTGGTTTTGCCACAGGCTCGACCCTACATTCCACGAACACAAAAGGGTCTAAACAATTCGATCCGTTCTAACTTCACATTTTCCTCTTTAGGCTTCATTCTTATCTCTTTAACTCAATTACAATGCACAATGCATGCCTAAGAGTACTTGGAAGTGAAAGAGAATAGAAAATGAAACACAGAATGTCTTTTCAAAATTTCAGAAAACAGGGTCCTCGCTCAACCGTGGACTTCCCCTTCAGTGTACCCTTGAGGCACCAAAAGTACTAGATGCATCAAATTTACGCTCGAGCGTGAAGTCTGGCACTCGAACGGAAGGCCTCATTACATGGCTCCCTGCTCGAGCGTGAAATTACCCCGCTCGAGCAGACACCATGTCTGCAAAAAGTGCTGGATGCATCAAAATTACGCTCGAGTGTGAAGGTCTGTCTAAATAGTTCCCCACTCGAGCGTAAACTTACTCGCTCGAGCGGACATCCAAGTTTGCAAAAATACTGGGAGCACGAAATTCACGCTTGAGCAACAGTTTCCCCGCTCAAGTGGACATCAAATTTTCAGGGTTTTCCAGAACATGTTCTTGAGCTTCAATTTGATGTTCAAAGGTCCCAAATGCATGATTTTGGCTCAAACTTCACATATACATATTCTAACATGGTATAAACACCAAATTACAACACAATGAAGCTCAATTTCACAATTTAATCACATGCATGTTTCAAATTAACTCAAACTCATCACCAACACACTAGATTCAAACATGCAAGACTCAAACTCCCATGATTTGCACTTGCATGTGAAATATACACAATAACCTCAACTTAATTGGTGAAGAGATGATCAAATACATGGTCATTAATCAAACTCAACATAGATCACATACTTTATGCTCAAACATGGAAATTTATGGCAATTTCTTACATGCATGTGTTCTAAGACTTTAAATTCAACAAATACAACTCAATTTCCTTATAATCAAACTAATTCATGTTCTTGACCATTAATCAAACTTGAATTCACAATTCACAACATTAAACTCATGAATTCACTTACCTAGAGCTCAATCTTCCAAACTATAGTAAATTCTTGAGTATAATCTTCAAATTCCCCAAACCTTGAGCCAAGATTACACAATTCTCTCCTCTCTCTCTCTATAGCAGGCCCTCTCTCTTCCTTGAGTTCCAAAATCAGCCAAAATGAAGCTAAAGAGAGAATTGAAGGTGTAGTGCCTTATTACAAAAATCCCACTAACTCAATTTAATAATAATAAATAATTGGGCACTATATCAATTAAATCAATTAATTACGATCTGAATCAATTTCTAATTAAATTTCCTTTGTAGGCTCTAAAATTCGCTAATCACAATGGCAATCAATTTGGATTATGTGGCCAATAAGACCTTCAATTTAATTTCCACAGCAGATAATCAAACAGATATTCCTACAGTGAACAGATAAAAATTCAAAACCACATATTTTCACATAATGGCATACAAAATCATATTAAACACACAATCATACTCATATTAAGGACCAATTAACATATTATGGAACAGGGATATCACAGGTTTGACACTGTAGCCACTTCTGTTTACCTTATTAATCGTATACCCAACTCTAAGCTTCAGTCCCCTCTTGAACTTTTATTTCACCGATTACCTGACTATCATTTTCTTAAACCATTTGGTTGTCTTTGCTTTCCTTGGCTCAAGCCATATGTTCATCACAAGCTTCAGCCCCGTTCTATTACTTGTGTATTTCTTGGCTATATACCTTCAATCAAAGGTTATAAGTGTCTTGACTCCAGCACTAGTCGCATTTATGTCTCTAGGCATGTTGTTTTCCATGAGCAAACTTTCCCTTTGGCCGTCATCTGTGCATTTTCCTCCTCCTTCATTGTCTCACTTTCTCGGTCTTTTTTTTGGCCATCTTGTTCTCATTCCACACATTTGTTACTACTACTTCTCCATCCTTTTCACAGTTGTTCCTCCTATTCCTCCATCCTCTCGGCACTTTCGCACTTCCTACTTACCTTCTTCTTATTTATCTCATTCTTCTTCACCTGCTATTCCCATTGATTCTTTGGTTGTTGATCTTCAGCAATATTCTCTTCCTTCTTTTTCTATTCCTCCTTCTATTGTTCCATCTCTTAATCTTCATCCTATGGTTATTCGATCTAAGGCACCTCATCTCACTTTGTCTACAATTACTTCTACTAATTCTGAGCCTTGTTCATATAAAAAGGCTGCTGTCTTCTGCCTAAACCAAGGCAATGTATGAAGAGTTTGCAACTCTTCAACAACAGTCCACCAGGACTTTGGTTTCTTTGCCTCCCATCAAACAGGCTATTGGATGTAAGTGGGTTTTTCGTCTCAAACGCAATTCTGTTGGCACAATTGCTCGTCATAAAGTTAGTATTGTGACGATAGGGTCTTTAATTCCTTTCTTTTTCTTTCCTCTTCACTTCGTCCCCTTTTGCTCTCGTTGAGTTTAAAATGTCCGGAAATAATTCTTGAAATTAAAGTCCTTATTCTTGTTATGTTCAAGGTATATCACTTGTTTCGGGAGGTGCGGGGTCAAGTCCGGAGTGCCCGAGAATGAAGCGAAAAATTCTGGGCTTTGGGGAGGGCATACGTCTTGAGGTGGGGCCGCGTCGTCTTGAGAGTGAGTCACACATGCGGTGAGGTTAAGCCGATGGTTTGCATTACATCTAATATACCTGGCGGGGTGAGGTGGGGAGAATTACCGCCGCGTCGAGAATGAAGGCTGCGTCTTGGGGTGAGGTGGGGAGAGGACACCGCCGTGTGGGAATGAAGGCCGCCGCGTCTCTTGAGGGAGTCTTGCCTGCGTCTGTGACGAGGCGATCGAACCTCTGTTTTTTGTAGCTCTTTTGACCGAATTTGTATCACATTTGGGAGTTCCCTCTCTCACTCTAAACCCTATTTTTCTCCTCTTTCTCTCTAGAAAGCCTCCTCAAACACTAAGACTCCTTGATTTTGCCACTCCTTAGATCTAGATTCATCATCACCATTATCTCCCCATCTTAAGCCTTGAAGATCAAAAGCTAGGGCTCCTCTTGGTGTAGTGGAAATTGAAGAGTCTTCCACCTTGAATCTAGGGTTTCATCTTCTCCTCTTCATCACACATTGAGGTAGGGACATTCTTGAGTTATATATACAAGTTTTGCAAGATTAAATGTTGATTTTATGTTCTCATAAACTCATTTTGAGTGTGGGGTTTTGTGGCATCAAAAGTGTAAAGATTTTCTAAAATGGGGGTTTTAAAACTTTCAAATTTTCTAAGTCAATCCTTGAGGACTTCATCTTATAAATCTAAGCAGGATGTTTTGAATAGGGTTTCACCAAGAAATAGGGAAGTGCCTTGTTTTGATAAAGAACCCTAGAAATTGGGGATTTTGGAAAGTATGGAAATGTCTATAGTGTTCTTATTCTTCTTGTGTTAAAAAGAATGGATAAGTGTAGGCTTCATGGTGTGATTTGCAAAATGACCATCTTATGATATGTTGAAATGGAGAATTTGTTTTAAAAACTATAGTTAAATACATGATGATATATTATTATGAGATCACAAATTGTTTTGCACTATGGATTGTGGGAATCATAAATATTGGAGATTTATGTTTGAAAACATCACAGGTGGCTTTGAAAGGACTAAATTGATTAGAATTGTGCATCTTTGAGAAATTGTTATTGTGTGTTGAAAGCACATGGTTATTTTGTGAAATAGCATAGAAGAGAAGAAGTGAGAAAATGAAATTAATTGATGTTGTTGTAGAGATGTTTGAAATGGAGAAATGTTATGAGATATTATATATTGCATCATGTTCTCATTTGATTTATTATCATTATTGCACATCTTGAAATGAATTGGAAAAATTTTACTTTGAGAAAGATTATGTTGTAATGAGAACTATGGAAGTGTTTAAGGGATAAATACGTTGGTAAGTCCAGATAGGAGGTGTAGATGAAATTGTTAAGTTGGCCTGAGTGTCCAGGGTGAAAGACCGAAAACACGCACAGAAGAGGTACCATTTCCCTTCCGGTTAATAACCGGTAAAGTGGGGTTATTGATAGTGCTTGTTAAGCCTACTTGCAGATACCAAGCTAGGGATTACCTGAGTCGTATTTACGCCCTATTGATTAAAAATTGGAAGTTTTGAAACGTGTTGAGATTGCAAGCTTTTATTGAAAAATGGAAATCTTCAAGAAGAGCATGAAATGAAATTTTTTTAGAGCATGGCATGGCATTGACATTTGCATCTTTATTGAGAGTTTGCATCTTTATTGAGAGTTTGCACAACTGTATATACTTTGTAAGAATTCCCTACGGGGCTTTCTGTTCACCCCTATGGGACTTTGGTGCAGGTAAAGACGAGGTGATTCCACCAAGTTGAGGGCGTGGATAATTGTGAAGAGTACATAGCTCTATTTTGTTGTGATTTAAATTGCTAGCCAAGGGCTTTTTTTGTATGGGTCCGAGAGGCCACTTTTATGTAACTGGGCTTAAGCCTTGGAAGTTGTAGCCCATAAGGGCATTTATTTACTTTGGGAACTATATGCTTCACATGTTATAGATTCATGTGTTTTCTTACCAATGAATGCATAATCTGCATGTGAAACTTTTTTATAAACTCTTTTATTAACTATGTAAAGATTGAAGGATTAATGTCATCGTTCAGTGGACGTTAGTTGATGTGGCTAGTTCACGTTGAATTATTTCAGGGCGTTACACGTATTGTGGCCAAAGGATATCTCCAAGAAAAATGTTTGGACTATCATGAGACATTCAGTCCAATTGCTAAACAACCAACTATTCAAATTTTGCTTTGTTTGGCCCTTCATTTTAGTTCGCCTATTAAACAACTTGACACCTCAAATGCATTCTTGCATGGTATCTTGGATGAAGAAGTTTATATGACCTAATCTCCAGGCTTTGTTGACAGATCTAAGCCTCAATAAATTGACTAAAGCATTGTATGGTCTTAAACAAGCACCTCGTGCTTGGTATTCTACCTTTTCTAACTATCTTCTTACCAATGGGATTATTGTTAGTTCATCTGATTCCTTTCTGTTTATTCAATACACTGCTACTACCATGACTATGTTGCTAGTGTATGTTGATGATATCCTAGTTACTGTGAATGATTCAGCCCATATTCCTTCTCTCATTACTCACATGCACACAACATTTTCTATGAAAGAATTGGGTCTCATCAACTATTTCTTGGGTGTCTCCGTTACTCCCTCTGCCTCCGGCTATTTTCTTTCTCAAACTAAGTATGCTTTGGAAATTCTTGCTAAAGCTGGGATGTCTGATTGCAAGCCAGCTCCTTCTCCCATGTCAGTCAAGCCTTCTTCACTGTCTTCTCCTATTGTGGCTTATTCCAATCCTTCCCTCTATCGCAGTATTGTTGGTGCTCTCCAATATTTGACCATTACTCGACCACATATCTCCTTTGCTGTTAATCATGCCTACCAAACTATGCATTCACCTTAAAGTGATTTTATACATCAATCACTTGAGCGATATCTCAAAGGTACCATTCATCAGGGCTGTCCTCTTGAGCTTCATGCCTTCTCGATTGATTAGGTTGGGAGTGTAAGTGATCGTCGATTTACCACAGCTATTGTGTCTTTTAGGTCCTAATCTTATATCTTAGTGCCGAAAGCAACCTCTGATCTCACGCTCTTCCTGAAAGTGAATATCGAGCTCTGGTCCAAAGGCTGCGGTGAGTTGAGTTAGCTTCTTGACCTCCACATAGCTCATCCTTGTCCTATATTTTTGGTGTGATAACTTGTCTACTATTTCCTTGAGCTCCAATCATGTTCCATTCTCGTTCTAAACACATTGCTGTTGATTATCATTATATCCAAGAAAGGGTTGTCACCAAATAGGTCTTTGTCAAGCATATTGCCTCCTCTGATCAGCTTGCTAATCTTTTTACAAAGGCTTTACTTGTTTCTCGGTTTCACTTTCTTCATGACAAGCTTATGGTGATTTCTTCCCCTATGAGCTTGCAGGGGGCTGATGAGATTATAGACCAAAACCATACCCAGACTCAAGAAGACCAAGCCTACAATTTGCAACTTATCTGACTTTTCGGAGATGCTTTAGCACAGACTTCACCATCGACATCCACAAGTAAGAAGCTGCAAACTGAGTCCAGTGCAATCATTTCATACCCATCATAATAACTGTTTGATATGTTTGTAAGAGTTCTATGCAGTTAGTTTTGTAACAGAATTAGTTAGAGTTGATTAAGGTTAGTATTAACTCATATGGTTAGGTTAGATTAGAATTGGTTGGGTTGTTGTATATATACTACACATTGATCTGTAAAATACTAAGTTGAATGAGTTTCCAAATCTTCTTTACTTTCTATGAAATTTATATTTAATATTCATTATTATAATTATAATTTATTATGTTTCATTATAATACCTTATATGAATTTGCTTGGAGTGCATTTTCTCAACAATGGTCGAACTTTGCTTGGGGTTTACGGGAAAATATAATTCCACCCACTCTTTTAAATGCATCAATTTAGTGGAATTCCAAGGACAAAAGCTTCAATGTTTTCTCTGAAATTTGAAACCCTATTGCGAGGAACCAAAGGAACCATGGAGATGTATTTGGGTTGTAACACCTAATGCTTTTATCTCAAAATGGTAACCTAATACACCTTACTATAAAATAGATGGTGGTGGTGAAATTTTTTAAAATGCTATGTATTTAGAAAAATATTAACTGTTTTAAAAAATAGAATAAATTATTAATAAGTCCTATTTTTGGGACTTATTATTTATTAAGTCCTATTGATAAATTTATTTGTCTTTCTTGTTTTTATGTATAAATTTATCAGTCAGGACCTGTAGATAAATAAGTCTAATTATTAGGATTGATTGGGTAGTGTCCCATTGTTTTTACATTAATGTAACTTTGATCATCTCCATTTCATATATATAATGGAGGATTTCCATTGCATAACTAACGGTTTTGAAACGGGAATACAAATTTATAATTAATTTAAATTAAAAACAATTATTACACTTACCGTTGGATGATAGAATGGAGAGGATCACAATCTAGATTTTAAATGTTATTACTTTTGTTCACTCAAACTTCTAAAAGATGAATTATCTAGTCCTTAAAATGAAAGAGCAATACTACACTTCTAGATATAAAAACTCAAAATATATCCAGAATTTCACAGCAATAGTATAAATTTATTTTAGGTATAAGCTCACAATATCAACTTTAAATGTCAATCATAGATTTGAGGACTTTTCTTAAGTGTGCAATTGCACACTATGTGCCACTTACATAAAAAGTGGAAGTGTAAGGTGTAATTATAAGTATAAGGTGTAAGTGTAAGATATAAGTGTAAGGTGTAAAGTGTAAGTGGGTTGCATATGGTGTGCAACCTCAAAAAAGGTGTAAGTGTAAGGTTTAATTTTTCACAAAAAGTATAAGTGTAAGGTGTAAGTGTAAGATGTAAGGTGTAAGGTGTAAGTTGCACACCATAACCAAACCCTAGATTTGATATTCTTATTTTATTTTTTTATTTTTTTAGGATCCCTTTCTGGGATCATAGTACTACTGAAAATGAAAATATAAAACATAAATACAATTCAAAGTGAATAAAGAGAAAGCCAATTTTGAAGTCCTATTTTAAAATAAAAAATGGTGAATAAAAAATTTTGTAGGTAAAGTTATACCGATCACTTGTAATCAGTATGTTTGGTTTCAATTTTCTAAATTCAATTTTCTGGAAATGAAGTTTTTTATTTTTCGTGTTTTTTCAGTGAATATTTTTAAAATTTTAAGCAATTTTTTTTTTGTTTTTAGATACACCTTACTTAGATGTATTTAAAAAGTAAAATATTTCTGAAAAATTATTTTAAGAAATTAATAAATATACAAAAATACGAAAAATGTACTAAATTTTTATTTTTTTAATTTTTGGTATTTAGTGAATTTTTAAAGATTTTTTCACAAATATTAAACTTTTTAAGTATTTTTATGTTAGGTGTGCCTAACATAAAAATATCAGAAGAAATATCATTTTGTTCCCCAAACTTTCACGTTTTCAATTTGACCCCAAAATTTAGATTAATATCAATTTTACATCAAACTTTCAAAATTTTGATCAATTTGACCCTCTAGTCATATTCCGTCTACAATTGGGCCGGGATGTCTTGACGATAACACGAAGTTCATTTAGAATTTCATTTTACCGCCCAAACTATACCTTAAAAATCAATTTGCCTCCCAAATATAAAAAAAATTAAATTTGAAATAATATATACTTTGCCAAAAAAAAAAAAATTGATAAGATGGTTTAATACATTTGTAAAAAATATTTATTTTTATTTGGAATAATACAAAAATTAATTAAATGGTTTAATTTGTTAAATTTAACATACAACTGATGTGGTGTTCAACTTTCTGCAAGTAAGATGTTGCTCAAGGCAGCAGGATAGGATCAGAGGTTTGGGGTAATTTTTGGATCTTGGGTTTGTTGTTTGTAGGATAGGTGATTGTTGTTTGGTAGATTTAACTTGATTGGGGTTAGTTGAATGCATGGTACTCCTCTGTTGTGGGGTGATTTTTCTGTTTTTTCGTTGGTTTCTCACCAACACTTAGATTTGAGCTAGCACATGATTGGGTGTCCATCTTAGTGTCAATTTAGTTGGGATTAAGTTGGGGTGCTATGATGCTATCTTGCTCTTGTCTTTCTTTATTGATGGTCTTCCCATATGTAATCATCAATAAAGTTCTCTTCTTTTGTTGATATAAAAAAATAAAAATAAATAAAACATACAATTGACATTTAATGCCAAAAGAAATCTTGGTATAAGATAAACCAAAATTAAATATTTTTATATTAAATAACACAAACCATAACTTAATTTTAAAACCATACTAAGCACAAAACTAAAAATGAAAAAGAAGTCTAGTAAAAGGAATTTTATCTTTGTAGTAGAAAAAAATATTATTTTGGTAGAAGTTGCGGCTTAGATATATACTAGATATATGGGTAGGCCAAAAATTAAGAAAGAAAAATTTGAGTATATATTTTGTGTACCTGATACATATGTAGAAATATCATACGTTAGTAAGTACCCAGTACGGGTACGACATGTTTGTCGAATTATCCATACTTCAAAGTTTCAAGATAATTCTAAATAAGAATTTTTATATTTTTTATTATTTTTTTGCAAAGTATATATTATTTAAATTTTAATTTTTTCATTATTGAGATAAAAAAAATTATTTATTAGATATTTAAATTTCAATTTTTTTTTTATATTTGGTTGGCCAATAGATTTTTAAAGTATAGTTTGGGGGGTAAAATGAAATTCTAAATGAACTTGGTGCCACATCAACACATTCTATCAAATTGTAGACGGAATGTGACAGTAGGGGTTAAATTGATCAAAATTTTGAAAGTTTTGGTGTAAAATTGATATTAATCTTAGTCTGGGTGTCAAATTGAAAAATACGTAAAAGTTTGGGGGGCAAAATAATATTTCATCAAATATCAATTAGACATTTGGATAAAATAAAGTTTGGAAGTCTAATTGATATTTTAGAGATAGTTTAAAAGGCAAATGAATTTTTAGTGTCACATCAATAACTTATGTTTTATTATTAACGGCAACTAACAATAAAAATTGATTCAAAATCAAATAGTTTAAGTGTGAAATTTATATTATTAAAAAAATAAAATTTAAATTGATTTTTGAATGATAAAATTATTATTGCTGATGTAGAAATCGTCAGGTCTCACAACCCAATAGCAGTATGGATAGATTAAAATTGCCGACACACAATAAGCTATTACCTCTGTATTGTAAAACATCAAACATTTTATCCTTTGAAACCCAATAAAAATGGCGGAAGAAGAGAGTATGCCTGGGTCTGAATCTCCAAAAGAAATCTTGACCATTATTGAGTGTGTGCATTCCAAAATCATATTGTCTTTGGATTGGCAGCGAACTTCGTAGTGGGTTTGCGGCATTCTTGATGACATGAACCTCGGCTAGTTAGACTTGTTGGATGAGTTGGTGGTGATTGATAATTTGTTTCTCACACTGCGTTGTACCAACAGAATGAAATGCCAAGATGAGTAAGAGAAGGAAGAACTTGCTCATTGTATTATCACTTGGATTGTACGAATGCTGCTAGAGACCCTAAAGATTTTATCAAAATTTTTACCAAATCTCTCACATGGTGTGAGACCCAATGTCGGTCCCATGTGGGTCTCACACCCATGTGAGACATTTGATAAAACTTTTAGTAGAATTTTTGGAGTCTATAACATTTTTAATGTTGTTTATGGTGTTTATTGTACTAATGTGTGTATTGTGAAAAATGAATGGGTTGGCCTTTCTCAATTTGAGAGAATTTGAGTGACATCTGAGACACATCACAAATTCCGTTTAATAATTTAAATTATTCATTTTGTTAGAACCTTAATATATATCATTCATAAAAAGCATTAAGTCAATTTGATGATTGTAGTCTTTTTGGGTTTGTCTACAAAAAATAAATAAATAAATAAATAAAAATTAATGGTCTACTTTACAAAATATAATTATTGTCAATTCTTTTTAGATAAATGTAATAAAATAAAATAAAAATTATGATTATTGAATTGATTTTTTGTGTTTAATCAAGTTTGAAATAACATAAAAACTTAGCACAAAAAGGAGTATTTTTTTATTAGCAAATAAACGAACTTTATTGATGAAAAAAACCAAAGAAAGTATGAAATTATGTTAATAAAGGGAAGACAAGCGCAAGAAGCATCAAAACGATACATCCTAATCCCAATTAAGTTGGTACTAAGAAGAGCACACATGCTAGCTCAGTAAAACTGCATAAACCAGATGTCAGCATATGACAGCAGAAACCAACAGCAGGCCAAAGCACCAAACTGCTACCAACACATACAACCTGCTAGCAGCCCTCAAATGCAATCCTTAATCTGATCTAGGATGTTGATGAAGTCATTGACCGAGTACATGATCCCCTTTGATGAAGCTTTAATCCATAGAGCAAATCTGATCTTGATAATCTCACATAACGCAGAAGAGTATTGACAGAAGAGAGAGCCTAGTCAATAGTAAAAAGGCAAATTCTTCCAATCCGTAATTTGGATTGGAGGATATGACAATATCTAAGAAATAAATGAGAGAAAGAAATCCGATAATGTTAGAAAAAATAAGAGAGCCCAGTGTAATTTTAGAAATCACATGAGTGTCGCTGCAATTAAGCAAAACCTCAATTTCATGTTGTTAATGAAATTTTTACTTTGCTGATCAAAAAAAAAAAAAAAATTAAGCAAAACCTCAAGGGGGTAAGTGTAACATATCCTAATAGTAATATCTAATTATTTAACTAATTTATTTTGCAAATAGATCACAGTGATGAAATGTGGTTGTAAAAATTCCATTCAAGCCATTTTGTGAATTGACTGGTTTCCTTGTATCAATAAATCTAAGTGCACATAGGATTAAACATAAATGTTTCATATGTTCAAAAGAAAAAAAAAAAAAAAACCATAAATGTTTCATGAAGGATGGGAGTCGCATGATATTAGACCCACATGTGGACTCCATCCCTTGTGAGACATGTATGTCCTATTTATGTGTTTCTAGCATTGATTTAAAATAAATATACAGAATACATAAATTGGACCTATTTGAATGAAAAAATTTTTTTTTTTAATATATTTCATTTTTAAAAAAAAAAAAAAGACATACAAAAATGCATAATGGATGGGTTAACTTATTGATAATCTATTTAGGAAAATGTTTAAGACCCTCAAAAATACCCTGCGATGTTGCAAGATATGTGTTAATTTTTAATTTATTATGTACTTAGTACTTAATGATGGTAGGCCCAACTCTCATATCATATCATTATGGATAAATTTTTGGATATAAGTACGTGAGTTTCTAACATTACTCATCTATTTAAATACTCATAATTATATTTACTAATTTATTACAGTGTTAATGGAAACACATTTAAACCACAGCTAGACCAGTACTATTTATATACAATAGACACAGGCACAAATGGCAACAAGAACGCCAACTCAGAACACTTCTTTCCAGTTGTAGAATGAGGCATATGATGATAAACCATTCTCTTCTTCCAACTATCATCTTAGCCTTTACTTTGTTTCCTCAAATCATGTTCTTGCAGGTTTCGAACGTTATCAGGTTCATATCATCAGTGCAGTCCCAGACAAACCCATCCCATTGTTGTTTCACTGCCAATTGAAAGACGACGATCTTGGATACTATGCTGTGAAAAATGGTGCGGAATTCCATTGGAGTTTTAGGAATAATTTCTTTGAAACTACTCTCTTCTTCTGCCGATTCCAGTGGAATTCAAAGGGACACCAGCTTTGATGTTTTCAACCGTACTTTGGTACCTTATTGCGAAACACCAGATCGGCCTTATATGCGTGTCTGGGTACTAAAACTAGATGGTTTCTATCTCGGAAATAGTGACTTGAATGTGACAAAGTTAAATACCTGGTGATATCTAATGTTGCTTTTTTGGAAAAAAAATAAGAATCTGTATGATTGAATCATCATGCAGAAGAAAAACACAGTGATTTAGAAAAATTTATGTAGGACTTTTCTTAGGTGTGCCTTGCATATGGTATGCAAGGCACTTACACCTTTTTATTTTACCTTTACACCTTTTTATGTATTGAGTTATACAAAAATATTTGAAAACAAGCACATTGGAGACTTGCTAAGCATGTCACTTTCCAGGTAAATGAATAAAAGAATATATTATATGACTAAAAGTATAAATTGTCACAAAATGTGTAAATAATTTCACAAAATGCGTAAATTTTAACAAAAGGCATAAGTAATTTCAGAAAAAGGCGTAAGTGATTTTTGAAATTTTACACCATTTGTGAAAACTTATATACGTAAACTTACACCTTTTTGTGAAAGTACTTACACTTTTCTGATAACTTATACCTTTTGTAAAATTACTTACCAAAGGTGTAACTTTTGACAACTTACACATAATACTTACATCTTTTGTGAAACAAGTTATACATTTTCTCAAAAGTTACACCATATGTGAAAAATTTTATTTCATAAAATTTACACCTATTGTTAAAACTTACACATTTTTTGAAAATTTACTCATTTTCGTGAAAATACTTACAACTTTTCTAAAAAGTTACTACTTTTGTGAAATAATTTTTTTGATAAAATTTATACATTTTATTGGAACTTACACCTTTTCTGAAAACGGAACTTACACCTTTTGTAAAGCTACTTACATCTTTTGTGAAATAACTTACACTATTTCTGAAAAATTACACCTTTGTGAAATAATTTATTTCATAAAATTTACACATTGACTAAAATTACACATTTTTCTAAAATTTACACCCTTAATTGAAATAGTTCGCCTTTTTGAAAAGTTACTTATTTTGTAAAATAATTTTTTCATAAGATTTACCCATTGTATTGAAACTTACACCTTTTGTGAAAACGAAACTTACACTTTTTGTGAAGCTACTTACATATTCTGTGAAATAACTTACACTATTTCTGATAAGTTATACTTTTTGTGAAATAATTTCTTTCATAAAATTTGCACCTTTGACTAAAAGTACACATTTTTCTGAAAATTTACACCCCTTCGTGGAAATAGTCACACCTTTTTTGAAAAGTTACTCGTTTTATGAAATAATTTTTTTCATAAAAGTTTACACTTTGCATTGGAACTTGCACCTTTTGTGAAAACAAAACTCATTTCACAAAAGGCGTAAAATTATGAAAAAAATTATTTCACAAAAGAAGTAACTTTCAAAAAATGTGTAAGTACTTCCACGAAAAGGTGTAAATTTTCAAAAAAAAGATGTAAGTTTTAGCAAAAAGTGTAAATGTTATGAAAGAAATTATTACAAAAAATGCATAACCTTTCAGAATTAGTGTAAGTTATTTCACAAAAAATATAAGTAATTTCACAAAAGGTGTAAGTTTCATTTTTACAAAAAGTGTAAATTTTATGGAAAAAATTTATTTCACAAAAGGAGTAACTTTTCAGAAACGGTGTAACTATTTCCATGAAAAAATGTAAATTTTCAGAAAATGTGTAAGTTTTAGCAAAAGATGTAAATTTTATGAAATAAATTATTTCACAAAAGGTGTAACTTTTCAGAAATAGTGTAAGTTATTTCACAAAAGATGTAAGTAACTTCACAAAATGTGTAAGTTTCGTTTTCAGAAAACGTGTAAGTTCCAATAAAAGGTGTAAAATTTATGAAAAAAAATATTTCCCAAAAGGAGTAACTTTTCAGAAAAGGTGTAAGTATTTCCACGAAAATGTGTAAATTTTTAGAAAAAGTGTAAGTTTTAGCAAAATGTATAAATTTTATGAAAGAAATTATTTCACAAAAGGCGTAACTTTTCAGAATTAGTGTAAGTTATTTCACAAAAGATGTAAGTAAGTTCACAAAAGGTGTAAGTTTCATTTTTACAAAATGTGTAAATTTTATGAAAAAAATTATTTCACAAAAGGAGTATTTTTTTTTCAAAAAAGATGTAAGTATTTTCTACGAAAATGTGTACATTTTCAAAAAAAAGTGTAAGTTTTAGCAAAATGTGTAAATTTTATGAAATAAATTATTTCACAAAAGGGATAACTTTTCAAAAATTGTGTAAGTTATTTCACAATAGATATAAATAGCTTAAGTTTTGTTTTCACAAAATGTGTAAGTTTCACTAAAAGTGTAAATTTTATAAAAAAAATTATTTCAGAGAAGGAGTAATTTTCAAAAAATCTGTCGATCTTGGTCTCTCACGATCTCTGTCTCTTCTCTGGTCGATCTTAGTCTCTCTCTCTCTCTCTCTCTCTCTCTCTCTCTCTGTCGATCTCAAATCGATCTCGATGCATTTCTCTCTGTCGATCGCTCTCCCAAATGCTTTGTCTCTCTCGAATTCTAGAGAGAAATACCAAGCCCTCCCAAATACCTCTTCTCTCACATATTGCCATTATTTGAACAACAACACAAATAGAGTTTGATTAGGTTGTAGGAGCTCTTACAATTTTCGTTCCTCTCTCTCTACCCGAAAACATCAACAGATCTGGACTTGGGTAACTTCTTGGCTCCAATTTGATCAGGTTTGATATCTTCTTCTCTCTTTTAGATCTGGGTTTGCTTCAATTCCTAATTGTGGTAATTGATCGATTATTTCAGATCTAGGTTTGATTCGTTCTCGGGTTTTTGGGTCTCGATTTTGTTGTTTTAACACTGTGATACCCCTATTCCGTAGTATGCTAATTGGTCCTTAATTTGCGTATGATTATGTGTTTAGCATGATTTTAGGTGCCATTTTGTGAATATATGTGATTTTGAAGTCCTATCTGTTCGCCGTAGGAATATCTGTTTGAATAATCTGCTTTGGAAAATTAAATTGGAAGCCTTATCGGCCACAGAACTCAAAATTGATTACGCCATTGTGATAAGCGTAATTTTTAGAGCCTACGGTGAAGTTTAATTGAAAATTTGATTTGGACCAGATTAAGTTGATTAAATTAATGAATTAGTGCCCAATTACTCTATATTATTATATTACGACTTAGTGGGGCACTATACACTCAAAAATACCCTCCTTGCTATTCCTCTTGGCTGAATTAAAACTCAAGAAATAGAGAGAGGGCTAGAGAGAGGGAAAGAGGAGAGTTGAGTGTTTGGCTCAAATTTGTGAAGAATTGGAGGATTAACCTCAAGAAATTGCCATAGTTTGGAAGATTGAGCCTCTAGATAAGCATTTGATCTTGAATTCATGAGTTTAAGTTATAGTTTTGTATGTCCAAAGCTAATTGATGGCCAAGAGCATGTTTTGAGTTTACCTTGTTGAATTGGAAGACCATATATGCATGCATGTATGTAATTGTTTGGAATTTACATAATTGAGCTTGAAATCCATGTAAATTTGTAGTTAAAGCTCATGTATAATCACCATTGGTATCATCTAAGTTGAGAATGGGAGCTAGACATCACATGCATGTACAATCTATGAAGATAAGAACTTTGAATGCATGAATGTGCATGTTAGAATTGAGTTTGGTGTCAATTTGAGCCATGCATGTATTAATTTGTGAAATTGAGCTCCATTGGGATGTAGTTTGGTGTTTGTACCAAGTTAGTACATAAATATATGAAGTTTGAGTTATAAACGTGCATTTGGAACCTTTGAACATCGAATTGAAGCTCAAGAACTTGATCTGGAATTTCCAGAATTTTGATGTCCGCTCGAGCGTGAATTTTGTGCTCCTAGCACTTTTTGCAGACATGGTGCACGCTCGAGCAGGGAGCCATATAGAAAGGCCTTCCGCTCGAGCGCCAAAGTTCGCGATCGAGCGTAATTTTGATGCATCCAGTACTTTTGCAGGCCTTAAGGGTCCACTCGAGCGGGGGAGTCCACGCTCGAGTGGGGGCCCTGTTTTCTAAAATTTTGAATGCACTCTGTGTTCTGTTTTCCGTTCCCTGTCACTTCTAAACACTCTTGGGCATGCATTGGGTATTGTAATTGAGTTAAAGAGATAAGAATGAAGCCTAAAGTGGAGTAGCATCAAACGATCCATAGGGAAAAGTTGTTACTAATGGTCCATAGATGCAGAAGTAATTGTGGGGAATTTCATTAAAAGAAATAGTAGTCAGAAAACTATGAATTTGTGGGTGAATGTAAATCATATAACTTTAAATTGTTTGAGGTTTATGTGTCATGCATATTCACAACTACAAGTACTTGAAGAAATTGTTCATACGAATGAAGAAATTGAAATTAATATCTGAATGGCTAGCAGATGGGAACGATTATGAGCAAATGATATAAAAAAACTGTTCCATTTTGAGCTCAAAATTATATAGATAATGAAAATTACAAAAGGAATAGAGAGGAGGAGCGAAAAGGGGGCCTTGTAATTACTTGGGTGGAAATGTTAGGGATATCATTATCTAATATCAACCATGTGCATCCAATTCAATTCAAGTTAAATTCGATAATATGTTCCAAAAGCCTCTCTTGTCTTTAACCAAAACCCAAGTTTTTTTTTTCTCTGTTCGTGTTTTGTATGATTATTATTTATTACTTTTCTAAAGTTTTTAAGTTCGATGCAAATGACTTTTTTTTCTTTTCGTATTCATATTGCAAAAGCTTGGTGCATTCTTTGTATGACATAATTAGTATGAAATCCAGTGAGCCTCAAAAACTAGAGAAAAAGGCAAGTTGGGTTCCATGTGAGTAGAACACATAGGCATGTTCATTCCAACAAAACAATCACCTTACCAAATAAAATTATAATAATTTTAACAACAATTAAAATAAACAATGTATTTTTTTTAGGAAGGTAGGTCATGAGATAATGTGGTAGTATATGCTTCTCAAATTCATTGTACTATCTTTGAAAATTATTATCTTCTTTGCATATAGAGAGGTTATAGTATCTTGACTATGCTCAAATATTATTGTCTTGACTGCACATGGTGGTCGACTAAGAAATCCAAAACAAGCGTGTAAAGATGTTCTTTTTCCCCTAATTTGATCACAAATCTATGGAACACACCAAAAGATTTTATCAACAAAACAATTTGCAGAGTCTTAAAAACTAGTGTTGGACTCATGCAATGCATTGGATAATTAATTTTAAGTAGGCATTTCTTGCTAAATATATATTATAATACATTTAAACCACTACATGACAAATTTATTTTGTAATTCCAACAAACACACTATTGATCAATTAAACAAACACATAAAGTGCATAGTTAAGACTAGTACTAGTAACCCAAGAAACCGACATTGAGGCGACTATATCATACTTACATTTGAAAGAAATGGAGAGAAAAATTAGAGCAAGATGAAGCTGTCCATCTTTGATTTAGTTTACGATACATTAATGTGCCTCTCGCCGCTGGCCTTTCTCATCCCAATCGGCTTCGTTAGAGATCGCCGTTACGATGAGTCAAGCGATAGTCCTTTGTAGACAAAGGTTAAAGCGATTGAGGAGTGTAGGGTGCGGATTTGAACATATGGCTTGTGGAGGGATTGGAGAAGATCGAAGGTAGGGTTAGGGTTTTGGATCGGCAGCGGTAATGGAAGACAAAGTAGATGACCAGTGAAGAGAATATGAGAAGAGAGAGAGGGCAGTGAAGGAGGAGGTGTGGCAGCGGCAATGGTGGTCGCCGGTGGCGGCACAAGAGGTGACGACGTAAGAGGCCGAAGAGATAAAAGAGAGAGGAGAGTGAGAGGGGGTGTTAGCTTAGGGATTGAGCATTTGAGATCGTCAGAAACGAGATGGGGAATTCATGCGGGAAAACGAAAGAAATTTTTTTTTTTTTGTAGTTAATATATTTTTATTTTTTTAATTTTTTTTAGGTTACTAAGGTTGAAAATTATTTGTTTCATTTTATTTTCTTGAAAAAATTTTATTTTTTTTTATTTGGCAAAAGTAGGGGTAATATTTTAATGAAAAATATTTTCTGTTAAAATAAAGTAAAAAAATTTTTACAGCCCATTTTTTTTGGTTACTATAAATCATGAACTAATTTTTTGTGGTAGAGGAGAGGTGCAGTAGTAGTGGTGAAGGTGGTGGATAAGAGGTAATGACGGAGATTAGGGGTGAAGTTGTGGTAGTGGTAGATGAGATGGAGTGGCGGTGGTATAGGAGAGATAATAGTAGTAGTAGTGGCAGTAGTAGTGGCGGTGGTAATAGAGTAGTGGTGATGGTGGTAGTAATGGTAGTCGTATGTAGAGTGTAGCATTGGTAGTAGTGGTGGTAGTGGAATGACATTTGCGGTGAGTGGTGAAGGTGGTAGAGGAGATGTGTGGTGAGAGAGAGAGAGATGAGTGAGAGAGATAGAAAAGAGAGAGAGAGAGAGAAAGAGAGCAGTGATAGCGAGAGAAAGAGAGACAAAGTGGTGGCTAAAAGTGCATTTTCTTGTAGTGGATCGATAAGTCCAAAGGAGCTCGGTAAGTAGAAAAGAGGGAGGAAGAAAATGAGCAAAGCGAACACGAAACATATATTTGCAATTGATCAAAAGAAACATGAATGTGAAGTACCAACACAAAATACTCTTCGAATTATCAAATCTGGAAATTAATATATACCTAGAACGAAATATGGTGGCTAAGAGAGAGAGTGGAAGATATTAGGGCATGATGACAAGAAGCAAGAGAGGATGAAAAGGAACAACAAAAGTAATGGAAAGCGGGCTTACTGGTAAGATTGGCTGGTGGTAGCGATGGGTCGTCTTGAATGTGGGGCTGTGGCAGCGGAGGATTCCACGTATTGAGAGGCAGTGCCATGGTGGCATGGTGCCGTCTTGAATCTGAGGCGGTGAAGGTGTGTGGTAGAGATTACTAAGAGAGTCGATTTGTGAGAAATTAGGGCAAAGAATAAGATCTAGAAAAGAAAGCAATCAACTTACCTAGTCATAATGAAATACTCTAAGTTAAGTGAATCGTGATTGTCGACTTTTAGGATTCTGGCGGTACAAGCGTGGAATAGAACAACAAAATCGTCTATGAGGGAGGAAGAATGAGAAAAAGTAGTCGTGTGAGAGAGATGAAGAGAAAGAGACATGAGAAACGTAGGAGGGATTAGGGGCAAAACTTGGAGGGTCCTAAATTTTTAGAGGGAATTTCAAATTAACATAAAATTTTGGTAATTACACACATTATACGATTAATTAGACAACAAATTAACTAAGAAAATTAAATTATCGTTAGCTAATTTAAATGATAGTGACAATCACTTGTTTTCCAACGAATCCATTGATGACATCTCTCTTTAACTCATAAGTTTTCCATTTACTTGCGAGTTCATCGTTGCCTTTAATTTTGTAATTTTTATTTCTTTAGTAGAAATTTCACTTTTTTTAATAATTTCACCTAAATATTAAGGTTAAATTTCACTATTTCAAGGTAATGAAATTTCACTACTTGAAATGATGGTATGTTTTATGTTACGATGACAAGGATAATAAAGATGGTGGTAATAACAATGGTGGCTTCATAATGGTGGTGGTGGTGGTGCTGACAGTGACAGTGATGGTGATGATGGTTGCAGCAATATTAGTGATGATTGTAGCAATTGTGAGGTTATAATGACATATGTTGATGCTTGTGTATAAATATTTACAAATTCAATTAGCATTAAATAATTATGTAATTTTATGTGAGAAATTCGTCATAATTTAAATGACTTTTATCCTACAAACTCAAACTCAATTATAATTGGATTCAAATGGATTGGACAAACGGTACCGCCTCTTACACCAACACGCAAAATTATGATAATAAATTTTAAATAATATATACTTTGCAAAAAAATATAAAAATTATCATTTAGAATTATCTTCACACTATGAAGCATGGGTATAAAAATTATCATTTAGAATTATCTTGACACTATGAATTATATGCAAACTAGTTACAAACCATAAGAAATTGTACATTTGAAAACTAAATTTTTAATCGTTAAAAATCATTTTCAATCGACGAATGTAATTCCCAATTAAATTATTTAGTTATCCAATTGGTCGTTGACTAATTGTCGAGAAAAGTATTGGCAACTAAAATTATTTTAGTAGCCAAAGAATACCATTAAATCGACTAATAATTTAGTCGCCATAATTTTTTTTATAAATTTATTTTGAACTTTTATCAACTAAATTTTTAGTCGTAGATAAATTTTATCAGTACTATGTTTTATTTAGTGATTAAAATATATAGTCACCAATTCTTTTTTCCATTATTAGCAACAAATTAATTTTGTAGCCAAACATCTAATTGACTCCTTTAGCTAGCAACCAAAATTTTTTTGTAGGCAAAAGATTGTAGCTTTTTTGGTGACTAAATGTTTAGTTGTAAAAAATATCGACGGCTTTTTTGACGACTAAATCTTTAGTAGGCAAAAACTTCAAATTTTTTGGGCTACTAAATATTTAGTCACCAAATAAAATTTATTTTTCATCTTATTTTTTTTTACTACAAATTATTTAGACACCAAAAATATTTTCTTTCTTTTGGCTATCAAATATTTAATCGCGAAAAGCCTTTATTTCCTTTTGGCTACGAATTGGTTAGTCACCAACAACTTCACTTCTTTTTAACTACTAAATGTTTAATCGTCAAAAACTTTCTCTAGTTTTTATTTTTATTTTTATACATATATATATATATATTTTGCCACAACCTGTATTTATTCTGTGCAACCTGTACCTTGTATATAAAGAAAATAATAACACTCAAAGAAAATTTAACTTTTAACATCAAATTCAAAATATGATAGAAATTCCATCTGAATCAAGCATAGTCCAACCTAAAATAATAATTCTATACAAAAGCAGAGGTATACAAAAATCATGCTAGTACACAAAACAAAAAAAAAAAAAAAACAAAACAAAAAAGAAAAATCCACAATACCATGTCAAATGGTAATCTATACCATGCCAAAAGTAATATGTTATATGCCAAAAGCAATTTGTACCATGCCAATAGTTATCTGTATGAACAATAGTAATCCAAAAAAAAAAAAAAAACAAAGGACAACATAATAACGGATTATGAAAAAAACAATGTCCTCCGCACAAAAATAAAGAATATCCACTTTTCCACGCCAAAAACCATCTGTAAAAATAAAATTCACATCTACATCAAAATACAATACATCCACATCTACATCCACATCTATTAATTCATTCCCTGTACAAATTATTAATATTTTCTAAAATACAATACATCCACATCTACATCAAAATTCACATTCAAAAAATCATATCTGAGACGCACCCGGGACAACTCGGATCATTGTCACCCATAATGAACAATCAGGCACCTCTATATTAGCAACGACGGATGGGTCAATTCTTGTGCCTGAGAATGAAACCCCAATGCAAAACAGGCACCCCATCACAGGCGCATCTATTACTTGGCCACCTCCAAAAGCGAGAATCCGATGATACCAAGCTTCTTTGAGATTCCTACATCTACAAACTCATCCATCATCCATTTTTAGAGGTTGTAATGTCTTTTGCAATCCTTTAGGGGTTTGTTGTGCGACCATTCTTCAAATAAAGTCTTTAGTGCATCACGAAAAAACTAGAAACCCTAGATGTTGATTTGTGATTATGTACCAATTTAAAGCAAAATATAACAATCCCAATCAAACAATCAAGAGAAAGAGACACAAAAGATTTTCGTGGAAAAACCACAATTGGACACCTTCAATTGTGATAAAACTCCGAACATGACCACAAGAACAATCCACTAAGAAGATATAAAGGAATTACACAAGTATCACTCTCAATTATCTGGCGAATTCTAGCGCCTAATTGAACCAACCTCTATGTGCCTCTTCCAACCCCATCTTGACCGCGAAATTGTCTTTCGATGAGCCACTCAGGATTCCTCCAAGCTTGCTCGAATTCTTGAAATTCACAAGCTGAAGAACAACTCTCTCTATTGTGTATAACAAACAAACCTTTGATGTACTCTCTTTAAACCATGAGTTAAATACTCAATAAAACATCAAGAAAAATAACAAAATATCCCGGATATTAATCTTTAAGAACCAAAAAGAAGATCTGGAGGACTTCAATCAATGAGTAGTATAGTTTTGGGAGAAAACCAACTACTTATAGAAAATCCAAAAGCAATCCTAGTTGGGAAAGAAAACCAACTTCTTGTTTGTAGAAAACCAACTTCTTGCGAACTCCAAACTAATCCCACTTCTTATAGAAACCCAAAATAAACCTTGTTTTGGAAGAAAACCAACTCCATTATGAATCTGGAAATGCAGGATCGCGATGCAGTGCGCTGCGTCGGTCTTTCCGCTCGGCGGAGACTTCAAATCTTGTGATTTCATATAGGCTCCCGCTCGGCGTTTCCCCAATTAGCGGAGAGTCACACCATCGACTTTTTGGTGAGCGAAATCTTTGTGAGCTTACAACCCCCTTCGGCGGAAGGCCATGGAAAAAAGCGGGAAAAGTATAACATGATCGGACAGGCAACTTTGAATGCATTTTTGCATTTTGCTTGACCATGGTGGCCGGGCGACTCGACCCCGTAATGTCAATGAGTGGCAATCTTGAATGCATTAACATCACAAACTGATTTGCAAGGCTTGATTCGGGTTGGATTTGCATTTGAAAAAACTCATAGCCTCACTGAAATAAAACTGCGAAAACAAATACAACTGAAAGGAGTTTTGTCAAACGGGATTGCCAAGAATAAAAACCTAACAATCCTTTGCCCATGGATCCCCACGAAACAAGTCCGGTACTAGTACACTAACAATATTTATTTCAAGAAAAACACCGGTAAAAATTATATAAAGGATCATTTTAAGAATCGTTAACAATGCTGACAAAGATATGGAAAGACAAGACAACATGGACATCAATGCATAGACCAACAGCATTAGATACAGAATGCTCAAGTTTGTTCAGGTGACAAATGCATAAAACCGTAAATGAAGCCTTTTTAAAAATTTATTTGAAATATATTTTTCTTTTATGTTGAAATGCAAAACAAGTTTGTTCAGGTGCCACAAGCATAAAAAACTATAATGAAGCATTTTTAAAATTTTATTTGAAATGTATTTTTCTTTTATGTTGAAATGCGAAATTACTAATTACATTCAAGTTTAAAACTTTCAATTCCCAAAACAAATTGAAACCAGCAGTATAATATTTTTTTTAAAAATTCGAGATTAAGATAGCTCTCCCTACATTTTTAATTGTTAGTGTGATCACAAATGGAAAATCTTATTTTCTAACCTATGAACCCACCGACTAGATACATGTATGCCCTATTCGATGTATCAAACATCATCTAATACAAGTGTCTTTGGTAGTTGTAGTGTAGTACAAATGTGTTTTCACATGATGTCTAAAAATCGAAACATACTTGTAACAGTTGTAGGCAACACGATATGTGAAATCTCTAGTGGATGAATCCTCAAATCCTAAGATATCGGACAAGAGCAAGATGCCGATTCCATTGTTGTTCTCACTGCCGTGAAACGATAAGCAAGGATACTGTCATCTCCCTCCCCTATCGAAATCTCAACTCCATTGACTAGCTCACAAGCCTCGTCATTTATACCGTCTTCAACTTCCATTGGGCTGCGAGATACTTTACATGCCATAGATTTTATAAAACATAACGAAGGCAGGCGAGGATTTGAAATTGCAGATTCTCTGGACAATAACTGAAGCCTTTATACTCAAAATTTCCAATTATGAATAACAACTTTTTAGCACTATAACATATAAAAGGCAGAAAGAAGACATTTGTTTTAAGTGAAATACTCTTATGTGCTCTACTTCAAGCATAAAATGCAAATCCAAAATATACATATTTGACCAGACCAATTATGAATAAGATATATAAATATTCCATTTTACAGCCAAAAAAAGAGATTGACAAGTAAACAACATATGATTGGCACTCCTATCGTTTTCTTCTGTAAATTGTAGAACTAGTTTCCTCTACTTGTTTACAAGTGATCTAGGTATGGCTATAAGAAGAAAAAGTTCACTTGGGTTCGAATGATAACAAATTAAATTGATAAATATACCAAATTATCACAACACACAATTTACATGTTGAAGCATCATTTATTTTGCAAGCAGCGTATCCTTTGGGATGGGATGGGAAGTGTTGCGATTACCATTTAAGAAATGCATTTTTGGTCAACCTTGGTCATGGAAACTCTCTCTTTATACATCAATTTTTCTCACCATATCATGCCAAGCAAAATATACCCAAATTAAAACCATCAAAGGTGCGTATACCGAAGCGTATGAGGCCATTCACCCCATATCTGAGTATGATGAATAAGACATGGCAAAGGATTTCAATGGTTAGCGAATGTAAACCATGGTTGCCTATTTTACCTAATTAAGTGAAGGTTAAGGTCACAAATCATAATTTTTGTAAGTTTCAAAATCAAGAATAGACCATTTTACATTTCTAAAGATCAACAACATAAAGCATCCATCCAACCAAAAACTCAAATATGGGAGCTCTTACTATTAAGATGGTGGTCTAACGAGAGAATTTGTTCCCCACAAATCCTTTTGCTTGGAATTCTTGATGTCCATTTTGCAAATGACGCTAATAACGGTGCCACATGAAACGTAAGCCTCAAATTTCCAAATGTGTTGACATTGAAACTTCTATGGATCTTTTAGAACACCCAAATGTCATTCTATTTTCCTTACGAATGTGCTTAAATTATCAAAATTACCACTTACAACTTTATTCACATACAGAAGCTACATTTCACACACACCAACCATGAACAAAATAGCCGGAGGGGGCGGGGGGAGGTGCTATGGCAGAAGGGTCGATAAACATGACAACAATACCATATACATCTACCTTGCTTACTAATGATTCTAATCTGGTTCATTCCTCAGCCCACAACCACTTCCCATCCCCAACCCTTGCCCAAATCTTGACTCATACATAAATTTGAGTAAACAGCCACTAAAACCCCCTCCACTCCTTTACTCAAACCTATACCAACTTGAGTTTCACTCAAATTTTGACTGAAATCAAGGGAGACTCATTTCCATTACTCAAATTTATATCCAATCAATACTTGACACATAGGTGCATTTACCCAAATTTTCCAAATTCTCCTTTACTTTGACTCCTGGCATCCATTCAAAACTTAACACTAGATAATTTTACTAAAATTTGATTTTATCAATTGGAGTGTTTTATATCAAATGAAGCCTTTTACTAAAACTTCTACTCAATTTATTTATGTTTATTTTTATCATTATTGATTTTTTTTTTTTTGTGCTGATTATAGAGTGATTCTTTTTTAAAAAAAAAAAAAGAAAGAAAAAAAAAAGGTATAATATCATTTAATTAATTCAAGATTCACAACTGAATCAACCCAAACTATAAGAACCAAATCAGTACTATAATAAGCACGAATCTCAACAACCCATTAATATTTCTTCAAAAATCTGAACAATCAATAAAAAAAAAAAACAATTTTAATAATAATAAAAAAAAAAGCAATGGAAACAAACTTACGAAAAAGGAAGGCGAGGAGAAGCAAAAGTTGAAAACAAGTGAGGGTGGTGATGGTTGAGCTACCTTCTAAGTAAGATTGGAGTCGAAAACAAGGGTGATGATGCCAACCCCATAGCCATATCCCTCTACTCTTTTACTCTAAAAATGGTTGCAAAATTCAACTGCAGAATGGAAAAAACAAACAAGTGGAAGATGATGAATCATCATCATCCATTACAAATATGTAATGGATATTTATTGTGGTTCTTTTTCAAGGATTTAAATCAATCAAATTTGGGCCTCAAAATCATATTCCCCCAAAATCACCTCCATTGTGTGGTTGGGGGCCCTAGTTGGTCATGGGTTAACCCGACCTGCTTACTGTTTTTGTCTTATTTTTATTTATTTAGAAACTCTCAATTTTAGTTTAAAAATGTCAAAAAAATCACTAAAAAAAAATCAACTACTCTCTTTATTTATTTATTTTTTGTATGTTTTTCTATAAAAAAAAAAAAACACCAAAAAAGTAAATTCGAAAACAAATCTTAATTTTTCTAGTGTATAAATGTTATGGACCACAAAAAGATACCACTAAAAAAATTTACTTTATTTGTTATTTTGAAATAATATATTTGGACCACTAAAGAATAAAAAAATTATACAAATGCCTAGTTGTTGGAAATAAAAATGACATGTGAATTTTGTCATAAAATAGTATTTGTAAATATTTCATTTTGACAAGTATAATACTTGTCCCATCACCGGATCATTGCCCTACGATAATCATATAATAGTCATAATTTTGAAGAATTTCTTGAAAGGAAACTAAAACGCCGTGTTTAGTGGAAACATAATAATGCTCAGATATGGTGATGGCTCCAATTTTCATCACAAGACCCATTTGCAACCATGAATATAGGAAGCCATTAATTCCATAGAGTGCCTAAACTAACTTACGAATATACATCATTCTATCCATTAAAGAGCAATTATATTGACCCAAGCTGCATGGAATTCTGAGACAACTAATAATCTTTGCTTTCTAAAGAACTCAATTGAAGGAAAAGCAGTTAGTTAACAATGTATCTTCCCAATTGCTTAGGTTTTCTTCATCAATTACACAAGTCAAAGCGATGGATCTTGATACCTTCTTCTATGGGAAAAGAAGTAGGATTTAAAACAAAAATTTCCCAAATAGAAAGGTTCATGGCCAATATTCATCAAGTGTGATGGGTTTCCATCTCTTCTCAATAAACAACAAGGCTACTTGCTCTCAATTTCAGATGTGGAAACTCGCTACTGAGGAAGAAAACTAAATATTGTGGCTTGTGAGTAACATAGTAAGAGGAAAATGGATTTCCTTGCAATTACACAAGTATTTTCTCTTCTAAAGATGAACCATGAAAGTACTGTCAAGCATTAAATATGATTGCATAAGATCAGACATCAGTCAAGAAGTAACAACAAAAATGGCAACGAAACCTATGGCCTGTCCAGCTATGATTTGCTGTCCTCACAATATGCATAAAATTGACTAAAAAGGGTGACCCAATGCACAAGTTTCCCACTATAGCGAGGTCTAGGGTGGGCAAGAAAAACACAACCTTACCCTCATTTCTAGAGAGGAGGTTTAGTAACAGACTTGCCACCAAGGACACTAATGACGAAGCTTATAGTTAAGTGTAGACACCCCATTTTTGACCGTCCTCAAGACTTGGACGTCACCGCTTGAACACTCGGTGATCATCCATGTTTGTGTTCGTCTTGAGTTCCCGGAGGCCGTGGCACCGTGCCTCGCCTCAGGGCCTCTCGACTCGACTGTTTTGTGTCTGGTTTTGCACCAAACACTTGTGTTTTGCCTTTGAGGGGTAGGGTAGGAGTTTGTAGACCATCCCCACCCATCACCGGCCATGGCTTGAGGCCACCGGCCAAATGTTTGGCCGGCCGGCACTATAGATGGCCGGCCGGCTATCATTTTTTGGTCAATTGCATGTTTGGCCGGCCGGCTACTGTGCATCTGCTTTTTCAGATATTTTTCTGTAGCTGGCATGCACTTTCATTCCCTCCATACACGTGTATGGAGGGATTGCCCTTTTGTTAGCTTCCTTTTGGAAGCTTTACAAGACTAAGTTGTCTATAAGAGGGGGTCTTCTCTTCCTCTTTTAGGGGTTAGACAATTTAGACAGAATTTTTTGAGGGTTTTAAGTTTTAGGGTTAGGGTTCATATGTCCTCCATCTCTATATCTCTCTTTGTTTTGTGAGTGTTTTTGCCTTAGTTTTGCACACAAACACCCACCATCACACCTTTTCTTGGAGCTGAGGCCCTTGAGGGTTGTTTTTGGAGTTTTGGAGCTGGTTTGAGTTTGAAGAACCAGCTGGTCCACCATTGGTGAAGAGGGTCTACAAGGGTAGAAACTTGTCCCTTTTTTCCCCATTGTTGCATTGCATTTTTGCCTACCTTGCTTCTGTTTTTGAGCCTAGTGTATAACATATAAAAGTTCTAATTTTTAGTGCTCTAAATAGTTGGATAGGGTTTCTTTAAGCTTTGGGGTTGTTTGACCCCTCTTAAGCCTTGAAAGGCTCCATTTTGTGCCATTTTGGTTGAGCTCCGGGACCACTGTGTTTGGGCCTCCTCACCTGAAATCTTGAGGATTTCAATGATGAGGATGGTGCCTTGAGTCCTAGGAAGGAGAGGGCCACCCCCTCTCCTTGTTGTCCTCGAAAAGGGCCTTTTTTTGCCTCTTGAGGGAGCATCTGGTCTAAGTGTGTGTTGGCCATGCCTTAGCTGATTTTCATGCTTATTATGTTATAATATGCCTCTGTTTTTAGTTGGTTTGGACACACCTTGCTTGTTTAGCATACATGTCCTGTAATGCCATATTGTAGCCTTAACATGCATCTAGGTTTTAACCCTTGTTCAAGCATGCTTTTGGCCTAGCTTTGTGAAGCTTTTGTACTTGTTTTGCCATGTTTAAGGTCTGTTTTTGGTTGTTTTGGTCAACCATAACATGTATTGCATAGCTCCTTTGCATTGTTAGCTTGTAGGCTTTAAGTATGTGAAGTGTTGGGTATGCATTGTTTGATTTATTTTAGTGGTTTGGCACCACTTATGGCATCATGTCAGTCCCCATGACATGCTTGTATGCTTGCCTTTGATGCCTTGAAAGCTTGTGTTGTACGTTCCATGTTTTGGCAACTATGCATGCTTTTGGATTTGAGGCATTTAGATGCCATCTAGATGTGTTTTTGGCTTCGTTTTAATATGTTAAAAATCTGTTTTTGATCATTTAATTCATGCCATGTTTAGTTTTGTTAAGGGTAGTTTAATGCCTCCCTTAGCTTACCTTGGGTTTTGGATCTTGGTTGCATGTCTTGGCTTATCCTGTTTAATTGATTTGGTATCATATTTAGCATGATTTGAGCTTAATGTGCATGCTAATTGTCCATGTTTAGTCTCTTTTAAGTGTGCTTAGAAGTTGCTCTTATGTGCTTAAGTGTTGGCCTATTAACATGTGCATGTGTGTGTGTGTGTGTGTGTGTGGGACTTCACTTCTATAGCATTAGCCTTTGTTTTAGGCTTGTTTGAGAGTCCTAACTTAGTTTAAGTCCATCCCTTTGTTTGTTGCATGCTTCCCTTGTATGTTGTAGCATATTAGTAAGTTGTTGTGCGATTGAAATTGCATGATCAAATGAAGTCACATGCTTATTTGCATGTAAACACCCACATTGTGCCTTGCATACTTGTAAGTTCGCGTTGCTTCATGCCTTACATGCTTTCTTTACCTAGGTTGTATGCCTAACATGCATTGCTTGCTTGCATTGTCTATGTATACTAGCCAACATGCTTAGAGTTGCATTGCATTAGCATGTATACTTGGCCTCTTGAATTGCTTGTGATAGAGGTTGAGTTCAATTTGTTTGATTATGTGCATTGCATTCCATATCAAAATGCATACTTGATTCTTTGGGCCATCACGCATGGAAATCGCGATTGATGGTCCGAGAATCGAGATCATGTCCCTTTGAGTCATAAATATGATAAGGGGTGTGATTGGTGCATACATTGCTTGAAATGCATTGCCATGCCAAGTTACGCCTCTTCTTTGTCAAACCGGTTTTGCGGGAAGATTTGGCCGGCCACCATCTTGATGCCGACCGCCATCATTTTTGGCGATGGAGCAACTTTGTGGCGGTGATCATTATCCATGGCGGTGGCCAATCCCTCGGCCGGTGGTGTTCCACAACACTCGGAAGCAACCACGAGACTTTGGTAGTCATCGAGAAGCGGGCGTGGAAAGCGAGGCAACAGAGCATGGTGGCGATTTCCAAGCAAAACCGAGTCGCCTTGCATTGGATCTTCATCCTGAGGCTGTTTACTGCTTAATTAGATTAATTAATGTGTTAATTAATTAGGTGGTTTATAATATTGGTTAGCTTGCGAGTTAGTTAATCTGTATTATTCTTTCGGTCCCTCCGGGCGAGGGCAAATTTGTAATAAGTGTGCGTGAGTGTGTGTATGTCTTCCAACCTCATGTCTTTCTTCCCTTTTATTTAACCGCTTACAATGGTTAGATTTAGGGCATATTTCAAATAGCATACTTATGCTTCGCATGTTTGTATTCATTCATCAGTATTGCATGCATCGGGCTCGGTACATCATGCTAACTGTACTTGCATTTCAATTCCAAGTTGAGTACTTGTTAGTTGCAGCATTTCACATGCCATTCCTAGATTAGCCGAGCCTACTCTAATGACATTTTGTATGCGATGCATTAGCCACTTAACATGAACTAGGGTCACGCATGATTACTAATATGTTCTTGTTTTGGCACGGAAATCCGTGTTTTTAGCCTACTTGCGAGTAGCAAATTCCAAAGCGTTTTCCAAAAAACGGACATGAAATGTTTTCTTCCAATTTGGGCGATTTGGTCTATACTTGTTTACTGTGCGCATAACATAGTAATTCTAGGCTAATAACCGGAATAAGGACATGTAATGTTTTCAAAACAAGATATCACAGTTAGTAGAGGCCGATCTTCGGATCGGGCGAGAGGGGGTGCTCATAGCTGAGCTTCCCCAATCGTACCCAAAGCTCGAGCCGAGGCAACTTTGGTGATGACGGACACGTGGCCTTTGGCACCAAGTCAGGGTTTCCTAAATTCCCCCATGAAAAATATTTAGGTGGCAACTCTGTATCTGGCAAAGCAGTCCATGTTTGGCACTTCTTTCAAAATCTATTTTTTCTCAAAACAATTTGCCGGATTTGGACTCTTTGGTTCATATTAAGAACCGTGACAAAATTGAGTCCAATTGTAACCCATGAGGTCCCTCGCGAGCTTATTCTGAGTTCTGGCGACTCATTGAGGATTTTTAGGGAGCTTGACTCGAACTCCGGATATCTTGTTTTGGTTTCCCTTTTGTGTCTCTTTGCATTGCATGTGCATTGGTGCGCCTAGGACACCGTGTTTGCCATCTGCTATTCCTGAGCGGTTTGCTGGAGGCTTGTCTTGTCAAGGCATGACCATAAGGCTGACCGGTTGCGGGCTCTGCCAGTATGGGAATACAAACCCCGGTTTTACCGGGGCACCCTTTTCGACCATTCGACCTAGTGCATATTCGGAATCCATAGTGACCATTCCAAACTAGGATAGGTTGCTTACCCGATTTTAGGTTGTTTGAAACCGCTTCGTGCGTAGTAAAACCCTAGCTCCTGACAAAATAGGACAGGGAAACCCTACCCCGGCATAGGGGTGTTTTGGCTCTCTCTTACTTGCTATGTGCTTTTAGAGTGTATCTCTACAGGAACGCATATACCAGTTTGCAAGTTTGAGTGTCGGGCAGGGCACCGTGTCGGTTGTAGGAATTAGTTATATCTGTTGGTATCAATTCATTATTTTGGGGAATGATCTTGATGATTACGAGGAACGATGATCGATAATAAATCTGATTGTTCGGCTACATACATGTTTGATCCGTTTGAATTTGAAATCTTTGCTTTTTTCTTTTCGATTCGGAGGTTGATCTGAGAATAGCTAGTGTTCCCCTTTGAGGCAAGACTTATGATGACTGAGTCGGAAGAGATTGTGGTTATGACGCATTAGATCAAGGAATCACTCTACAAAGTGAGACCAATGTTGATGTGCCGCATCCACCACAGTCGCCCAGGTCTGGACCGAACGAGCCTGTCCCACCACATTGAGTTGATGGGGATGATAGGTGATCTCCAGAGGTCCGTGGCGGATCTCTCCTCTGAATGTCGACTTCACCACCATGCACCATCGTCGAAATTTTGTACCCAGAGCCCTGCTATTGGGACGGATTGTGTCGAACTTAGCCAACCCAAAGTAGCCTCGGCTATGGCAATGATGTATCAACATCAACCCAAACCCTCGATCGGTGAGGCGAGGCAAGGACAAAATGAAGGCAGATGCTGACCCATTGAACAACTACTGTGGGCAGTGGAGGCTTTGAAAGCTGGGGGGATGAGTAAGCAGTGTTCGCGATCGACCAAGGCGTAGATGATGTTTTCCCACTCCGGCCGAAAGCGATAAGCGATCGAGAAAATCGGGATAGGCCCCGTCATGCCAAGATAGTTCCTTCTGCTCCCAACCCTGCACCTGGGAAGGATCAGAAAGTTAAGGCGATTACTGTAGGCCGATTCGCTAGTCGTCTAGCAAGAATACTCGAGACTTCAAAAGTACACCGAAGCGCGGGGTCTTTCATGCTCTTTATATGCCATTGTCAAAGGCACTGATCCTTGCCAAAAGGGGGCATCTTAAACCCTTGGAGCCTCAGCCTCTCCCAAAGAATCTCCCTTTCACACATGATACTACTTTGTACTGCGCGTACCACCAGCAAACCGGTCATGCTACCGATAATTGTTTTTGCCTTCATCATGAGGTGCAAGACTTGATCGACAACGAGGTTATCCTCCCGCCCACCTCAGCCAAGTCCGTTACTACCCAGTTATTGGATTTTGAGGATACTGATACTGCGAGTATGCGATCGGGAAGTGAACCACCTGCGGGCGACGCCCGGTATCTTTGATGTGGCGTTTGGCATGCATTTTTGAGCATCTGCGAATGCTAGTTTTGTAAATTCTGGCTTGGGTGTTGAGTTAGTCTTTTGTTTTGTTTTGAGTCTGTCTCATTGTTGTGAGTCGATCCTTTTTGTAAGTGCATCTTGTTGTAGCGGTCGGTCCTTGTATAGAATATCAGGTGATTCCGGGGTTGTTGCCTCGAACACCGTTTTGTTTTATAATTACTCCTTTTGCTTTCTTTTGAGTCTATCTCTGCGTGGAGCCGATTGCAACCAGAAATCTGAATAAACATTGCGGCTATCATGTTTCGTGCTTATTCTTGTTTATTTTGAGCTAGTTGTGCGGAGGATTGAAAGGGCGACGATACATTCTGCTCTCTTGTGCGAAAATCATTGTAATGACCTAAGTTTTTTCCAAAAGCGTTTTGAACACTGTGGTGATGAAAGCGAAGAGGAAGGAATTCCTCGGGTTTTGTAAAACATTGATCAAATTGAGAGAAAGATAGGCGTGCTAAGCCTTTTAATGAATGAAATCATGCTTATTAGCGTGAGCCTTTGAGAAGGATCTGGCAGTCCAAATTAGTTCCACACTATCTTGTATGACGATAATGTGTCGCTTCGTAAAACTTTCGAAAACAAAATGTTTTCTTGCGGTCCTGTGAAGACCTATGTGGAATCACTCTTGAGATTGTGCAGCCTAGGATCGCTCTCAGCCTCAAGACTCAATCCATTTGTTTTCGAACCTTGAACCCATTCAGAACGTTCAACGGTCAACCGCCATGTGAGACCTGTGTGGCCAGATCAGAAGCACCCCTCGAACTAGGGGCAGCCAAATGTCGAACATGCTCGAAGAGCCGAATACAATAACCATTCTCCTAGATACAGAGGGCTTCAATCTCAAAACCATTTGACATGGACTTGTTACACTTTTACCCTTTGAGAGGCTCGCTAGGCCGAAAACCTGGAAGGGCGACCCAGGCAAAAGTTAGAGCAAAAATATATATATATATATATACAAAAGAAAAGAAAAAAAAGAAATACAAAAAAGATATAAAAAAATAATACAATACGAAGAAAAAGAAAAAGAAGAAGAAAGAAGAAAAAAAGGAAAAAGAAGCTTGCAAGGTCGAAAACCCGTATCGGGCACCTTGGCAAAAGTTAGAGCCTAAAAAAAGTGAAGGTTAAAATACCCGAGTGTACCTTAACCGAAACTACGTAAGGCTTGATTCCCATGTTTGGGATACGTAGGCAACTTCGTCCTGAAGTCCAGCCCCCAACACTTTCATAGCGTTTCTGTCCATGTAATGGTTTTGATCACCTTTGCCTCCTCTGAATCCGATAGTTCGGTTATGTCAACCGGAACTATGCAGTAAACTTCCTTGTGAAGTCCAGCCTCCAACACCGTCACAGTGTCTGTGTCCATATATTTGTCCAGACCGTCTCCGTCTTCTCCGTGTCCGGGAGTTCGTTTGGAATCGTCACCAATGAGGGTGATTTTCGACATGCTCGGCATCATCAAACAAGGGCAACTTTCCGTTGCCATGAGTGCCATGAGTCCCCATAGTCGCCGCTTAAACCGGAAACTTTTCGTTACCATGCAGCCCTTTCAAGCAAGGGGCAATTTTCCATTGCCCCCGATCCGAGGTTGCGCATCTCGAGGGTAGGTTCCACGCTCGTCGAGCATTAACCGTTTGCAAAAATAGTTTTTGAAAATTTTTACTGAGGTTGACTATTTTCTCGAAAACTATTTCATTTTTCAAAACTAGACCATTTATGGGACCCGAAGGAAAATTTTCGATTGCTCATAGCTCGATTTGTATGATTTCAAATCAAAAATCGAACAAGCATGTTAATTTAACTCTCATTTTGGTCAAAAGCTGTTTTAGTAGAAAACAAAAACAAAAATGGTCAAAGTGATGAACTAGGGGCCAGTCGAGTCGGTGTTACTGTCTTTCCCCGTTGTCAACATACTTGCGGAAAGGGCACTTTATTCGCCGGAAAAGGCACAAGCTGAAATTTGTTAGTAAAGAGTGAAAGCTCTCAACATCCTCAAATGACGAGGTGTCAATCCAAGTCACGAAGCACAAATTAGGATGGATCAAGATACACCATTCCTTATGCGGAACATCGACTAGGCGTCCTTTGGAAGAAATAGCCATGAGCTAATAGTGTTGGGCGTGAACTGCGACTTCCTATTCAATCTATCAATCACCACAGGAAGGGATGAAAATGAGAGAATAAATAATAGAGAGGTGTAAGTTGAGAGAAAAGTAAGAAAAGGGTTTTGAGAGAAAAAGCAAGGCAAAGCAGTGATGTGAGAATCACAAATCGAAAGGGTTGAAACATACCCGGAGGAACCGCTCCTCGAGATTTGAGGTCTTTCGTTTTTGTAAAAATGCCCGTGTGTCGTGTCTTTTGTCTTGTTTAGCCTCAACTTTTGTTTTGAGTCTTTTCCGTACGTGTCTTGTTGTGTTTGGGTCGTGAACCTTTTGTTTGAGTCTTTCCCGCTGTGTTCTGTTGTAGGCTCGATACCCCTGTTGAAAAACCCTTTTTCAATTTCAAAACCGTTTGTGCTCAGAATACCATGCCATTCTCTACATTTGTGCGAAGCAAAAGAATAAAGGGGAGAATTTGGGGCATTTAGTGTGTTTGATTTCAGTAGGTTTCACCTTAAGTATTAAAATCTGTCAGTTAACATTTGTTTGTTCGGGATTTGCGTGTGCAGAATGAACCGAGTCTTTGTGTTATGGGCGGTATCTTGAGTTAGTCCCGATGAGTAAGGGTTGTGTGTTGAGAATCGGCGTGGGTTGCTTGGGTTGTTTCCTTTGTTAGTGGGTTAGATTATCTGGTAATTATAGTGCAAATGTTCAATTTTGGACAACAAATCAATTTCATTTACATTGAGGTGTAACATGATGCAATGCAATGTATGAGATATAAAAATGTAACACTTTTTCGGACAAAAAGTTTGTTTCATTTCATCATCTTTTTCAAGTACATAGTTTTGAAAACAAAATCTGCCTGCGGCAGTACAAAGTATTCTAGCTACCAACAAAAAGGGAAAAGTACAAAAAGGAAGAAAAACAGCAAAAATCTGTATCGACTATCAAGTGGTCTCCGGGCTACCGGTCTGTCCTAGTCCTCTTCCTGGACGAAGGTCCAGGAGCATCATCAACACTGTCATCTAAGCCCGAGTCCGAGCCATCCCCGGTCTCCTCCTCCGATGACTCTGCCTCTGCCTCTGCCTTTACCTCCACCTCGGACTCCTCCTCATCATCGTCATCTGGAATTGGAGCCCGTGAGCTACTCCCGACGCCCCACCTTGGTGTGGGGGAATACTCTGCCCTCTCCATCTCCTCCGGCAGGAACAGAAGTGTAACAACCCTCGTACTGATTATCGATAAACTACTGAATTAGCTACTGGTTACTGCTAAACTGAACTGATAATGACCGATAATTGAATTAAGCGAAATCTTGAATAGGCGATTGAAATCGGCGAAATTGAATAAGTTTATCTATTGAATTGCATATTGCATCTGTTTGATTGATTGATTATCTGTTTGAGTTTATGTGTTTAAACTGCTAATTGGAGGCCTTATCGGCGGCCGAATTAGAAACCGTTTAGAGTTTTGGAATCAGTAGAATATTTGTGATTTAATGGTATATTTATTTGAAAGTTGATTAGGAATGATTAAATTAGATTAAAAAGGAGTTAATTGCCAAATTTAACTTATTTACCAAATTGCCACCTAGTGTGCCTTTGTTTAATGATTTGTGGAGCCTCATTACACTTGAAGCAAACCTCTTCCTCATCCAAATTGAGAGCTACACCGAAACTATAGAGAGAAGGACTTGGGGAATTGATTTCATATCTTTGTTGCTTGTAAATTGCTTAGTAATTGGAGGAGTTGGAACATAGGTTGCAAATTTAGCTTCCACACCTTGAAATTGTAACTGTAGGTCAGATATTTATCTTCTTATTGTTGTCCTTGAGCTTCATCTTGCATGTTCTAGGCTCCATTGTAGAATCAAGCCATGATTTAGTGCATAAAGGTTGAATTATGCTTGAATTCATGCATGCATGGCCATTTTGGTGCATTTTCAAGTTGAATTCATGATGGATTGTACATGCATGCTCATGTTTCTAACAAAGTCCATGTTTTCATTTTGTTTTCCAACTATTGAGCTCATTAGAGCAAGATTTGAACCTTGAATTTAGTTAAAAACTCATGTATTGTATGTTTTGAAATTGTTCTTGAAAATGGGTTTGAATTTTGGATTTAATCGACTCACCTTTGGGGCTTGAATTCATAAATTGGCTTTTGAAACTTGTTATACATTGTTTTGGGATGTGTTTTCCAGAATTTGGGCCCAAGAGGTCGAGAATTGAGTTGAGAATGCTTGGTTTGAGCTTGGAAGGCAAATCTGGAAATTCCAGATTCGGCTTCTTTGCTCGGCGAAGGATTCTCGCTCGGCGACCAACGTTCCTCGAGCCACGCTCGGCGAAGGATTGGTGGCTCGGCGTAAAATTCGAGCATCCGATTACTTTTCTTTGTTTCATCAGACCGCTCGAGCGAAGGATTGTTCGCTCGGCGAAGACTTTGATTTTGCAACCTCGCTCGAGCGAAGAAAGGCTCGCTCGAGCGAGACCCCTGTTTTCAACAACTTTTGAAAAATGCCTTCCAACTGTATTTTTGCATCCTTATCCCATCCTAGGCATCCTTAGGCCTAGTTTAAGGCATCTTTATGAGGATTTAGACATAGAACCACACCGAGGAAATTTAGGGATTTAATTATCATCCTTCCCGACTGTGAAACTTAGTGTGTGTTCTATTTGTTAACTGTTTAGGGTCGGCTCTCGGGGACGCGCTCTAGCTGCTATTAGCCCAATCTCTGTGAGTAACGATTGTGTAAAGATATGTTCAAAATGGTTATCTTTTGAATCTTGGAAGCTGTTCTTGGTGATATTATTTCTTGAATGAATGTATGTCTGTATTACAGGCTGTATTGTGGCATCCTTAGCACTTCTGCATTTCTTTATTCTGAGCTCTGTCGGTTCCCTTGTGGAACCATACTGTTTACCGATTGATGGCCATCATTACTGTTGGGTCTGTTAAGACCCGGTCCTTTTGGACCTACCGTTTATAGGCTAATGGGTGTACCACATATGGGTGTACCACATATGACTGATTGACTGAAATACTGAAAGACTGAAATACTGTTTAATGAACTGATTTCATTACTGTAAGGACATTCATTCATAACCTCTTTACGCATTATGTTATTCACTGGGCTTTAGCTTACTGTTTATATATATATATGTAGTTTCTCGTGACGGGCCAGGAGCTAGGAGCGTGGGTTGGTCCCCGATTTTGTCAAGCTTGACCTATGTGCCTCCTTTGCGAGGTTAGAGTTGCCATGCTATGGCTTGGGGTGTTTTGTGTCCCCATCGGTCTCCTTCTTGTTTTGTACTCTTTTGTATAGGCATCTCTTGTTTTACTGTACTGTTATCGAGGGATTAGGTCCCCGTACTGAATGTTTGTATATGATTGTATAGACTGTACTGTTCTGAACTGTATGAATGCATGAAAAATGTTTTTGGCATACAGATTTTCACAGCTCAATGGACACTAGTTACTTACTGTATTGGCTTCTGCCAGGCCCTGTACTCTGTTTAACTGTATTACTGTTATTGAGCCTTGATAATCTCAGATTCTTGGCGATTCTGATGCTAAACCCATAGGGCCGGGTTTGGGTCGTGACAAGAAGGCCTGGCTGGAACACCTCTTACGGTGGGAATCTGGAAGGGAGGCTGAAAAGTATAAAAGGCAAATGCATTAGAATGCCGTGAACAGTTTGTCGGTCGAGAATCACGATGTATAGTCTGATGTGTAAATCTTGTGGCGGTTTATCGGTCACGAGAATGCAATGTATGAGTCTGATGTGTGAATCTTGTGGCGATTTATCGATATAGAATCACGATGTATGAGTATAGTGTCGTATATGCCATGGCGATTTATCGGTCGAGAATGTAGTGTATGAGTACGATGTATGAATGCCTTGGCGGCTTATCAAATGTTGTGTTATGCATCGGATTATGTAAGCGGTTTATGTATGGTTTGAGGCCGTGGTCGAAGAACATATCTTGGAATATTGTAAAGGGCCAGGAGGTCGAAGGTCCGCTGCAACATCCCCATCATGGAGGCATTCAGCTCCAGAGACTGTCGGGTGTACTTGGAGGAAGCCTGCGAAAGTATCAGATACATCAATATTCTGCGGAATATCAAATAAACTGAAATGAAACGACAATGCAAGATGCTAAGTACAGTAGTACATACCGGAGGTAAGTCGGGGAAACCGAACAACTTGTGATCAGCCGGAGGAGGAGCAAAGGGGATCTGGTAGGTCGCCCCACCCTGCCCTCTGTATGTCAGTGAAGTGGGCAGTGCAGGCCAGCCAACCCCCCGCCCTCTCTAAGCTCCACCCCTGCCGCGGACCCGGGCTCTCCTCGACGCTCCTGTCCTAGCTACAGGTGCCACGGGCCTCTCTCCCCCAACTCGACAGCCACCACTCAGAGGCTGCATGATATACGTCTGCACGTACTCCCTGCAATCGCCTATGCCTCTGAAGCGGATCGCCTCCCAACCGATCGTATAGTCGGCCATCTGCTCGGCAGTGAATCTCTCGGTCTCCCTCATATCCTCAGGAGGGTGAACCGGGACTATCTGCTCTAGTAACCCTAGGGTCTGGCGTAAAAAACACTCACCTAGGTACCAAGCCCGATGGCCGGGCCCTCGGCGGAGAATCCGAAAATGCGAGGTCTCCTCAGCACTAGCAAACCGGTCCCGAATCGTCGCTGGCAAAGGAGCCCAAGGCTACCAGGTGATCTGAAAATGAAATACAATTTGTTATCTACTATTATCGAAAACATACAGTGAAAAGCGAGGCTTAAATAAACTCTAAAGTTAAACATACCGCCACGGGGGTGATGGTGTCAAAGTAGCGGCGGAAGAAGCTAAATATCTCCCGGGGCCTTCGCACGCATCTCCCGTCGAAGCGGCGCGAGAACGGGACGACAAGAGAGGTCTCCACATCTGGCACCGGGGCTAGTCTGAGAAAGTAAGCGTACACCCACAACTGTAGAGTAAATACCGATATGCTTATCAGATAAAGCAGAATGTAGAATAAAGCAGAAATAACAGAACCGTGTGTCGTACAGTATATTGTGCAGAATGTACAGTGTGAGTAGTGTACAGGCAATGTGAGGTAGAGTATGTGTGTGCCATGTGTACAGTATACAGTTAGTAAAAAGCAAACTACAGTGTAATGCGAGTGTCTGATCTGATAATAGAAAGTAGGAATGAAAAGCGAAAATAAATGTACCTCCCAAGCACGCCCAGAGTAGAACAAGCTATCTGCTTTGCCCACGGGAAGCCGAGCTCATGTATCCGTAGAGGGTAGCCAGAACGGTGCCACCCCAATCATAGTGCAGGATCTGAGTGACATCCACTAAGGCGCTGAGCAAGCAGAGGGGCACAGTATTCACCTGGTCGGTGAAAATAGTCGTCCCCAGCAAGAACATCAGAAAGCCGCGGGCGTATCGCTCCACCGCCTCCTAGGTCATCGGAGCCTCCTCGGTCAAAGCTGGCTGGACCCTGAACTGGACCTTGAACCAGGAATATCGGACGAAGCCGGGATGGGCGAGAGGTGGCACCTCGCCAAGCAGATAGATCTGAGCAGCCGTCCTCTCATCCATATTAGTGTCGAAGGGGATCAGATCACCCCCTACCCCGATGCCTGTAAGCATCGAGAAATCATAGGGAGTCATCGTCATGTCTCCCATCGCAGAAAGATGGAACGAGTCGGTGGTGTCCCACCACCTCTCCGCTAGAGTAGCGAGGAGAGGCCTGCTCGTGGTGAGCCTGGATAGTCCTCTACAGAATGCACCGAAGCCGGCCTGATCCACGATGTGGCGAACCACATCAGGTAGCTCTGCGTACCAATCTCGAGCGGCGATGTTCCCATACCCCCAGACGGTATGGGAATCTCCCTGTTTTCAAGCAAACAATTGCGAAGCAATGCTAAATATACCAGTTTTGAAAGGCATTCAGAATTGAGATAAATATAGCATGTGTGCAAGTTTTTCAGATTCAAGCAGGTATCGGGTGCCGGTGTGCTTACAGTGAACTAGAACATGTGATGTGTCAGCGTGTCTGCGTGGTTCAGTATAAATATAGCATGTGTGCAAGTTTTTGATTCAAGCAGTGCAATGCGGTGTGCTTCTGATGAACTACAACGTGATGTGTCGGCGTGTTTATGGTTCAAGACAAATATAGCATGTGTGCAAGTTTTTGATTCAAGCAGTGCAGGGTGCGGTGTGCTTACATTGAACTGGCGTGTGATGTGTCAACGTGTTTGCGTGGTTCAGTACGAATACAGCATGTGTGCGTATTTTCAAATTCAAACAGATATCGGGTACTGATGTGATTGCAATAAACTACAGTGTGTACTGTGTCAGTGTGTTTGAGTGATTCAGAGCCAGTGCAGTGTGTGTGCACGTGTCAGTCTCAAACAGATATCAGCTGTAAGTGTTCACAATTAACCATAGTATACAGTGCATCAGTGTATCTGAGCTAAGCAGTTAAAGAACATGATCAGCTATGGCAGTTGGCAGTTAAGTGTTCTACATTGCAGAAGGTAAAACAGAGGAGGAAATGTTACCTCGGAAGCACCGAAGGACGGATGAGATGCAGGCTCACGCAAAAGAAGCTCTGGAGGCACCGCCCTATCAAAGCTCCGAAACTGGCGAAGTCCATCGGGAGGCAAGACATGGATCGCCGGCCGGTAGGTCGCCGTGTCGAATGGGCGGATGCTCAAGGTAAGCTTCGCCGGGATCCATCTCGTGATCCGGGAGTCCGCTCTGTGGAATATCATCGGCCATGTCAAATGTGACGAGGAAAATGGTCGAAAAGGAAAACAAAGCTAGAATGCGGCGTCAGCGAAAAAGTCAACCCGAGAGGGTGGAAAATGGCGGAAAAGCCGAAATGGAAAAGGTATAGAGATCGAGAGAAACACGAGGGAATAAACCCCAAAAAGTGGAAATAGCGAAAGTAACACGAAATGGAGAAATATTAGGTTTAAAGTGTTGAAACACGAAGATATTCGCGAATCAAAGCGAGGAAAGCGGGTGTGAAACGTGAGGAAGCAGAGAAAAGAAGAGAGAAAATGCTCTAGAGAGAGAGCAACTATTTTCGGCCAAGGAAAATAAAAGAAATAGGGTGTGAAACCCTATTTTAAAAGACCCAAGGCGAAAAGTCAAAATTGCCCCAAATCAGTCATTTTTGGCCGGTCGGCTACATTTTTGGCCAGCCGGCCAAATGTTTGGCCGGTGAGGTTTTTTGCTGGCCGGTGGATTCCTCTTTCGGCCAATGAGCCTCCTACAACCTTGTTTGGGTCAGATCTGTGGTTTGGCACCTTTATTGTTCAAGATAGTACAAGAAAAGGCATTTCCGAAGCTCAACCGGCCTCCATTTTGACCTCGGACCGTGTCTTCTGTGCGCGGCACTCGAATTCGTGCAAGGTGTATCCTTTCCGTATCCTCTACAAGATTTAAAAGTTGCCCCATGTGCATTTCAATTCAATTGCGTTGTTTAGCGCACCGCACTGTCTCGTGCATTCCACTTCTATCGCACTGTCTTGTGCACTCGCGTTGTCTAACGCATCGCGCTGTTTTGTGCATCGCATCATTCGTGCTATTTTGCGCACCTTACTCGCATTGTCTTGTCCGCACGGTCTAGGAGACCTTAAATCCTCGAAAAGTGCAAAACCTTTGGTGCTTGCATGTCCGCATATGTTGTAGCACTCATCATCCCTTGAATCGTTATGCATGCATACACGCATCGTAACACGTACAACTTGCATTGATGTGAATGCTGTTGATGTGCATTGTCATTCATCTTAAGCCGCACGTCGTCGCGCATTAGAAAATTCATGCATTGTCATGTATTTCAAGCCGCACGTTGCCGTGCATAAAAAATTCATGCATTTCAAGCGACTTGCGTTGTCGTGCATTCCATGCAACATGCATTCCATGCATCATTCGCATTTCAAAAAAAAAACAACAGAAACAAAACCAAAAATCATGCATCATTTGTATTTTCAAGAAACAAAACAAAAAAAAAAAACAACAAACATGCACATGTCATGCATTTCATTTTAATATATTGCATTTCCATTGTAAACATCCATTCCATTGAATATTATATATATTGCATTGTAGATTGCATGCATTGTTGCATCACCTCCGCCTATGGCTTGCGCCTTTCCATGTTGAGCTTGGTCTGGTATGTGCCTATACTTTTCACGACGAAGCATAGTTCAGTCGACCGTTCTATGTTAGACGCGGCTTGTTTGCGCCCACACCTTTCCTAGGCAAGACTTGGTCTGGCCTGTGTGCCATTTCCATTGCAAACATCCATTCCATTGCATATTGTATATATTGCATTGTAGATTGCATGCATTGCTGCATCACCTCCGCCTATGGCTTGTGCCTTTCCATGTTGAGCTTGGTCTGGTATGTGCCTATACTTTTCACGACGAAGCATAGTTCAGTCGACCGTTCTATGTTAGATGCGGCTTGTTTGCGCCCACACCTTTCCTAGGCAAGACTTGGTCTGGCCTATGTGCCTTTTCCATTGTAAACGTCCATTCCATTGCATATTGTATATATTGCATTGTAGATTGCATGCATTGCTGCATCACCTCTGCCTATGGCTTGCACCTTTCCATGTTGAGCTTGGTTTGGTATGTGCCCATACTTTTCACTACGAAGCATAGTTCAGTCGACCGTTCTATGTTAGACGCGGCTTGTTTGCGCCCTTACCTTTCCTAGGCAAGACTTGGTCTGGCCTGTGTATCATTTCCATTGTAAATATCCATTCCATTGCATATTGTATATATTGCATTGTAGATTGCATGCATTGCTGCATCACCTCCATCTATGGCTTGCGCCTTTCCATGTTGAGCTTGGTCTGGTATGTGCCCATACTTTTCACGTCGAAGCATAGTTCAGTCGATCGTTCTATGTTAGACGCGGCTTGTTTGTGTCCATACCTTTCTTAGGCAAAATACGGTTTGGCCGCAGGCCTTATCCACTACATCCATCGCCATTCTACCCAGTAGATCGCATTGTACATATTCCATTATATATTACATTGTAGTGTAATTTTTGCATCCAGCATTAGGATTATTGTTCTCTCGTTAGTGGGTTGTTTCTCCACTTATGTCATTCCACCCAGTACTTGTTCTTGTGTCCTCAAGCATTACTCATAGTTACATTGATCGTTCTATGGTAGACGGACTTGTTACTTCCATCCATCTATTTGACATTTGTGTGGTTTTGAACCGCTCATGATTGGATCATGATTCAATTGCATTGCATTTTCATTTGCATTATTATACATAGTTTTGTATATACTGCGTATCATTTTGCATTCATTTTGCATGTTATGCATGTTGCTAACATCGTACCTGTTAAGTTGCTTTCTTTGCAGGCACGATATTGTATGTACGGTTCATTTGAGGTTGGTGCAACCAGCCGAACCGGACAGGTATTGTATCCTCCGAGTAAGACGTATTGAGAATTGCATAATTCTCTTACATCCTCTCTGCATTGTAGTGTAGTTTGGCGTATGCTAGCTTAAAACTATCACATGTTATGCTTCGTTATAGCTTTCTTTGCATGATCATAAGTTATGCTCGACTTTGTGCATTATCTTGCATTTCGCCCCTGCCTTCGGGCGCATATCTTGTTTGTCTTGCATGTTGGTCTAAGTCTTCAGCCTTGTCAAAAATGGGTCGTCTCTGGGCTTTGACATTCACTCCCGTCATTGTTATGACTTTCGAGTTCTGTCAAAGAGGGGCAACTGTAGACACCTCATTTTTGACCGTCCTCAAGACTTGGACGTCACCGCTTGAACACTCGGTGATCATCCATGTTTGTGTTCGTCTGGAGTTCCCGGAAGCCGTGGCAGCGCGCCTCACCTTAGAACCTCTCGACTCGACTGTTTTGTGTCTGGTTTTGCACCAAACACTTGTGTTTTGCATTTGAGGGGCAGGGTAGGGGTTTGTAGACCATCCCCACCCATCACCGGCCATGGCTTGAGGCCACCGGCTGTGTTTTGTTGCCGCCGGCCAAATGTTTGGCCGGCCGGCACTGTAGATGGCCATCTGCTTTTTCAGATATTTTTTGCGGTGGCATGCACTTTCCTCCTCCATACACGTGTATGGAGGGATTGCCCTTGTTAGCTTCCTTTGGAAGCTTTACAAGACTAAGTTGTCTATAAGAGGGTCTTCTCTCCTTTTTTAGGGGTTAGACAATTTAGAATTTTTCGAGGGTTTTGAGTTTTAGGGTTAGGGTTCATATGTCCTCCATCTCTATATCTCTTTCTCTCTCTTTGTTTTGTGAGTGTTTTTGCCTTAGTTTTGCACACAAACACCCACCATCACACCTTTTCTTGAAGCTGAGGCCCCTGGGGGTTGTTTTTGGAGTTTTGGAGTGGTTTGAGCTTGTAGAACCAGCTGGTCCACCATTGGTGAAGAGGGTCTACAAGGGTAAGAAACTTGTCCCTTTATTCCCCATTTTTGCATTGCATTTTTGCCTACCTTGCATCTGTTTTTGAGCCATGTGTATAACATCTAAAAGTTCTAATTTTTAGTGCTCTAAATAGTTGGTTAAGTTTTCTTTAAGCTTTGGGGTTGTTTGACCCCTCTTAAGCCTTGAAAGGCTCCATTTTGTGCCATTTTGGTTGAGCTCCGGAACCACTATGTTTGGGCCTCCTCACCACTGAAATCTTGAGGGATTTCAATGATGAGGATGGTGCCTTGAGGTCCTAGGAAGGAGAGGGCCACCCCATCTCCTTGTTGTCCTTGAAAAGGGCCTTTTTTTTGCCTCTTGAGGGAGCATCTAGTCTAAGTGTGTGTTGGCCATGCCTTAGCTGATTTTCATGCTTATTATGTCATAATATGCCTCTGTTTTTAGTTGGTTTGGACACACCTTGCTTGTTTAGCATACATGTCCTGTAATGCCATATTGTAGCCTTAACATGCATCTAGGTTTTAACCCTTGTTCAAGCATGCTTTTGGCCTAGCTTTGTGAAGCTTTTGTACTTGTTTTGCCATGTTTAAGGTCTGTTTTTGGTTGTTTTGGTCAACCATAACATGTATTGCATAGCTCCTTTGCATTGTTAGCTTGTAGGCTTTAAGTATGTGAAGTGTTGGGTATGCATTGTTTGATTTATTTTAGTGGTTTGGCACCACTTATGGCATCATTTCAGTCCCCATGACCTGCTTGTATGCTTGCCTTTGATGCCTTGAAAGCTTGTGTTGTACGTTCCATGTTTTGGCAACTATGCATGCTTTTGGATTTGAGGCATTTAGATGCCATCTAGATGTGTTGTTGGCTTTGTTTTAATATGTTAAAACTCTTTTTGATCATTTAATTGTGCCATGTTTAGTTTTGTTAAGGGTAGTTTAATGCCTCCCTTAGCTTACCTTGGGTTTTGGATCTTGGTTGCATGTCTTGGCTTATCCTGTTTAATTGATTTGGCATCATATTTAACATGATTTCAGAGCTTAATGTGCATGCTAATTGTGCTTAAAAGTGTGCTTAAAAGTTGCTCTTATGTGCTTAAGTGTTGGCCTATTAACATGTGCATGTGTGTGTGTGTGTGGGACCTCACTTCCATAGCATTGGCCACTGTTTTAGGCTTGTTTGAGAGTCGCCTAACTTAGTTTAAGTCCATCCCTTTGTTTGTTGCATGCTCTCCTTGTATGTTGTAGCATATTAGTGAGTTGTTGCGCGATTGAAATCGCATGATCGAATGAAGTCACATGCTTATTTGCATGCTTAAACACCCACATTGTACCTTGCATACTTGTAAGTTGTGTTGCTTCATGCCCTACATGCTTTCTTTACCTAGGTTGTATGCCTAACATGCATTGCTTGCTTGCATTGTCTATGTTGCATACTAGCCAACATGCTTAGAGTTGCATTGCATTAGCATGTATACTTGGCCTCTTGAATTGCTTGTGATAGAGGTTGAGTTCAATTTGTTTGATTATGTGCATTGCATTCCATATCAAAATGCATACTTGATTCTTTGGGCTATCACGTATGGAAATACGCGATTGGTGGTCCGAGAATCGAGGATCATGTCTTTTTGAGTCCTAAATATGATAAGGGGTGTGATTGGTGCATACATTGCTTGAAATGCATTGTCATGCCAAGTTCTGCCCTCTGCTGTTGTCAAACCAGTTTTTGTAGGAAGATTTGGCCGGCCGGCCATCTTGATTCAAGGCCGATCGCCATCATTTTTGGCCAAGGGAGCAAATTTGGGCCCGGTGAACATTATCCTTGGCCAGTGGCCAACCCCCTCCGCCGGTGGTGTTCCACAACACTCAGAGTAGCAACGCTGAGACTTTGGCAGTCATCAGAGAAGCAGAGCAGGGAAAACAGAGGCAACTTGAGCATGGTGGCGGATTTCCGAGCAAAAACCGGCCTTGCAGGCATTGGGTCTTCATCCCGAGATCACATCGCTAATTAGATTAATTAATGTGTTAATTAATTAGGTGGTTTATAATATTGGTTAGCTTAAGAGTTAGTTAATCAGATATTCTTCTTCGGTCCCTCCGAGGCAAATTTGTAATAAGTGTGCGTGAGTGTGTGTATGTCTTCCAACCTCGTGTCTTTCTTCCCTTTTATTTAACCCCTTACAATGGTTAGATTTAGGGCATATTTCAAATAGCATACTTATGCTTCGCATGTTTGCATTCATTCATCAGTATTGCATGCACTAGGCTCGGTACATCATGCTTACTGTACTTGCATTTCAATTCCAAGTTGAGTACTTGTTAGTTGCAGCATTTCACATGCCATTCCTAGATTAGCCGAGCCTACTCTAATGACATTTTGTATGCGATGCATTAGCCACTTAACATGAACTAGGGTCACACATGATTACTAATATGTTCTTGTTTTGGCACGGAGTACTTTGTAAGTATTTTATGCTTTAGCATCTCGCATGAGTGTGAATGTTAACATGACAAAGATGCTTACCATGTGGCTAAATGCTTATGTGTTATAAACCTCAATGCTCGTGGGTGAAGGTTGATTGTTTGAGTTGGAGCAACTCGTTGAAATCGTGTTTTAGCCTACTTGCAGTAGCAAATTCCAAAGCGTTTTCCAAAAACGGACATGAAATGTTTTGTTTCAATTTGGGCGATTTGGTCTATACTTGTTTATCGTCATAACATAGTAATTCTAGGCTAATAACCTAATAAGGACATGTAATGTTTTCAAAACAAGATATTACAGTTAGTAGAGGCCGATCTTGGATCGGGCGAGGAGGTGCTCATAGTCGACCTTCCCAATCGTACCCAAGCTCGAGCCAAGGCAACTTTGGTGATGACTTACACGTGGCCTTTGGCACCAAGTCGTGGTTTCCTAAATTCCGCATGAAAAATATTTAGGTGGCAACTCAGATCGCAAAGCAATCCATGTTTGGCACTTCTTTCAAAATCTATTTTTCTCAAAACGATTTGTCGGATTTGGACTCTTTCGCTCATATTAAGAACCGTGACAAAATTGAGTCCGAATCAGAACTATGAGGTCCCTTCATGGCTTGTTACATTAAGCATCCGATAGTTAAGAATGGGTAAACACAAAATAAGGTCATTGAAAGATATAACAAAGCAATTTCCTCCTACACTAACGGTAGTGATAATGGACAGTCATATAAGTCAGATATGAGAACCATAAGGGTAACTTTTTCCCATAGAACTGGAAATACTTTACATAGCATTATTATGCCTGGACTTTGAGTAGTCTGACATATTACCATGATTCAGAGGCATTACTGACATAATATATAGAAGAATGAGATAAAATATGAGATGAAAAGTTCACAGACATGCAGATGAGATCAAAAATATCATCCTACTGAATTCCCATAAACGAAAGAGGCAAAGAAAATACCAAAGTTAAAGCAGATATGCCATCTAAAGGCAACACGAAAGTTGCCCAAATAAGCCTAATGTCGCTTGTCCACAAAAGGATAATAAAATCACGAGTAGAAATACTGATATAGCGTATTATAGAGGATTGATATGTCTCACAAGAATCAAAGCAACTAGTCATGAACATAATATAACTCACCCAAAGCTGGACCACCGATACCCCTCATAGACATAGTTACATATAAGAACATATATGTTGAAAACCCAGAGTATAAATGGAAAATACTTTCTGTGTCCAAATATCTGCAGAAACAAAAATCTGATAAAATATGACAACAATTAGAAGCATTACTTGATGGTGCTGATATTGATGCTACCAAATTCAATCCAAAGAATACATTATAATTTAAATTTTTAAAATGAAATAAAAGGAGTATTATATAATTTTAACATCTCCACAAATTCAATGATTGTGCAACCTGTCACTGTACATTAATGTCCAATAGAGAATTCTGAATTTAGCGAAGCTTGAAAATAAAATTTAACATATCCAAAAAAAGCAATTATACTAATTATTATTTGTTTATGAGTAATGCTACAATGACAATTTATTTCTACCATCATATCTTACCATATGATGTGTCAGTCTAACTGTCATCATTGCATTGGAGATATACGCAAGTCATGGTTCCCATTAAACCAGTATTGTGTTGACAAGATGGTAAAAATAATATGGTATAGAAATGTGGAAAGTGTAGCAATATTGTTTGCTATAATATTTACACTAACAGTTTATCATTCTGTCTGTATCTCTTCTGAAAGACCATATAGGAATTTTCTATATTTCACTACCATTTCCATACATTCAAAACTTTTTCAACGTTAATAGTTCCATAAATCTTACCATGCCAGTTTGCAACCTGTTTTTACTACTTACTCATTTTTGGTCTATGTAAATCATAAATAGTCTCCGTAAATCATATGGTGTGCTAACGATTTGTAACAATAAGCCCATGTGGCATTCAACATGAAGTTCTAAACTACAATTTGAAGTCCTTCTAGGAAAACCAAGCTTTAAGTAGTATCTTAGCATTACAATGAGTTCATATCATTTAGCTTTAGAATTGTCTTCCTATTTGAATTTTTTTGTATAAAATTCATGAAAATGAGAGCTGGGACGCAATTTTAGAAGTTAGGTGCCTTATACATTTGATAGCTCCTCCCTTCTATAGAAATAAGGCATATAGGTTTAGGGTTAGGAAATAAGTTTATATAAAGGCTTAAACAAAAAAATGTTAAAAGGGATGATGACATTGGAGTTCATTAAACTGTCAAAGATTCTTTTATCTCCATCATCTCCCTTTTCTATCTCACATCAAGATGCATGGGAGTCACTTTTGCACCCTTCTTGGAACTCTTTCTAGTCTTACTCAATTTCCTCTTTCTCCCTCTTAATTCCTTCTCCTTCTCTTTCAGTTCTCTTAAAGTTTACAACCCTGCATTTAGGTTTAATTCATGTAGCTAAATAAAAGTTTCAATTGACAAATCATTTCTTGTCAATTCCAACTTCCAAGTAGTCCAACTTTACAAAAGGTAATAAATTTTGTACACATTACAAGCAAATTCAAGCATCAATTATTAGTAATGACATGTGAATATCTTGTTCATAGTCTAAAAATGATCAATTAAAGAGATCTTTAATTTTTACCCAAAAAGAAAAGAAAAAAAAATGTTTCAACACTGGCAGAGGAGAGAAGAGGAGAAACTAATTTGAATTCGCAAAACATAGCCTAAAAATGATCAATTAAAGAGATCCTTAATTTTTGCCCAAAAAGAAAAGAAAAAAAAATGTTTCAACCCTGGCAAAGGAGAGAATAGGAGAAACTAATTTGAATTTACAAAAGGAGCTGACTTTTACCCAACATTGGCAGAGGAGAGAAGAGGAGAAACTAATTTGAATTTGCAGAAGGAGCTGACTTTTGAGAAACTAATCATATCACGATTTAGTCAAAAAAAAATACCCAAAAATATACACAGATAATCAAGAGAATGAACCAAAAAAACTGCAGAATTGAACAATTCCAATAGATTAAATGATGAAATCGAAAGTTCATGTAATCATAAATACCAAAGAAATCAATCAATTTGAAAGGTAAGAATCGATTTATATATATATCTCAAAAGGAAAAAGAAAAAATTGGGGAAAACATACTTGAAGCAGTCTCCATTGTTTACCTTGAAGTTGTGAAACCCTAGAGAAAGAGAGATGAATAATTTAGGCAGTAACAGAGGGAAGAGAAACCTGAGAGAGAAACACGAACAAAGACAGAGAGAGACGTAGGGGGAGAGAGAGAGAGACAGAGAGAGAGGATTGTAGGGATGAGTTTTTGTTATGGATAATAGAGAACTATAAAATATATGTGGGCCATGACCGAAGTGGGAAGTCGCTGCCGCTGCTGCTACAAGCAATCCGTGAGGGTAATGCGAAAGTAAGAGAGAGGGAGAGAGAGAGAGAGAGAGAGAGAGAGAGATTGTTAGGGTCTGTGTGAGCGAGTATGAGAGGAAAGAAGAAGAGAGGAGAGGAGGGTTACCTGGAACTCTTCCCACACAGGAGGTGTTGGGGATGCGAGAGAGAAAGAGAGACGATTAGGAGCGAGAGAGAGTAACAGTGACGACTGGGAGAAGATTGATGGTTTTTTTTTTTTTCCTTTTTTTTCTTTTTTGATCTAAGAACTGAAAGGATAGGGAAGAGGGTGTAGGGAAGAGTGGGAAAAGAGGGAGGGCAAAAATGGAACATTTTGTGATGGAGGAATAAAAGGAGTCGCAAAAAAATTAAAACAATTGCAAAAAGAAAAAAAACGCCAGAATAAATTATCGATATAATACTATTTTTTGCAATTTTAGATTTTCCATTGCAAAAAATTAAATTGACGACGGCTTGCTTGCTGTCGTGGCAAAAACATGATTTTTGCGACGATTTTCACACCATCGCAAAAGGTTCCATGTCCAATACTCCCTTTTCTAGTAGTGTATGTCCCAACAGGTCGCACTTGTCACGAGCAAGCTGTCGGTGACATCCCTAGAGTGGTTTACGCACTGTTTCGTATTTTTGCCCCCTCTTATTGCTTTTTTTCAACTATGTTTAAAGCGTTTTGAACTCTAATCCCCAACCTATGTGTCCTAATTGCATGTTGTCTATCCCCACAGGTCGTATTTATCACAAGCAAGCTTCCTGTGACATCTCCAGAGTGGTTCGCACGTTGTTTCGCTTTTTTGCCCATCGGACGCCCTTTTTCGACAAAGTTTACGGCGTTTTGTACTCTAACTTCCAACCTACGTGTCCTAATTACATGTATTTTGTTCCCACAGGTCGATTTGTCACGATCAATCTTCTCATGACATCCCAGAGTGGTTTAGGGTCGTTTCACATTTTCACCCTAACTCCCTTTTCGACAAAGTTTAAGGAGTATTTTACTAACTTCCAACCTACATGTCCTAATTACATGTCGCTCATCTCCATAGGCGTATTTTATTGTATAAGCCAACCTTAACGAAGTAAAAATATGAAGTTGTATTACAAAAAAATGGATGATTATTATTGAAATTATATTTGTCATCCATTATTTTAAAACAAATATGATTCGAACATATAGCTACTGATGTCCAGTCATCTTGATTTTTGCATGAATATTCTACTCAACAAGTCTAAAGTATTGTCTCTAAATAATGAAAAGAAATTTAAATAAGCATAAAAAATCACCATTGTTAACAAAAATAGACAAAATAGAACATATTCAAAAGAGAAAACAAAAAAAGAATATACTTCTAGAAAACCTTATAAATTCCAACAACATTGTTAACAAAAATAGACAAAATAGAGCATATTCAAAAGAGAAAACAAAAAAAGAATATACTTCTAGAGAACCTTATAAATTCCAGCAATTATAGGGGGAATAACATGTATTGCGTTAGGTGAAGCATTTTATAGAATGCAAAGTATACATATTACATATAGACACGCACATAACCCCCCAAAAAAAAATTGATTATACCCAAATAAACAAAATGTGCTGAATCAAATTCTCAAACAGTGGATTTAGAGACGAAATGAAAGAGAAAAGGAGCCAAACCACAAACCATTATATTTGCTTTGAGAGAAGTGTGTACAAAGTGTCTACGTGTAGAGGTCGTAAGACAAAGCTCTGAGTTGTGAACGCAGTGAACACTACAATTAAGAACGAGAACAAAAATAGAAAAACCCACTATGAAATTTGGGACCTTCCGTAGCATAATTGAGAAGGAAAAAAAAAATTGAAACTCATTATCAAGTAACCATGAAGATTATAAATTAATCAAGAAAATGTATAGGCACTCTATAAAGAAGCCATTGAGACTCAATAAAGAAAACATATTGTAACTCAATAAAGAAACCATTGGCACTCTAAAGAGACAACTCATTTAGGTGCATTAACACTAGCCACCGAATTCAATGACCCTCAAAGCCCTATAATATTTTTCACAAACCCCAATTAGTAGATCAAAACCACAAACATAAAATAAAAAATATAAATAATTCATTTAGCAATTGATTGTTGGTTCATAAAAAGCCAAAGAATTTAGTAAAAGGACTTGATCATACATTCAACAATGAAAAATAATCAACAATTAAATGCACACCTAGTAATATCTATCATGTACAAATTAATATGTGCCTTCTCAACAAACTTGGAGAAAGTGAGTATAATATGTGAGAGAGAAAAGGTTTCATGTAGGAAGTCAATAACCCATTGCAACTATTTCTAGCCTTAAAAAAAATTGTTCGGTTTTTATTCTTGGCAATCCCGTTTGAACAAAACTCCTTTGAGTTGTAATTTTATTCGCACTTGTATTTAAGTGAGGCCATGAGTTTTTAGATGCGAATCCAACCCGAATCGAGCCTTGCAGAGAAGTTTGTGATGTTAATGCTTTCAAGATTGCCACTTCGCTGATTATGACGGGGGTCGAGCTGCCCGGTCAACTCGTGCCCGAAGCAAAATGCAAAATTGCATGCAAAGTTGGTTATTCGCCCTTGCTCGCTCGAGCGAAGGATTGCGTCTATACAAAAACCTGAAAGAGCTCATTGTTCGCTCGAGCGAAGGCAATAGTGGAAATCACGGGAGTTAAGGTTCTCGCTCGAGCGAGCTTCAAAATCTGGATTTCTATAAGGAATTGGTTTTCTTCCAAAACTAGAATTACTTTGGATTTCTATAAGTAGTTGGTTTTCTCCCAAAACTTTACCTACTTCTCCAGATCTTCTTTTTGGATATTAAGGTTTATATCTGGGGATATTTTGCTAGTTTTCTTTGATGTTTTGATTGAGTATTCAACTCATGGTTTAAAGAGTATACATCAAACGATTATTTGTTTGTTCTACACAAAAGAGAGAGTTGTTCTTCGGTGGATTCTGAAGAATTCGAGCCTGAAGCTTTGGTGGATTTTGGAGTGGCTCATCGTCAAGCCAATTCCGAGGTGAAGACGGGGTTGGAAGAGGCACACAGGGGTTGGTTCAATTCGGGCGTGGATTCGCTAGGTAATTGAAAGTATACCTGTGTAATTCCTTTATATCTTCATAGTGGATTGTTTTGTGGCTGTTGCCCGTGGTTTTTTTATCACAATTGGAGGTGTCCAATTGTGATTTTTCCACATAAAATCGTTGTGTTGATTTGTCTTGATTGTTTGATTGGGATTGTTATATATTGCTTAAAATTGATACATAATCACAAATCAACATCTAGGAGATTTCTAGATTTTTCAAAAATATTGGATCAAACTCATCAAGATAAAGAATAATTAAAAAGTAATACGAATGACAGTTGAAAGAAAAAAAGAAGTTATTTAAAAAAAAAATTTATGCAAGGTTCTATGAGAATCAACAAAGTTGCATTTTTGTAACATCCGTGACAAGAAACTTCATGTCTTTTACCGAAGAAAAAAACTACTCGAGTGAAGGGCATAATTCATACAAATATAGATCATACTAAAACTATTAAGCATAACAAACATTTTGTTCCTGGAGATGATTTCATTTTTATTGATTTCTTGATATATTTATTTGCCGACCCCATTTGATGGGACTTAAGGCTTGGTTTGGTTTGGTTTGGTTTGGTCTGGATATATTTATTTCATTTTCTAGACTTGTTCGGTAAATCAATTTTCTATTCAAGAATGAGCTACTAACTAGCTGCCATGGGTAGACCTGATATAAAAAGAAGATATTTAAAAAAAGTATGAAAAATTATGAGAATCAACAAAGTTGCATATAGAAACTTGGCTCAACAAGACCTGAATCCCATATATTAAACTCATATATACTTGCCACATTGCAAGACAAATTGTCAATTTAATTCGTCAACATATCCAATCAACTAAGAGTTACAATCCACAATGATAGTTATATACCGCCACACTACAAGAGAAATTGTCAATTGAATTCTTCAAAGATGTCCAATAAACTAAGAGTTACAATCCACAATGAGAATTACTTTAGTGAGGATCAAAACCCAAGCAAGGGCCTCTGATATTTGATAATATTTCCAAATTAATATGAACAATGTAGAAAATCTAGCTATAATCCAAAAATCATAGAAGCCAAATGCTTAGTAATTGAACAAGGACAATAATTTGGTAGACCGTGGAATTAAGATACACGAGCAACAGATTAAAAGATCTCAATTCAAGTAATGTTGAACAACACAATAATCTTACTTTTTCTACACATAAAATATATCATTCACTTTCCACACATTCCATTTGTTAAATTCAACAATGGTCATGAACTAAACTAAATTTTAACCAAATCACCATAACATGCAAAACCTATAAATATTAAAATCATATATTTTTCAAAAAATACATTAAACCCATTATCACCAAATAGAGAAGAATATAGCCAATTAAACCTATTAAGGAAGAATTGACAATGTCCTTCCAAACACAAACAATTACCCACCCATTTCCTACATTTATTTTTCTTCATTCATTTCGTCATTTTTTTTTTCCTTTTTTCTTCTTGTGTTCATCAATATCAATTTCCCTTTTTTCCCTCTGTGCTTGTACAAATAGAGTTGGGTTAACAAACCAACTATGCAATGTAAGTGTGCATGTGTGTGTTTTCAATTATTAAAGCACACCACGTATTCTATAATTAACTTGGAAAATGAAACTATGACTACAAGGAGCAGAAATAGAATTGATTTAGAAGTGTGAAAGAGATGGAGAAATTGATCGATCATGAAAAAAACATAAAGTTGGTGCATGCCAAAAATCGATTAAGAGAGATTTTTAGGGCCTCTCAGAAATCGATTTGAGAGAGAGGGGGGGTTATTGTTGCAGATGGAGGGATTTTGAGTTTTGGAAGTGGTAGGGGCGTGGGAGTTAGGATGAGGCTTTGGTAGAGGGAAATCATTGAAGTGAAGAGGGCAAATAGAGAGAGAGAGAGATAGAGAGAGAGAGAGAGAGAGAGAGAGGTCCATAAATACCTGATATCTATCTGGTTGGAGAGAACACCTTCACTTCAACGATGGAAGCCAATAAAGGCTTGTAGTTCGTTGTGGCTGGAACTCAATAGAGGCTACTAGTTATTGCAGGAAATTAAGGATTACACAGAGATGGTGAGAGCAGTAGAGGAGGAGAAGTGAGAGATGAAAAAGAGAGAAAGAAGCATAATCGTTGTGGGTGTGGGGGAGTAAGAGGAAAATAAGAGGAGAGAGAGTTAACCGGTTGCTCAGGTTTCCCAATTTTTTACCATTAAACAATCCAATGGCCCTAATCAATTGTTTGTAATCCAAGGGCAAATAATTGGGTTGTGCATATGATGTGCAACCTTTAATGGGCTGCACAGCCAAACAGCTCCCTAAAAGAATATATATGTCATTCTTTTTCTATCTTGTATTATCTTTTTATTTTTCACCAAAAAACTTATTCAACCTATTAGAGATTATTTCTATAGTATTTAATTTTTTTTCTATATATACATACAATTTATATATCATATTTATACATATATATATATATATATATTCGTATATATGATAAAAAAAATTAATTTTCTTTTAACCTCACCAATAATAAAATGTTGGTTTCGTCCTTGGGCACAAATACAACATAATGATCCCCATTATCTTCAATTTGACTTCATCCTTCAATTTGAGAAAAATATGCAGTGTAAAAGGAATCTTTTAGTTGTTCCTAATGCTGAACTGTCCAAAACCTTTGATTAAACTATGATTGCCAGCAAACTTTCCTACTTCCTTGGGAGAAATTATTCAATATTTTCAGAGTATTACATGTCTGTACTTCTTAGTCAATAAACCCTAGCTTGGACTAAGTTTCCAATGTAAAAAAGAAAAACACTAAAAAAAAATCTAATAATAAGCAAAAAATGATACCCCAACTCAGAGAGGTCGATTATCTTAATAAACAAACTAAAGTTTGAGTCTCTACCGTACCTAACAAAAACATGACAAAGGAAAAGAAAATACGATCAAAACATTTTATAAAAAAAGAAAAAAAAAAGAAAAAAGAAAAAAATGAAGCAAGAAGAGAATAGAGATAGAGGACAGTATATCATGCAACACTAAACTCAGGCTGTTATCCAGCTCAATTTCCCCAAGGTTTAGTTTGGAAAGCAAAGAGCATGCAGGTCGGGCCTCCACCAAGGAAACACAACCACTATAGCACTTGTTTATCTATCCTAATAGATGTACTTATCAAAAAATTAAAAAAAAAAAAAAATTGAATTTCAATATGGCAGTGTCATGTTACTAAGTGAACAACCTCAACCTCATCATAGGGCACAATTAATGCTAGAAACTATCAAGTTGTGCTAGATACAATTTAATTTATGAATTCAATTTTACCTTTCATTTTGGAATGGCTTCCCAAAAATAAAAGTAGAGGTGGAGATTATAAAATGCTAATGGATGAAGTCAAAGCAACCCAACATAGTGTGAAAACCCACATGCACTTGCTTAGGGCTTTATTTTTCCAGTCAAAAAGTTTTACTCAAACTTGAAAACTAAAGCCATAGTTGTGTAAGTATCAATGCACCTTCCCTATTAACATCCACCCAACCCTAGCTTCATCAAATTAACCTCATAAACCCTAGCTTCATCAATTAACAGCTTTCAAAACTCAAAATTATACAAAATTAAAAAACCAAAATCAAAACCCTAGAAACTTTTGTGTTCTATACCAAACTCTTGAAAAAACGTACACACAAAATCAACTTACAAAACCTAAAGAAACAGAACAAGAACACTCCAGATTTATAGATTAATATAAAATAAGCATCAATCGACCAAAATATAAATTAAAATTACACTCTTAACAGCAATCAAAATGATAAAAATCGAACAAATTTGAATGAACCAACGAGAACTCACCTCATGCACAGATAATCAGTGTGATCTTGAAAGCATCTTCAATGACATTGAAAATGTACAATAACAGAGATTGGGAACATAGCTCGTCAGAGAGAGAGAGAGAGAGAGAGAGAGAGAGAGAGAGAGATTTGCACCGCACCTCCGTAAGATCGCCGACTTTCGATTGAGAACAACTTGAAGGAACTTGATTCGTAACAACCTCAATTGCCTATTAACCATTGCTCCACGAAAGCATTGAATAATTTCTCCTATTTACCAACCTAATGAAAATCAAAATCAAGTTACATGCATAATTTAATCAATTAAAAATATATTAAGTTAACTACAATGGATACAAAAATAATCCCAACCCCAAACCTAATTTTTTCAATCCCTAATTTTTCAATTGAAACCCATGAGGCCATGAAACAAATATTACATTCAAACTGTAAATAGGCAAGCGACAAGATAAAATATAGAAAACAAAATTAAGAAAAGAACAAGTACGACAGTAAGTAACCAACTAGGCAAAGAATCCATTATTAGATATAATGTATCAAATTCTACCAACAAATTTCACCTAATATATCTTATAATCAAGTTGTGCGAGAAATAGTTTGATTCATGGAATTGCCTATTTATCAAGAAATAGAGCTTTAGGGATTTCAAGCCATACCTCTTCAATGAGAACTCTTTTGAACCAATAAGCTACTGGAGAAGACAAAGATCTTCAAGAAGCCTTCGAAAGCAAGAGACGAGAGTGACAGATGATAACGAGCAAGAGAACGGACAGAGAAATCAGAGAGAGAGAGAGAAGAAGAAGAAACCATAGATTCGGAGCAAGGGGAGAAATTTTTAGGGATTTCAGAGCCCTACCTCTTCAATCCTTGCACAGCCTGCGACTTCGATCTCCATTCATGGAAGACGACCAGAGAAGAGAGAAGGGAGTCCTGTTTAGCCAAACGACAGAGAGAGAGAGGCGACTGATGAAAGTAGAGAGAATGGCTGGGAAAGTTTCAACCGGTTTAGCAGGTAAATGGTATAAACTGTATAAAATATTGAAAGGTTTAGATTAATTTAATCAAATCTAATGGCTGAGAATTAACTTGCATATGGTGTGCAAGTTTCAAGCCTTGCACACTACAACAGCTCCCATTTATGTATGGTTAACTATTTATGTTTAGTTTCTGTTCCATGGGAATAAAACTTTGATTATGAAGTCTCAACCATCTTTGGTATTCACTCATAAAATGTCCATTATATCAAGTTGTGGAGTTGCTATTTATTTTTTTGGGTTAATTACAGTTTTCACACTTATAGTTTGATTTATATTTTACTTAAGTTTTTATAGTTTCAATTTGAACAATTTGGTTCCCACACTTTAAGTCTAGTTTTAATTTTGGTTCTTCCGTCTAAATTGGAGGTGCAAATTAACAATTTTGGGTCATTTGTCAATTTTCTAAGGTTTCAATTTTATTTTTTCGTCTAAATTGGGAGGTAAAATTAATGCTTTTGAAATACTTCTTAATTATCTAACATGTACGATAGACAAAATTAACAAAAATTTATATGAATGACCAAATTAAAACTAGCGTAAAGTGTAGGGACTGAATTGAACAAATTAAAATTATAGGGACTAAAGCAAAATTTGAGTCAAATTAGAAAGGTGAAAAATGTAATTAACCTTTATTTTTATTTTTATTCTTAAATCTAAAATAAATCAAGAAAACATAAGTTCATTTGGGGGCAAAATTAAAATTTCTCATATTCATACAATTATTTTAACAAAAACAATTAAGTACGTGTAGTTCTACAATTGTTTTGAGTAGAGATTTCGAGCATTTTATTATTATTATTATTATTATTATTATTATTATTATTATTATTAAATAAGTATTTAGAGAATATGGACTAAATTTATTTTGATACATGCACCACATACTATAATTAATAATGGGAGAATCACATCAGTGAAGAATAAAAAAAATATTTAAAAAAGTAAAAATATTTTTATTTTAATTATTACACTACAAAAAATTAAAGTTTTAGAAACCAAAATTTAGCGACAAAATTATTTTTTAACGACTAAATATTTTTGTTGCAAAAAATATCGTTATTATATTTTTAATAACGAAAATTGGACAATAGTAATGAATTATTAATTTTTTGAGACCAAATTTTTTGTCTAAAAAAATAAATTATTTTGAGACCAAATTATTTTGCCTCTAAAAGTCTATGTATTAGTGACATTTTTAAAATTTTATTGTTAAAAATCTTATTTTTTATTTTTCAAAATGACTTTTTTCACGACGATAAAAATTGATTCATAAATTTCTTTTGCAACAAATTTTTTTACAATACAACACGTACCCACTTCCATTTCCTGCAAAATGGACCAATCAATTGTTTACTAAATAAATTGCTGAACTTTAGAAGATTTGGCCCTTTATTACTTTCTTTGCTCACATCATCATGTTGTTGAACAAAACAGAAGATTCGAGGTTCATGTAATCAGTGAAGTCCCAGACACACCAATCCCATTGAAGATTCATTGCAAATCAAGCGACAAGGATCTGGGAGTGCAATTGGTGAACAACGGTCAAGACTTCCGTTGGAGTTTTAGGGAAAATTTCTTCGAACTATTCTCTACTTCTGCGGATTCGTGGAATGCCAATGACCAAAGCTTTGATGTTTTCTCCAATACCTTGGAGCGCCATTGTCAACGACAAGAGGAGCCGTGGCTTTGTGTCTGGTCTGTGAGACCAGATGGTTTCTATTTAGGAAATGGTAATCCAAATTATTATACTAAAATGTATAACTGACACATTCCTATGCACTAGCTAGGCTATCAAGCTTTGTATTTTGGGGGTTGTTTGTGCAATGATTGAACCGTGATGTAGAAAACAAACATAAATACGAAAAGAACTCAGATCCTTTGAAATAGTAAATTGTGCTTTAATTTATTTAATTGCAAGTCGGACTGTTGGATGCACACTTATACTTTATTTTATTTTATTTTAAGAGTGTAGACTTTTTAGAATTTATTATACTGAAATAATTTAAATATGTTTTAATAAAGTATTATTTAAAATTGGGGTAGGGGTGCTTTTCAGTGGTATCTCTTGAAATTTTTTGGACAAATTACAACTTTATACCTTTGTACTTTACATCAAGTCTTTCTTTGCTTCCTATTTTTTAATTGCCTCACTTTTTGAGAGGAGGAGGGGGGCGAAAAAGGATGCTTTGAGGTATCATCACAGCATTCGTGGCCCAAGTCCCAAGGTAACCCGTTGTCGGCTTGATTTAAGCCAATTTATAGGAAGGGATCCACCACTGAGGCACCAGTAGAACTCATCAACTACCCTCTAGCAGAGTCAAGGTTCAATTAGAGTACACCTGATTTAACCCAACCTATAGGAAGCGATCTACCACTGAGGCACCATTGGAGCTCATCAACCACCCCCTAGCAGGGTCGAGGTTCGATCGGAGTACAACGCGAGGTCTCAAAAGAGAGCCACTGGAAAATCTAGTATTTCGTGCCCCTAGGAGTCAAACTTGACTCACTGCTATGGGAAGGCAATGCCTTCACCACTGGGCCACCAACCCCGGTGGCTAGTTGCCTCAGTTAACCTTTACATTTTGTGTCAAGTTATAATTGGGTCCAGTTAAATAATATCGTTTAAAAAATTTAGAGGCCAAGTAAACTGTAGGGGCCTGAATTAAGATTTTAGTAAAAGTACAACAATACTAAAGATTAAAGTGAAATTTTAAAAAAAGTGCAAGGGTGCTAAGTAAAATTAATACTACCACCTGGTTATTCTTTGTTAATTTTCGAAATGGCGTTATGTAAATAGAGCAAAGGGTAATTCTATTTACACACCCTATAAACTCTCAATACACATGACAAATGATGTTTACATATAAATTTCTGAACGAAAGTCAAATATTCAGATATAAATTTATGAACATAAAGCAGTTGTTTCAGATATAAATAATTGCACAGAATGCATTTTTAAACAATTTATTTTTATTGATAACTTTAAATTTGAGCATTTGATATTTGTTCAAAATTTTATATCTGGACGCATTGGTGGCATGTACTGAGAGTTTGCATGGTGTGCAAATAGAATTTCCACTACTACAAAAATAGTTAAATATCACACTTTGACAAAAAAAATATCTCACTTTTATTGGAAGTATGATAAAAAAAAAAAATTAGATTGATAATTTAATCACACTTAACTTGATTGAGTGTGATAATATTCATTTTTTATATCAATTTTCAATTAAGTGTGATTATATATATATATATATTTTTTCATCACACATTCTAATTAAAGTGTGATTATATATACACTACTACTTTTTAATCAAACTTTTTAAATAAGTGTGATTAGATATATATTTTTTAATCACACATTCTAATTAAAGTGTGATTATTTATACATTTTTTCATCACACCTTCTAATTAAAGTGTGATTATATATACACTACTACTTTTTAATCACACTTTTTAAATAAGTGTGATTATATATATATATATATATATTTTTAATCACACATTCTAGTTAAAGTGTGATTATTTATATATTTTTTAATTACACCTTCTAATTAAAGTGTGATTATATATACATTACTACTTTTTAATCACACTTTTTAAATAAGTGTAATTATATATATATATATATATATTTAATCACACTCCACTATAAGAAAAAGGATCTTTGGCAACCTAAAAGCACATTTGATCAAAAGTATAGGTTTTGACGATTAAAAAGCATTAGTAGCCAAAAGTAAAGATTTTTACGATTAAAAAATTTAGTAGCCAAAAGTATAGGTTTTGGCACTAAAAAATCTGTTTGGTTGCTCATATATGCCTTTTTACCGACTAAAAAATTTTAGTAGCCAAAGTAAGGCTTTTTCGACTAAACAAAAATTAGTAGCCAAAAGTGAGGTATTGGGTGACTAAAAGATGTTTGGTCGCCAAAAGTGAGGCTTTCACCGACTTAAAAATTTTAGTAGCCAGTGAGATTTTTGGCTACTAAAAAAATTTAGTAGCCAAATCAAGCATTGGGCTACTAAAAGATGTTTAGTAGCCAAAGTGAGGCTTTTGGCAACTAAAAAGATGTTAAGTAGCCAAAAGTGATAATTTTAGCCCTGAATTAAATTTTTAACGACTAAAAAATAATTAGTAGCCAGTATAAAATTGGCATTAAAATTATGTTTAGTCGCCAAAAGTGGTCTCTTTTTTTTTCTAGTAAATAATTTATTTTTACATAAATTATGTTCAATAAAAAATAATTATCTTTGTATATATACTTTTATATTAATACGGGTCTATTTACTATATAAATAATATATGTTGCATATATAATCATATGGTGTTATGGAGGTGTAGTTGAAAGAGTGTGTTGTATAAGGTTTATGGTGTGAGAGGGTTGATGGTTCGAATCTTCACAAGAGCAAATGAGAAGCTAGTAGTGAGTGTAATTTTTTTTTTTTCACGAATGAGCTTTTGGCGACTAAAAGGTTTGATCTAAATGTTATTAATCACACTTAAAAGGTGTGATTAAAAATGATCCATTTTAATCACACTCCCAAATATCACACTTTAATAAAACTTAAAAGGTGTGATTAAATAACATACATCACACAAAAAAAATGTGATATTTATCTGTTTTTGCAGTAGTGTTCCCTAGAACAAATTGCTACTTGACTCAAAATTTAGGAATTGACTGACACAATTAAAAGGTCAGGAACAAAGTAAAATTTGCCCACCACCGGGGGTGGTGACCTAGTGGAGAAGGCATCCCTCTTCACAGGCGTGACCTAGGTTCGATTCTTAGAAGGGGCAAATTTTGTTGCTTTGCAGCACGCTCTCTTTGGAGACCTCACCTATACTTCCCTCGAAAACTTGGGCTCGTCCGTGGCGTGTGGTTGAGCTCTATTGGTGCCTCGATAGTGGGCCCCTTCCTTTGGGTTTGGTTAAATCAGGCCGGCAACCGGCTATCCCGAGGCCTAGGCCTAGGCCCACTGTAACGCCCTCAAAATATTATCCAAATCAGCCATTCATAAGAATTATAGACATAATAGAAATGTTATATTTCATTCATCAGAGTCTATATTACAAAAGATATTACATGCATTACACTTTCATAAATGTTCATCTTAAAACTATGGCAAGTAACTCTAAATGTTAACAACAGAATATGTGTTCTACTAAGCTTACATCTTCGGTTGTCACTTGGTTACAACAAAAGAAGAGTCCTAACTCTATATATATAAAGCCCTCGACTTGAATTTACATTAAACACAAAACAAAATATGCAAAATGGAGCTAAATTTCTAAACCTCCGGGTTATTACCTTGGAGGCAACATGTCACTTGTACCTGAAAATGGTTTTCCAAGTAGGGTTAGCCAAAACCCAATAGAGATATGCTAAATAATATTTGAGAATTAACTAAAATATGAGCATCAGATAAATATGCAACACTCTTAACCAACACATATTCTTTTCAAGGTCATTCAATATAGATAGCCAATATCTCGATTCATTTCCATTCTTTCATTTCGAGTAAATCTATTAACCAAGTTCATTATTATCAAAGCAACCAATATGAGATTACAACTCAATGGTTTACAATTCAATACATTCATCAATCCAGCACTTCTATTTCTTGCCATTTAATGGAACCACGCCCGAGGGAACCGGCACCCATAAATATATAAGATTTTGGAACTTTCACCCTGGACACTCCGGCCAACTTAATTATCAATGGAGTCCATCGCCTATCTCCTTCCAAACAATGATACATATACAATGTATTTAAACACGTTGTCATATACAATGACTAATCAAAACACACATTCAATGGTTTAATCAAACCATCATATTCAATAACAATATTCATATGGCTAGTTTCAATTTACCTAGTCCTCATGCAGTTTCTACAATAATCACAACTATCCTTCACCGATAGCCCAAACAGATATATCTAAACAGATAAATAAATCTATCAACAGATAATTTATCAAATTCCATAGATGAATGATTTATCAAATCCACTACACATCTCATTTGTGCACTCTTCCAATTTCATATTTTCATAACAACTTCATTATTTATACCAATAATTTATTTAACTCATATTAGGGCAAATCTCCCCCATTTTTCAAACATCAACCCCCAAGACTCAATTTCATCATTCATATACAAATAACCCCATTTTCAAGACCTCACATATACATATGGAGCCCAAAATAGAAAACCCTCTTTCAAAATTTCAAACCCAAACCCTAGCATCACCCAAGCTTCCTAACTCCATCATTTATGCAAAAATGACAAATATCTAGCTTAAAACCCATATTAAAGAGTAGAACATCCCTACCTCAAGTGGAGAAGCTCAAAGAGGAAGAATGAGAAACTTAAAGATGTCCAAAACTCAAACTTCTTCGGATCACAAGGAAGCCCATGCAAAACTCTATCTTTTTAACAAAGGGAGTAGGATAGAGAGACCCAAGATCATGGAGTATTTGTAGAGAGAGAGTGTGTGTTTTAGAGAGATAGACAGCCGGATTAGGATTTTGGGGAAGACATGGAATCAAAAAGTGATGTAAATCATCACTGCTGTAAACTGATATACAGGGTCTTCACTCGAGCGAATGAGTTGTCGCTCGAGCGACCAGACACAACAAAAGGCCTCGCTTGAGCGCAAAAAGCCTTGCTCGAGGGTAGAATGCAAAGTTTCAGGTCTGCCATGGACACAGACACACGCTCGAGCGAAGAAACAATTTCACAAAGCTCACTCAAGCGCAAGAAATCTCGCTCGAGCGAAGAAGCAAACTATACAAGGCTCGCTCGAGCGCAAAAAGCCTCGCTCGAGCGAAGAGGACAAAATTTGGGCAACAACCATTTGTACCAATAAACAACCAACCTGTTCCAAACTCGCCCAACAAGTCCCAAAACTCAATTTCAAGAATTAAAGGGAGGAAACAAGACATAGACATAGACAACGACATACAATCACGGAACCAGAGTCTGGAACACAATAAAAGTCGGGATAAAATTGGGATCGCTATACCCACGGATGCAATGATGACACCTCAGAGCATCCTTTTTTGTCTTCAAAAAAAAAAAAAGGTAAACCTTGCCTAAATTTTTTCAAAGTAGAAAAATCTATTTTACAAGTAATTAATTATATTTGCTGTAAATGCAAAATGCAAGTCCTATTTTTACACACACACATGGGCAAAAGGCAATAACACCACCTACTCAAAAAACACTTCTTTCAAATTATATGATGACGAACCATTCTCTTCTTCCAATCCTCATCTTAGTCCTTAACTTTGCTCGCTCAAATCATGTTCTTGCACATCCCAACCCTTATCCTTGGGGTTCATATCATTACTCAAGTCCCAACCTTTCCCAAATTCATTGAAGATTCAAGCAAATCGAAAGACGATGATTATGGAGAGCATGTCTTGAACTATGGTCAGGACTTCCATAGGAGCTTTACGCTGTGTTTGTTTGGGAGATTTAGGAAGGGATTTGGAAAAGGAAAGGGAAAAGATATGTAAAACTTGGTGAAATGTAGGTATATTTTATTCACATTTCACATTCTTTTTCCATTTCCCTTTTCAAATCTTTCATCAAATCCCTAGCCAAACACATCGTTAGGGAAAATGTTTTGAAAACTACTCGCTTTCCAGTGGAATTCAAAGGACACAAGCTTTGATGTTTTCTTCAAAACTTCGGATAAATTATTGCCAAACACAAAATGAGCCTTGGATGTGTTATTGGGCAGTAAAACCGGATGGTTTCTATATTAGAAATGGCAGATTGAATTGGATAAAGTTATATAACTGGTGATATCTAATGTTGTTGTCTTTTGACGGAAGTCCCTTGCTACCGTACATAGAGGTCCTGAATCGAACTGGGTGTCACCCAAACCATTCCCCACCAATCTATAGCAGCAGTCCAAATTTTCCAAACTTTAGATCAATGTAGAAGGATATGGTTCACCGTTTCAAGTGTATCACCAAATTCCATGCCAAGCTAGCTAGCTAAAAACTGAACTGTGGTGCAAGATTCCCAAAAATAAGAGGCTAAATTTTCAGTCTTGGCCTAATAGAGGAGATAAATTCCTTGTAGATAGATTGAACTGAGAAGGATTTCGTTGGACAATACTACTATTTGATAGGAATAAATCTTTGATCATGAAGTCTAATCAACTCTGGAATTCACTCATAAAACGATCATTCTATCAAGTTGTGGAGTTGCTATTTTATTTTACTTTTTTTTTAATTTAAAATAAATCAAGAAAAGAAAAAAAAATCTGTTTGTTGAAAAAGCACGTGTATATAATGGATGCAACAAAAAATTTAAGGTTTGCAATTAGAACCTCCCTCACTCACAACGCCGCTTGCCCACTACTTCTTTTCCATTCTTAGCCATTTGTAGACACCCCATTTTTGACCGACCTTAAGACTCAGACGTCACCGATTGAACACTTGGTGATATTGCATATTGTGCTCGTTCAGAGGTTTCAGAGTCACGGCTGCGAGCCTTGCCTCCGGACTTCCAAACTCTTTTGTGCCTTGCCTCGGTTTGCGAACCGAGTCTTGTTTTCCATTTTCTTCCCTCAAGGAAGGGAGAGGTCTCAGAGACCATCTCTCAATGGTCAGAGGCTACGCTTCGTGGTCGAGGCCATTTTTTCCGCTTGGAGCCCGGTTCTCGATTTTCGGCGCTTAAGAAGTGCCTCGGTTCGACCGCTTAACCACCTCCGCTTGTTCTTTTTGGCACACACCTTGTTTCTCCCTTTTGAGGGACACTCAGGCTCAAGAGACTAACTTTGGTCGAACGCCACCTCCAAAGGCTTAATAGCTGAGGCGAGGTCGCCTGCTTTTGGCCCCTAACCTTCGTTTTGCATCGATTTGGGTTCATTTTTGGCAGAGACCTTATTTTCATTGCTAGGAAGGTTGTAAAAGAGTGAGGCCAGCAATTGTTCTCAAACTAGCTTTATTCCTTCACGCTCTTCATCGCCTGCTTTTCTTCACTAGAAAGTCGACTTTTTCCATCCCCGCCACTTTTTCTCGACTTTCCTCCACACCATTGTGTTGTACACCGAGGCCACCAATATGGATAGGCCGGCCATTAACTATTCTCGACCCTTTGAACCCCTAAAAGTTGGGTTTTGTCTCTCCGGTTACATTTCCGGTTTTTCTCCACATAGTCAGGTTGTACACACATGGGAGGCCACCTTTTTGGGGTGGCCGCCACCACCGAGCCTCCTAAACCTGGCCAGCCATGTTCCTCTCTCCTGGTTCCTTACATAATTGATTCTCTGTTTCCCTAGACCCGCCTCGATTCGCCTTTGGGAGGAAATTTGAATTTGATTTTCCTTTCTCCACTCTTCTCCTCTATAAAGCCAAATTTCCTACTCCATTTTGAAGGGTTACAAAATTGTTTGGAGCCTTGCATACAACTCTCCTTCTCCCTCTATTCCAACCCTTCAAACCCTAAGATTCTTGCACCCTTTACACTACAACCCATAGCACCACACCTCCACACTCCATTTCAGCCCTTTGAAGCTAATTTACAGAGGTTTAGAGCTCCCAAACCTGGTCCAAAAGCTGCTGAAGTTTGGTTCTACAAGGGTGAGTCCTTTTTTTCCTTTTTCTAGTCTTTTCTTGCTTCATCTATAAGCCATACTTGCAAGAATTTTTGGGCTCCGACTCAAACTGAAAATGGTCTTATTTTGAGCTTATCTTCATGTTTGATTCAGGGTTTTTCTCTGTTTGAGGCCATCTACTACCCCTTTCCCTTTTATCCCTCTTTTAGGCCTATTCTTGCATGATATATTAGCCTAACTTGTGAGCATTTCTGGGCTTCGAGGCAAACTGTAAAGTGCTTTATTTTGAGCCCCTCTTCAACTTTTTTTGAAGGGTTTTCACTTTTGAGGCCGACATCGCCTCCTCGCTTATCTCTTTTAGGGCCATTTTTGCATCCTATTTTAGCCTTACTTGTGAGCATATTTGAGTTTTTCTATAAACTGTAAAGTATCTTGTTTTGAGTCCCTCTTCAACTTTGTTGAAAGGCTCTTCTCTTTTTGAGGTCATTTACTGCCATGTTTGTTCATTCTCTTTTTAGGGCTTTTTGCATGATATATTAGCCCTATTTGTGAGCCTTTTTGGACCTCGACCTAAACTAAAAAAAATCTTTTTTTAGCATCATCTTCATGTTTTATTAAGGTCTATTCTCTGTTTGGGGCCATCTTCCCCTATGCATGCTTCATTCTTTCATGATTAGGGCTATGCATTAGAGCACTTGCATTGGCCATGGTTTGGCCTCCTAGCCACTGAAATACAGTGGATTTTCAGTGGCTTTGATGCATTTTTGAGCCTCAAAATCAGAGCGGGGTGACCCCCTCTCACCTTGTTTTGTTTGATGGTCATTTTGGCCTTCCAAAGAGGCCTTGTCTTGCATGCTTCGTTGACTGATTTCAGGGCCAATTGGATGAGTTTTGGGACTATCATATTTGATTTTCAGAGTTTATTTGGCTATGCTAAGTGTCCTTGATGCATGTGCTTAATAACCCCTTTGTATGCCTTCCAAAGGACCCCCTCATTCGTGCATGTGTTGGCTACATTTCCATGTTTATTCAGGTGTATTTTGGCATGTTTTGTTCATTGATTTTTTGTGATTTGATGAGTTCTCACTTTCTTCATATACATGCCATGTAACCCATGTTTACTAGTCAAAATTGCATGCTATGTTAGGCCATCTTGCTAGCATCTTTTGGCCATGCTTTGAACTAGAGATGTTCATGTTTTGGGACTGCCTTGGTTCTGTCTTCATGCTTCATGATCAAAAAATGCATGCTTTGTATAGCTATAGGTCAATACATGTGCCTAGTTTTGTGTTTCGAGACCATTTCATGCATCGGGCGTTATGTTTCCGTGTTTCGGGGTCATTTTGCATCACATTGCAGTGCTGGAACTTGTATGTTTGTATGCCATATTTCATGCCTTGCCATGCCTTGGTAGAGTGGCATTTGGTGCCTTAGGTTCGGTCTCTGCTTATGCGTGCATGTGTGCACGCATCTCGAGTGTCTCATTTTCATCTCATGGTCACTGATGTGAGTGTGGCTGAAGTCCATTCATGTTGGTGTAAGTCCATTGTGTATCGCGTATGCTATTTCAATTCATAGCATTGTGTATGCTAGGTTATATGTTAGAGCATTGTGTATGCCATGTTACATCGAGCATTGTGTATGCCATTTCATAGCATTGTGTATGCTAGGTTCCCTATTAGGATTGCATTCATGCATATCATGCATATTGCATCGAGCTTGGGATAGGAGTTAGCCCGAGCACGGGAAACGAGGGGCGTTTCGTACTTCGAGTGACGAAACGTGTCTCAATTCCCGGTTGCCGACACTTCGGATTAACCATGATGAAGTCTTGGTCTTGTTGTGTTTATACATGCATTCATTTCACATTGAGTCGTGCAATTCGACTCCTCGGCCATCATGCATCGAGATGCGTGATTGGTGGCACGAGGATCGAGGACTACACTCCATGAAGAGTAGTCAAGCATACATATGTGAAAATACATTGCCATGCCCCTTTCCTGCTCTCTGTTGCAGCAAATCAGAAACTGGCAATCTTTTGGGGCTTCGTGCAATATTCCGAGATTAATTGCAAATAGAGGCTAATTGGGGCATCGCAGTGGATTTCCGCGCCAAGCAACCCAAACATGCATCATTCATCATCCGGAGCAGAGTCAAGGCAGTCCCTAGCTTGTATGCCAACTTACTGCTTTCCTAGATTAATTTGTTAATTAATTAGAATTTTGTGTCTATTCGGACTGTAATTATTCATTTGGGACTGTATTTTATTTATTCGGACCCTCCGAGCGATGGCAATGTTGTAATAAGTGTGCGTGCATGTGATGGTCAGATTAGGGCACGTTTCAATTAGCATACAGTATGATAGCATGTTTGCATTCATTCATCTGTTTTGCATGCACCGCCTCTACGATCATACTCACGCATTGTATTTCAATTCCGAGTTGAATACATGTTAGTCAGAGCATTCCATATGCCATGTTTAGAATAGCCGAGCCTATCTTAGTTGCATTCTCGCATGTGTTGCATTAGGCATTTCAGATAGTTAGGATCATGCATGGATTTCTAACATAGTTTCTGTTTTGGCTTGGAGTACTCGGTAAGTTTTTTTACGCTTTGGCATCCTTGCATGTGTGTGAGTGACTGCCATGATAGCATGCTTACCATGAGGCTATATGCTTATGTGATATATCTACCTGAATGCCCGTGGGTGAAGGTTGGGTTATTTGAATTGGAACAATTCACCGATTGAGAGTTTTAAGCCCACTTTAGAGTGGCAAAATCATGTTTTCTTAAGCCCACCTGAGGGTGGCAAATCCATCGCCTTAGCCTACTTAAGTAGTAGCACCTTCAAACCGCTTTTTCAAAACGAAGACGAGATGTTTTGTTCCAATTCAAAGCACCATTTATACTTGTATGCTGTGTGCATCACATAGTAAATCTAGGCTAATAACCGAAATAAGAACGCAGAATGTTTTCAAAACTAGATACCATGGTTAGTAGAGGCCGATCTTTGATCGGGCGAAGTGGGTGCTCACGGCGACCTTCCCTAATCGCATCTAAGTTCCCGAGCCAAGGCAACTTTGGTGATGACACGTGGCCTTAGGCAACGAGTCGTGGTTTCCTAAATTTCCCAAAATAAAAATATTTAGGTGGCGACTCAGATTCCGCAAAGCAGCCCATGTTTGGCACTTCTTTCAAAAAATCTATTTTCCAAAACGATTTGGATTTGGACTCTTGATGATTCATCGATCTTGCATTGCACTCGCGAGATTAGATACAAGACTGCGATATTGAGTCCTCGAATCGTAGTGAGCCCAAAATGAACAGAATCTGACTCATCCCTCCCGAGACATTCAGGACGCCTACAGCTTCGCGACTCACTGGGATTTAGAGAACTTGACTCAAACTCATGATATCCGGTTTTGACTACACTTGTGTGTTTTTTGCATTGCATGTGCATTGCGCGCCTAGGACACCGTGGTTTGCCATATGCTATTCTCGAGCGGCTTTGCCAGAGGTCGCATGCCATAAGGCTTACTCTAAGCATTTGCTCACAAGATGGAACACAAACCCCGGTTTTACCGGCACCTTTTGACCATTCGACCTAGTGCATATTCGATCCGTAGTGACCATTCCAAACTAGAACAAAGTTGCTTTCCGATATAGGTTGTTTGAAACCGCATGCGTAGTGAAACCCTAGCTCGATAAAATAGGACAGGGAAACCCCCCCAACATAGGGTGTTTTGGCTCTCACTTATCCGTTATGTGCTTTTAGAGTGCATCTCACAGGAAATGCATGTATCGCCATTTAGTTTGGGCATCAATCATGCGCATCGACGTTGTTTGAGAATCAGTTATCTGCGGGTATCAGATTCAGTTTTGGGGATAGTGATTCAGGGATAATGATCAGTGTTTGAGGACAGTGTGTATTCAGCTTCTCGACCGTGTGTTGTTATGCCCAACTGTGTGTTGAGTATTTATTTTAAGCTGTTATGCTGTTCGTTTATCTAGTTATTTATTTCCTTTTGCTAGGACAGTTTTAGCACAATTGCTTCAAACCCAGCAGATATTCTGCAAGCACTTTGGATAAGAGGTCATCGGCTCAATCGATCTGAGGATCTGGTTGATGGACAGTCAGTGTTTCATTCTCTACCCCCGGTTGTCAGAAGAAGGCCGAGAAGGCGTAGTGTGTCTGAGCAGAGATTACCGGAGCAGTGGTCTACCCTAGCAGTGAACAGTCAGGCTGAGGTCTCAGTTTCTACCACAGAGATACACATACCAGTCAGTCGACAGGATCAGCAGAATATGGCCGGAATGGAAGAAATGATGCGCCAACTCCAAGAGAGTATGAGGCAGATGCAGGAGGATGTTGTCCGCCAAGCGAAGTTTGCTAAACAGCAGGCCACAATCATGGCCCAAAGAAAGTGAGCTATTTACCCACTCCAAAGAGCAAGTCTGAGCATCACCACATCCACCCTCCACCAGGGGTTCCGCTACCCGAGCAAACACCAACTACCCAGAATGTCCTGCCGAATGCCCAGAATATTTTGCCAAATGTCCATGCCGTCCATGAGGACACAGACATTCTAACAGGGCTAGCTCCGCCTCCGCTTCCACCTCAGTTATCCAAGGCACATACACCCACCAACCACCCGGACTATCCCTTCGAGTTCGAAGTAGACCCTACAGCACTGAAATTGAGCAAGCTCGAGAAGCTATTCAAAAAATCCCAGGGGGTAAAGGCTATTCCGGATATCGATGACGAATATACCGATGTGGTTGTGACATTGCCGGATAGATTCAAAATGCCGCAGATTGATCACTTCGACGGATCTGGTGATCCCATGGTCCACCTCCGACTGTTCTCAGATATATTACGGCCAATGGGCCTCACTGCATCTTTAAGCTGGCTTATTCGGTCGGACCCAGTCGGGTGTGGCCCCTATCTGGTATGCGAAGTTGGAGGATGATGTCAAATGGAGTTAGGACGAAATGGCCGAGGCCTTTGTTGCACAATATTCTTACAACACCCAAATTGAGATTACAACTCGTGATCTCGAAACAACAAGGCAGGAGCCCAAAGAGGGTTTCTCGGATTTCGTAACTCGGTGGAGGGCGAAGGCCTCGATGATGACTTTAAGGCCCACCGATAAAGACCAGATCAGGATGATTGTGCGCAATCTCCAGCCAAAACTGATGCAAAAAATGATTGTGCTCCCTTTCTTCACCATTTCGGATCTGCATGAGATGGGGGTACAAATTGAAGATGCGATGAAACAGGGTCTGATTGACCAAGACAGGGAGCAACCCCGGAGAACCTTTAGCCGCAATAAAAATGCAGTTCGAGTGGTGTCAAGAATCGCAAGAACTTTGAGGTAAACATGGTCCCCACCATCCCCCCTCCCCCTCCAAGGCCTATGGCAACACACCCTTCTTCTGCATCCTAAACAATACACGACCACTAAATACCAACCCAGAGGCCAAAGAACCTTCACCCCATCAGACATGCCACGCCCAAGACTCTAGGGGTCTTAATCAGAAAAGGGCATCTAAAGCCCCTGGAGCCGAGGCCGTTACCAAATCCACTACCCCCCACTCACAACCTAGCCAAATACTATGCATATCACTAGCAACACGGTTATGACACCGACCAATGCTTCAGATTGCGTCACGAGATTCAGGATCTCGTTGACAAACAGATGATTTTGCCACCAAAAAGACCCAACGTCACAACCAACCCACTCCCTACACACAACCAAGCTCCACCTCCCAAAAGAGTCAACTTTATCCAGACTGGGGTCGTGTCTTACGATCCTAGCATCTATATCACTCCTTCCCATCTACCTAAGCCGGAGGTGCTCCTTCCCGACTGCACTGACTTTTTATGCATATTGGACATCTCTACAACCCAACCTGAGCCAACGGTGGTGGCTGTTGAAGACGGTGCATGGGGGATTGCAGAGGAGGATGGAACTGTTAAGTCAGGGTTTGAGCAATCTGGGAATTTTTCTGGGGAAGCCTACGATCCGAGTGAGTACATCCTGTCAACGGGCCATCCTGAGCCAAGTATAGAATTGCCAGAGAAAGTAGAACTGTGTGTGATCCGGGGGGATAGATTTGAGCAGGGGACGGATGATTTGACGGCCGTGGAAGAGGGCTTTGCCAACCTACAGTTTTTCGATGACGAAGAATCAGGGGGCGCGGCAGTCAACTGGTTTGATTATGAGGAATCGGCAGAGGCCACTAGATGGCTGGATGATTAACCGGATGTGGTGGAAGAGTTCCAACCAGAACAGGGCCCGGCAGGGGCGAGGGTATTAGTTGTGGCCGGAAGGGCCGGGAGTTAGAGTACATTGCCGGAGAGTGTCGGTATGAAGAATTTCGCTCAAAATGCAAGGAAAGCTGAACAACAAACTGCGCTAACGCAGGTGGAACAAGAAAAGATTTGGGATTTTGAGATAATCCAGAAAGCCAAAGCCTATGAAGGGATTGAAAGTGTTGTGGGCACAAGGACAGAAGATGCTGCGAGCATAAGGGCTGAAAGTACTGCAAGTACAATCATGCCAGAGCCAGACGGGTGCCTTTTGAATGCCAACGGAATGTGGTGGGAAGACGATGATTTATGTCTTGCCTATATAGACGAAGATTGGGGGAGCAATCAACCAGACGACACCTGGTGTCTCGATGAGGTTGATCACATGACAAGAAGCGGGCGGTATTTCAAGCCCCCGCACCTAGACCAGCCAGAGGCATCTGGGAAGGATAAGGAAGCTGAGAGACAGAAGGAGAAGCAAATCGAAGAGGAAGTCGTCAAGGCTTAAAAAGATACAAGGCATATCTCCATCTGGGATCGCTATGGCATTACGAGTACGTAATACATGCTGTCCTATCTGCTATGGACAAGGCTCAACTCTCTATAGATACCACACCAGAGCAGCTAGTTGGACTGGTCTTTCCGGGAGGAGGTTCCCCGACATTAACCTTTTCGGACAAAGAACTACCGCCTGAGGGCGCAAATCATAACAAACCCCTCTACATCTCTGTGGAATGTAGAGACAAGTGGGTGCCAGTGGTTCGGGTCGACACGGGATCTGCCATTAATGTGTGCCCGTCAAGGACAGCATATGCAATCGGGTTAAAGCCCGCGAACTTCGTGCCGACTACTCAAGTGATCAGAGCCTATGATAACACTAGCAGGGAAGTGATGGGGACTATCAAAATTCAGACCCAGGTTGGTCCAGGACAACACAACATTGAATTCCATGTCTTGGACGTTCCTACAACCTTTAATCTACTCTTGGGGCGGCCGTGGTTGCACCAAGTGAAGGCAGTCTCTTCCACTTTGCATCAGATGTTGAAGTACCCTCACGGGAAGGGGGTGGCCATTGTTTTCGAATTCGTCAATCCATCCACCGCCGTAAGTGTCTACACTAGTCTTGGAAATCGAGCACCACACGCAGGATGTGTTCTTATCGTGGTTTACTCCGCCGAGGCTCGAGTTGTGCAGAATATCATGGTTGTTAATGAGGGAGTGTACATCAATGCCCAATCTATATACCTTATGAACAAGCTTCAACACATCCCCGAGATGGGATTAGGGAGGAGCGGCCGGAAGGGCGTCGCAGCATTGGCCGAAGTGCCACACAACCCTCATACCTTTAGGTTGGGTTATCTGCCCACCAAAGAGGATTGGATGCGAAAGGGAAAGGAAATGGCTGGAAGAGCCAGAGCAAAGCAGGCTGGGAACCCTTTTGAGCTGATGCATAGGCCCATTCAGTATTTAAACGTACGCTTCGTCCGGGAGGTGGAGGACTTTCCATTTTGTGGCTTCCCAGAGCCATGGTTGAACGCAGAGAGGAAGCGCGTGCCAGGTTTCGAGATCTTCTTCGACCTGCAATTATCCGGGGATGACATTGCCGAAGAGCGTATGCACTCCATCACCGAGGTTGAGCAAAGGTAAGGTAGTGATTCCGAGGGCGCTGAAATTGAAATGGGGGTAGCATTGGCATGTCTACTTTCAGATCCTCCGATCGACTGTGCTTGGGGATAACTTCGCCTATGATTGGGAATGAAATGGTCGAGCCTACCAACAACTATTTTGGATGCATCTATCGCACCTCTCTCACTTGGCAATACGAAGAGATTTTTGTCCAAAGAAGACGGGTCGTAGTGAACCTAATCGATTCCACCGAAGTCTTGTGAGTCGAATCAAGTTCCACCGACCGAAGTCTCGAAGTCCGTAATCCTCGGATGATAACCCGGATGCCACAGTCTTATCCAGGTCGTCTTTTTCTTTCTCATTTGAGTCTGTTGTAACCGAGGAATCGGACGATTTGGAGAGATTTGTTAAACCCCTAATGGATGAAATCACTACTGTGAATATTGGTACTGAGGAGGACCCGCGGCTGGTCCAGATCAAGTCCACGTAGTCTTCGGAGGAACGCGAGCGCTTAGTCGCTTTATTAAAAGATTTCAAAGATGTTTTCGCGTGGTCCTACGAAGACATGCCTGGGATCGATCCTAAGATTGTACAGCACCGGATCCCTCTTGACCCCGAGGCCCGACCCGTCAAGCAGAAGCTCAGGAGGATCCGCCCGGACTAGGCTCTCAGGATTAAGGAAGAGGTCACTAAGCAAATCGACGCAGGCTTCCTGCTAGTATCCGAATACCCGACTTGGTTGGCCAATATCGTTCTAGTGCCGAAGAAGGATGGCAGGATCCGGGTATGCATGGATTTCAGGGATTTGAACAGAGCTAGTCTGAAGGACGACTTTCCCTTGCCGCATATTGATGAGTTGGTGGACTTCACAGCAGGGCACGCGTTGCTTTCGTTTATGGATGGCTTCGTGCTACAATCGATAGTGATGGAACTAGAAGACCGAAAAGACTACATTCACCACCCCTGGGGACATATCGCTACAGAGTGATGCCGCTTGGTTGAAGAATGCCGGAGCTACTTATCAACGCCGACCACAATATTGCACCCACATGATCCACAAAGAGGTTGAGGTGTACGTGACTACATGATTGTCAAGTCCAAAGAAAGAGAGGCCACTACACCACCTTGCAAAAGTTCTTCAAAGGATCGAGAATTCCGGCTACCGAATCCTCGTAAATGTACGCTTGGTGTTATAGCGGAAAAATGTCAGTTTCGACATTACACAAAGAGGTATCGAAGTCGACCCTTCCAAAATCAAGGCCATCCTAGAAATGCCCCCCCCAAGGACTGAAAAGGAGATGCGAGGCTTTCTGGGTAAAGTGCAATTCATAAGACGGTTTATCTCAAAATTAACCTTGACTTGTGAACCACTTTTTGGTCTCCTAAAGAAAGGCAAGAAATTCCAATGGGACGGCCGATGCCAAGCTGCGTTTGAACAGATCAAGGAATACTTACAGAACCCACCCGTGTTTTCACCGCCGGAGCCGAGGAAACCGTTAATATTGTACCTTTCAGTGATTGAGACCATAATGGGCTGTATGCTCGCACAAGAATCAGAGGACAAAGTGGAGAGAGCCATCTACTATCTGAGCAAGAAGATGCTAGAGTATGAGACTCGCTACACACCGTTAGAGAAGGCTTGCTTAGCTTTGGTATGGGCTACCAGGAAGGAAGTCGGCACTACCCGCTGGCTCACTCCATAATGTTGGTTTCACGACTCGATCCCATCAAATATCTTTTCGAGAAACCAAAGACTTACGGTAGGCTAGCTCGTTGGTTGTCTGTTCTCTCCGAATTCGACCAAGTATGTAACGACAAGTCACCAAGGAAGAGCAAGAGAGTAATTCTTAGACGATCATCCAAAGGAAGAGGTGAAGCAATGAAAGTACTTATTCCTAGATGAGGCAATTTTGCATATCGATGATGAAACTTGATGATGTACTTTGACCGAAAGGCCAAATCAAGACGGTATGGGATAGGTGTTGCTAATAGCACCGACAATTCCTCAGATCCTCTAGCCTTCAAACTCCGGTTCAAAGTCTCGAACAACGCGTAATATGAGGCATGCATTGCGGTCTAGAAGCGACCGAACTAGGGCAAGACGGTTGGACGTCATCGGGGACTCGAACCTTGTTGTGTCTCAAGCAAAAGGGGACTGGAAAGTCAAAGAAGAAAAGATGATGATGTATCACCAGACCTTGGACTTGTTAATTCCTCGGTTTGAGAAGCTAAACTTTACTCATCTACTAAGAGAGAACAACAGGTTCGCAGATTCTTTAGCAACTCTATCTTCCATGATAGACATCCTGTTCGGAGTCCAGATGCGTCCCGTCATCATTGACCAGAAATTCGTGCCAGCCTACGAGTCGATTGCTGCTATAGATGAGGTTCAGGACGAAAACCCCTGGTACCACGACATTTGGAATTTCTTGGAGAAGGAAGCATACCCGCCAAGGGTAAATGCCAAGGATAAAAGGGCAATCAAGAATGGCCGCTCATCATCCGTGGGGTAAGTTATATAAAAGAGGTCATCCGAATGCATAAGATGAGCGTCGATTCCGAAGAATCAAAGCGACAAATGGAAGCCATCCATGGAGGAATACGGCGATATGAATGGAGTAATGCTAGCATGGAAGATCCTCGCATGTGGTTACCATCGTCCACCATGGAGGAGGATTGTATCGCTTTTGTCCGACGATGCCATTAAGTGTCAAATTCATGCAAATTGCATGAACATTCCGCCGTCGAAGCTGTACAATATGACTTCGCCATGGCCATTTTCAGTCTGGGAAATTGATGTGATCGAGGCTGTCACTCCGAAAGGGTCGAATGGGCATGAGTTCATCCTGGTCGCGATAGATTATTTCACGAAATGGGTTGAGGCCCAATCTTATGCAGTGTTGAAGGCTTCACATGTGGCGAAGTTTATCAGAAACAACATCATCTGTCACTACGGAGTCCCGAACGAGATAATTTCAGATAACGGTTCCCACTTCAAGAAGGAAGTGATTGATTTGTTGGAAAAATACAATGTGGTTTTCCATAACTCATTCACATATCGGCCGCAAACCAATGGAGCGGTTGAGGCCGCCAACAAGAATATCAAACACATACTGCAGAAGATGGTGGAGACCTACTAGGATTGGCCAGATAAGCTGCCGTTTGCTCTGTGGGGCTACCGGACTTCAATCAGAACTTCTATTGGGGCGACTCCGTATTCATTGGTTTATGGGATAGAGGTCGTTCTACCTATCGAGATTGAGGTTCCTTCATTGCGAGTACTGGCTGAGTGTCAAATAGCCGAAGCAGATTGGCAGTAGAGCAGGTTTGAGGAACTCATGCTCTTTGATGAAAAAAGACTGAAAGCACTGTACCATGTTCAAGGTTATCAGCGCAGAATTGCCCGGGCTTTCAACAAGAAGGTTAAGTCCAGGAATCTAAAAGAAGGAGATTTGGTGCTCAAGGACAACCGAGCTCCTATCCACGACCCAAGGGGCAAGTTCAGACCCAATTGGACTGGTCCCTACATCATTAAGTCTATCTGGTCAGGTGGAGCTGTGGTTCTGATGGATCTAGATGGCCTAGAGTTCTCACAACTGATCAACATGGACAAGTTGAAGAAATATTACCCTTGAGAGGCTCGCTAGGCTGAAAACCCGAAAGGGCGACCTAGGCAAAACTCAGAGCACAAAAAATTTGAAATTACAAAAAACTGAGCTCACAAGGTTGAAAACCCGCAAAGGGCGGCCTTGGCAAAAGTTAGAGCGTAAAAGGAGAGTGAAAATACTCGAGTGAACCTAAGCCTGAACTACGTAAGGCTTGATTCCCATCTTTGGGATACGTAGACAACTTCATCCTGAAGTTCAGCCATAAACTTTTTCCCGATCAACTTTGTCCATTTTGATCATCTCGGTCATCTTTGTCTATCAGCATTCATCGTGATCTCCTGCAAAGGTTTTTCGTAGGGGCAACTTTTCGCTATACCAAAGGTCATGCAGACTATTCAGACTAGGGCAACTTTCCTGTAAGGGTTCGGTTGTGCATCTCAAAGGATGTAGATCTCGTGTATGTCCGCTCGATCCATATCGAAAATGGTTTTGAAAAGTTTTAATAAAAGTTGATTTGCTCAAATTAATCTTTTACAACTAAGACCATTTTTGGACCAAAGCGAAAATTTTCAAGACTACAACCTTCAATTTCATTGATTTCAAACAGAAGTTCTCCGCTTGCACACAAATTGAAGTTGCTTTTTATTACATTCATAAAGAAAACTTGAAAGTACTAGTAAAGCACAACTGGGGCATAGATAAGTCAAGTGTCCCTGCGTCCCCTCCCAGAGCCGATCGAAGCCTCTGATGCCAAGCTGGGTCCAATCTGTGCCTCTTCATTGAGCCAATCCAAGCACTCATCACACAAAGTGCAACTGAAAGTGGGAGCGGGGGCCAGGAGCTCTCCAGTCCTCCATGCTGTGGCATATCGGGCAAGTCAGGCGCCTCAAACCGAATGTGGTAGGATACTCTATCCCCTTTGGCAGGCAAGTCTGATCATGACCGAACTGGCATTGGAACCGAAACGGAAAGTAGAACACACAAGGATCGACTAATCAATCGGATCCCGGTCACGACATGCTATAGCTCATTGCCGGGAGATTGAGCCAAGGACAGCGCCAAGCAATGCGATCTGCAGACAAATTGCACATGTAGTCGAACCACCATCCTTCATCAAGGGCATCAACAAGGCGTTGTTGAAAGAAGTAGCTGCGAGCTAAATAGGCTGGGCAAGAGTCCACAACCCGCAGTTTATCCATCAACCATACCTGGGGAGGGATGAAAAATGAGAAAATAAAGAATAGATAGATGTACGATGAGAGAAAAGTAAGAAAAGGGTTTTTGTGAGGAAAACCAAGCCTGGGGGTTGAGTGATGTGAGCAATACATATGTGAGATTGGGTGGGAAACATTACCTGCAGTAGTAATGGACTCCCCGCAAATCTGGTCGTCTCCCGGCGATAGAAAGCATCCAAGCCCATCAGTGTCTCGGCCAATGTCATGGCGATGCAGCTCTTTCCTTCCTTCAAGCCTTGAACAACTTCAATCAGACGGATGCTAAATCCACTGAAGCCTGGGGCAAGCAAAAAGTAAGATAGCATACACAAGCAAAGGGCGTGTTGCCGAAAACCTTACCAATGATGGTTGTCGCGGTCACCGGCATCAGAAAAGCGATGAATCAAGCCGAGGATGTCCAGTTCCCCGTTGCAGATCAGAGACCGAGCGTCATGCATGGTGAGCCCACACATCCACCCTACAGCTTGGGCGTGGCCGAAGCGAAACTGAGGCAAAATTGCTTCATGGTGTTCAGATTCCATCAAAACTTGAAAATCTTCGAAAGTTGGACATACCTCTTGCCCGCCGAAGCTAAAGACATGTGTTACCTGCGTGTTCAACTCTCAATCTGTGTGTGTTACATGTTCACCTCAACAATGAGTTGTGTGTTCAGAATTTAAGTGTTTGGGCTGCGTGTTCAACTCTCAATCAGTGTGGGCTGTGTGTTCACCTCAAAGTGTATGTTGCGTGTTCATCATCAAGTATTTGAGCTGTGTGTTCAGATTTCAAAATCAGTGGGCTGTGTGTTCACCTCAAAGTGTGTGCTGTGTGTCCATCATCAAGTACTTGAGCTGTGTGTTCAGATTTCAAAAATCAGATTAAATCAAATGTTCTCAAAGTGTGTGTAGTGTGTCAGTTCAACGCCAAATTTATTGTGTGTTCGATTTCAAAGTTTTATACAGTGTTCAATTCTCAACAAGTGTGTGTTGTGTGTTCACAATCAATATACCTGCTGTGTGTTTAGAAAGTCAGAGTGTTTGAACTGTGTGTTCAAGATGCAAACGGAATGCGGTGTAATAAACTAAACATTCAAAATAAGCTGTGTGCATGAGTGAGCAGATAAATATGGCAAAAGCACGAAATGCGCGGAAAATGCAGAATACATTATGAAAATGTAAAGTAAAGTAAATACCTCTCGTGCCTGATGGGAGAGGTAAGACTTTGGCTCCCGCAGTAGTAGATCTACAGGCACTCGCTCATCAAAGTCAAGAAAGTAGAAAATCTACCGAGAAGGACGTGCTCGAGGATGATACCTCTCAGATCAAACGATCAACTCGGGGCGAGCCATAATATCTCGCTCACCCCGCCTGGAGAACCTCCATGAGGAAATGACCAAGATCTCGAAAATCTACAAAACGAGCAAAATGAGCCAAAATTGGAAAAAAAGTCAACAAAAGTCAACTCCCGAGAAAATCTTCCAAATGATGAGACAAACTTACCTCAAGTGGTGAAAATGAGAAAGGAAGCACCAAATCAAAATTTAATCGGTTCAAAGTGACTAAAATCGAAAGATTTCATGAAAACAACTTATGAGGGTGTTGGAAAATGTGTATGGAGCGCAGATCTGAGAGGGAAAATGCTCTAGGAAGGTAGAGAGGCTGATTTCAGAGCTGAAGTTATGAGGAAAAGGTGTTTGGCCGAGTGTTTTTAAAGAAAAGAGAGCAAAAACCAACCGCTTCGATTTGGCTAAGTGGGTACGGCCACCTTTTTCGCAAGCCGCCATCCCACCTCACCCTGCCAAGCCTCTCCCTTGGACCATACATGGCCGGTGGTGTGCCCAAGGTGGTCCCCAAGCTCCCTACAAATTTTGGTGATGATTGGAGTCTCCGGCACCCGAGAAAGTACAAGGAAAGTGCACTTTTTGTCGCGAAATCCCTCCGCGGGAACTTCAACTCCAACTTTCAATGTGTGTTTCATCATTACTCGCCAAAAGCAAGATGTATCCTTTTTGAATATGTTGTGACCCCTCCGGGAGGTAAAACGGAGGTCGCGATTGAGCCACTTTCGTCAAAACTTGCATTGCTTTGCTCGTTGTTTCGTTTCAAAATGTGCATTCGAGTTTACACTTATCCTGCATTGTTATGCACGTCACTTGCATTCTCATGCATATAACTTGCATTGTTATGCACGTTTCCTTGATATTGTCATGCCTCCATGCTTAAACTCGCGTTGTCAACCACGTCGCTTCTCGCATTGCGATGCACTCACCCATCAACACCGCATTTGTCTGCACTTGATGTCGCATTGAACATATGTTGCTAAAAATGTTGTGCTTGTTGAGTTTCTTTCTTTTTCAGGCACGATATTGTATGTACGGTTCATTTGAGGCTGGAGCGACCAGACGAGCCGCACAGGTACTGTATCCCCTCCATGTGAGACGTAACGAGAATTGAACAATTCTCCACATTCTTAACTGCATGAAATGTAGTTGTTACTTTGCATTCTTGCTTAAAACTGTTGCATCTATTGTGAATATTTGCTTCATTACAGCTCGCTACTTTGCATGATCATTCAGTTACATCTAGCTTGGTGCATATCGCTTTGCATTTTGCCCCCTCCCTCCAACCCCCCCCCGGCGGCCTGCGGGCATGCCTGCGTGCACATTTCTCTGTTATCTAGTATGTTTGTCTAAGTCTTCGGCCTTGTCAAAAATGGGTCGTCTCTGGGCTTTGGCATTCACTCCCGTCACTTATGACTTTTGAGTTCTGTCAAAGAGGGGCAACTGTAGACACCCCATTTTTGACCGATCTTAAGACTCAGACGTCACCGATTGAACACTTGGTGATATTACATATTGTGCTCGTTCAGAGGTTTCAGAGTCACGGCTGCGAGCCTTGCCTCCGGACTTCCGGACTCTTTTGTGCCTTGTCTCGCCATTTCTGAATCGGGTCCTGCTTTTCCATTTTCTCTTCTGAAGGAAGGAGAGGTCTCAGAGATCGCCTCTCAATGGCCGTAGGCTACGTTTCGTAGTCGTAGGCCATTTTTCCCGTTTGGAGCCCGGTTCTCGATTTTCAGAGCCGTCGGCCGTGTGCCTCGGTTCGGGGCCGCTTGGCCACCTCCGTTTGCTCCGGTTTTTGGCTCCACCTTGGTTCCTCCCTTTTGTGGGACATCAGGTCCCGAGAGACCAACTCGGGTCGACGCCACCTCCGATGCTTAATAGTCGGGCCAGGCCCCGAGCCGCACGCTTTGGCCCCCGATCCTTCGTTTTGCATCGATTTGGGTTTATTTTTGGCGGAGACCTTATTTTCATTGCTAGGAAGGTTGTAGAAGGGTGGGAGGCCAGCAATTGTTCTGAAAACCAGCTTTATTCCTTCGTCGCTCTTCATCGCCCATTTTCTTCACTAGAAAGCTGACTTTTTCTATCCCCGGGCTACTTTTTCTGACTTTCCTCCATACCATTGTGTTGTACATCGCCGAGGCCACCAATATGGATAGGCCTACCATTAACTCTCCTCGACCCTTTTGAACCCCTCTAAAAGTTGGGTTTTGTTTCTCATGGGTTACATTTCCTAGTTTTTTCTCCACATATGTTGTACACACATGGGAGGCCACCTTTCCGGGGTGGCTGCCACTAACTGAACTTGACCCTTTTGACCTGGCCACCCAAGAGAGGTGACCGTGGCCACTGAACCTCTGAACTAGGCCGCCATGTTCTCTCTTGGTTCCTTCTGATTGTACCTCTGTTTTTCCTGCACCTGCTCGATTTGCCCTTTTGGAGGGGAAATTTGAATTTGATTTTTCCCCCCTTTCCTCCACTCTTCTCCTCTATAAAGCCAACCCCCCAGCTCCATTTTGAAGGGTTACAAAAATTGTTTGGAGCCTTGCATACAACTCTCCCTCTCCCTCTATTCCAACCCTTCAAACCCTAAGATTCTTGCACCCTTTACACTACAACCCATAGCACCACACCTCCACACTCCATTCCAGCCCTTTGAAGCTGATTTCTAGAGGTTGAGAGCTCCCAAACCTGGTCCAAAAGCTGTTGAAGTTTGGTTCTACAAGGGTGAGTCCTTTTTTTTTCCTTTTTCTAGTTTTTTCTTGCTTCATCTATAAGCCATACTTGCAAGCATTTTTGGGCTCCGACTAAAACTGAAAATGGTCCTATTTTGAGCTTATCTTCATGTTCCATTAAGGATTTTTCTTTGTTTGAGGCCATCTACTACCCCTTTCCCTTTTATCCCTCTTTTAGGCCTATTCTTGAATGATATATTAGCCTAACTTGTGAGCATTTTTGGGTTTCGAGACAAACTGTAAAGTGCTTTATTTTTATCCTCTCTTCAACTTTGTTGAAAGGCACTTCACTGTTTGAGACCAGCTACTGCCTCTTGCTTTCTATCTCTCTTTTAGGGCCATTTTTGCATCCTATTTTAGCCTTACTTGTGAGCATATTTGAGTTTTTATATAAACTATAAAGTGCCTTTTTTTGAGCCCCTCTTCAACTTTGTTGAAGGGATCTTCTCCGTTTGAGGTCATTTACTGCCCTGTTTGTTCATTCTCTCTTTTAGGGTTGTTTTTGCATGATATATTAGCCCTATTTGTGAGCCTTTTTGGACCTCAACCTAAACTGAAAAAAGTCTTGTTTTAGCATCATCTTAATGTTTGATTAAGGTCTATTCTATATTTGCGGCCATCTTCTCCTATGCATGCTTCATTTTTTCATGATTAGGGCTATATGCATTAGAGCACTTGCATTGGCCATGGTTTGGCCTCCTAGCCACTGAAATCCAGTGGATTTTCAGTGGCTTTGATACATTTTTGAGACTCAAAATCAGAGGGGGGTGACTCCCTCTCACCTTGTTTTGTTTGATGGTCATTTTGGCCTTCCAAAGAGGCCCTGTCTTGCATGCTTCGTTGACTGATTTCAGGGCCAATTTGATGAGTTTTGGGACTATCATATTTGATTTTCAGAGTTGATTTTTCAATGCTAAGTGTCCTTGATGCATATGCTTAATAACCCCTTTGTATGCCTTCCAAAGGACCCCCTCATTTGTGCATGTGTTGGCTGCATTTCCATGTTTATTCGGGCGTATTTTGACATGTTTTGTTCACTGATTTTTGCTGGTTTGATGAGTTCTCACTTGCTTCATATACATGCCATGTAACCCATGTTTACTAGTCAAAATTGCATGCTATGTTAGGCCATCTTGCTAGCATCTCTTGGCCATGCTTTGAACTAGAGATGTTCATGTTTTGGGACTGCCTTGGTTCTGTCTTCATGCTTCATGATCAAAAAATGCATGCTTTGTATAGCTATAGGTCAATACATGTGCCTAGTTTTGTGTTTCGAGACCATTTCATGCATCGGGCGTTATGTTTCCGTGTTTCGGGGTCATTTTGCATCACATTGCGCTTTGGAACTTGTATGTTTGTATGCCATATTTCATGCCTTGCCATGCCTTGGTAGAGTGGCATTTGGTGCCTTAGGTTCGGTCCTCGGTTTTGCGTGCATGCACGCATCTCGAGTGTCTCATTTTCATATCATGGCCACTGATGTGAGTGTGGCTGAGGTCTATTCATGTTGGTGTAAGTCCATTGTGCATCGTGTATGCTATTTCAATTCATAGCATTGTGTATGCTAGGTTGTATGTTAGAGCATTGTGTATGCCATGTTACATCGAGCATTGTGTATGCCATTTCATAGCATTGTGTATGCTAGGTTTCCTATTAGGATTTCATTCATGCAAATCATGCATATTGCATCGTGCTTGGGATAGGAGTTAGCCCGAGCACGGAAAACGAGGGCCGTTTCGTACTTCGAGTGACGGAACGTGTCTCAATTCCCGGTCGCCGACACTCCGGATTAACCATGATGGAGTCTTGGTCTTGTTGTGTTTATACGTGCATTCATTTCACATTGAGTCGTGCAATTTGACTCCTCGGCCATCATGCATCGAGATGCGTAATTTGTGGCACGAGGATCGAGGACTACACACCTTGAAGAGTAGTCAAGCATATATGAAAATACATTGCTATGCCCCTTTCCTGCTCTCTGTTGCAGCAAATCAGAAACCGGCAATCTTTTGGGGCTTCGCGCAATATTCCGGGATTAATTGCAAACAGAGGCTAATTGGGCCATCGCAGTGGATTTCGCGCCAAGTAACCCGAACATGCATCATTCATCATCCGGAGCAGAGTCGAGGCAGTCCCTAGCTTGTATGCCAACTTACTGCTTTCCTAGATTAATTTGTTAATTAATTAGAATTTTGTGTCTATTCGGACTGTAATTATTCATTTGGAACTGTATATTATTTATTCGGACCCTCCGAGCGAGGGCAATGTTGTAATAAGTGTGCGTGCATGTGATGTATGTCTTCCAACCCCACGTCTTTCTCCCTTTTATTTATCTGCTTATGATGGTTAGATTAGGGCACGTTTCAATTAGCATACAGTATGATAGCATGTTTGCATTCATTCATCTGTTTTGCATGCACCGGGCTCGGCGCATCATACTCACTGTATTGTATTTCAATTCCGAGTTGAATACATGTTAGCTATAGCATTCCATATGCCATGTTTAGAATAGCCAAGCCTATCTTAGTTGCATTCCTGCATGTGTTGCATTAGGCATTTCTGTATAGTTTGGATCATGCATGGATTTCTAATATAGTTTCTGTTTTGGCTTGGAGTACTCGGTAAGTTTTTTTACGCTTTAGCATCCATGCATGTGTGAGTGACTAACATGATAGCATGCTTACCATGAGGCTATATGCTTATGTGATATATCTGCCTAAATGCCTGTGGGTGAAGGTTGGGTTATTTGAATTGGAACAATTCACCGATTGAGAGTTTTAAGCCCACTTGAGAGTGACAAAATCATGTTTTCTTAAGCCCACCTGAGGGTGGCAAATCCACGTCTTAGCCTACTTGCGAGTAGCACCTTCAAACCGTTTTTCAAAATGAAGATTAGATGTTTTGTTCCAATTCAAGCGACCCATATACTTGTATCTGTCAGGCATCACATAGTAAATCTAGGCTAATAACCTAATAAGAACGCATAATGTTTTCAAAACTAGATATTATGGTTAGTAGAGGCTGATCTTTGATCGGGCGAACGGGGTGCTCACGAAGTGACCTTCCCCAATCGTACCCAAGTTCCCGAGCCGAGGCAACATTGGTGATGACGGACACATGGCCTTAGGCAACGAGTCAGGGTTTCCTAAATTTCCCCAAAAATAATAATATTTAGGTGGTGACTCTGTATCTGGCAAAACAGTCCATGTTTAGCACTTCTTTCAAAAAATCTGCTTTCCAAAACGATTTCTTTGGATTTGGATTCTTTGATGATTCATCGGTCTTACATTGCACTGCGAGATTAGGTACAGACCGTGACATTGAGTCTGGAATCGTAGTGAGCCCAAAATGAACAGAATCGGACTCATCCTCTCTGACGCTCGGACGTCTACACCATTGTCATGGCCTTCTTTTCCTTTCCGACCACCACAGGTCCTCATTTCCTCCTAACGCTTCGATCACCCTCTTCATCTCCCATCCCCCATTACCTCCTCTTCCATCCTCATTAGCTTCCCCTTCCATCTCATATTTGCAGTAGTTATATTAACTTGTATGTTTGTAATTGCATCATATAAAGTTTAAAAAAGTGAAGGAAATTGGATCAATATAGGCTTCTTTAATTAACTCAAATCTAATTCATAATCAACTAATTGGTTGACCTTGCATATGAGTGTGCGAACCCCCTCAATTAAAAACTTAAATTTAAATCACATACTAAACTAATTTGTGATTTAATCAAGTTTAAAATAATGTAAAAACTTAGCGCAATAAAGAGTATTGACATAAGAGAGCATGTAGACAATAGTAAAAGGAAGGCAAATTCTCAATCTGTAATCTGGACTGGAGCATACTTGACAATAATTAAGAAATATATGATAGAAGAGGAAATATTGATAATATCAGAAAAAATAAAGGAGGTAAGTGTAATTTTAGAAGCCCCATAAATCTAGAATAATGTTATATGTATTAATTGATATATCAATTAATATACTAATGGGTGATGTAGCATAATTTTAGAAGTTTTAGGTATTTGTATAATGGGTGGAGTCAATAATAATGTCATAATATATGTTGGTACACTAATTGATACACCAATTGGTGCATGTACTAATTGGTATATCAATTAATGTAATAATAGGTGATGGTACAGTAATTGATATACCAATTGGTGCATGTATTAATTGGTATGTATCAATTAATGTACCAATAGGCAATGTGACATATTTGGAAGTTTTAGGTATTTGTAATTTATACATTGATTTAAAATAAATATACGAAATATATATATTGGACCTATTTGAATGAAAAAAAATTGAATATATTTTTAAATTTTTTTAGAAAAAGACATACAAAAATGTACTCCCTTCGTCTCAAAATAATGGTCAATTTTGGAGAATTCAACTTTTTTTGATAGTACAATTATTGCACTTTAAAAAAGTTGATTTTTCAAAATTACCTTTTGATAGTACATTTTTTTGGGAATATCAATGTCATAATTGTATTTTTTATATTATTTATAAATTTAAAAGAATGGCAAACTAGGAAATTTATATTATTTTTGTACTTGATTTTTTAAGAGAGACTAATATTTTGGAACAATGAAAAATAGAATAAGGAACTAATATTTTGGGACGGAGGTAGTATAATGAATGGATTAACTTATTGATAATCTATTTAGGAAAATGTTTAAGATCCTCAAAAAATGCCCACAATGATATGGCAGGATATGTGTCAATTTTTTATTTGTTATGTACTTAATGATAGTGGGCCCAACTCCCATATCACATCATTGTGGATAAATTTTTGAATATAAATACGTGAGTCTCTTAACATTACTCATCTATTTAAATACTCATAATTATATTTACTGATTTATTACAGTGTAAATAGAAACACATTTAAACCACAGCTAGACCAGTACTATTTATATACAATACACACAGGCACCAATGGCGACAAGAACACCAACTCAGAACACTTCTTTCCAGTTGTAGAATGAGGCATATGATGATAAACCGTTCTCTTCTTCCAACTATCATCTTAGCCTTTTACTTTGTTTGCTCAAATCATGTTCTTGCAGGTTTCGAACGTTATCAGGTTCATATCATCAGTGCAGTCCCAGACACACCCACCCCATTGTTGTTTCACTGCCAATCGAAAGACGACGATCTTGGATACCATGCTCCGAAAAATGGTGCGGAATTCCGTTGGAGTTTTAGGATGAATTTCCTTGAAAGTACTCTCTTCTTCTGCCGATTCCAGTGGAATTCAAAGGACACCAGCTTTGATGTTTTCAACAAGCATTTGGTACCTTATTGCATAACACCAGATCTGCCTTATATGTGTGTCTGGGTAGTAAAACCAGATGCTTTCTATCTCGGAAATAGTGACTCGAATCTGACACAGTTGCATACCTGGTGATATCTAATGTTGCTTTTTTGGAAAAAATAAGAATCTGTACGATTGAATCATCATGCAGAAGAAAAACACAGTGATTTAGAAAATTTTATGTATGGTTAACTATTTATGTTTAGTTTTCTATTCCATGGGAATAAAACTTTGATTATGAAGTCTCAATCATCTTATTTGGTATTCACTCATAAAATGTCCATTATATCAAGTTGTGGAGTTGCTATTTATTTTTTGGGTTAATTACAGTTTTCACACTTATAATTTGATTTAAATTTTACTTAAGTTTTCATAATTTTAATTTGAACAATTTGGTTCTTCCGTCTAAATTGGGGGTGTAAATTAACAATTTTGGGTCACTTGTCAATTTTCTAAGGTTTCAATTTTGTTTTTTCGTCTAAATTGGAAGGTAAAATTAACAATTTTGAAACACTTGTTAATTATCTAACATGTACATGTAGACAAAATTAACAAAAATTTATATGGAATGACTAAATTGAAACTAGACGTAAAGTGTAGGGACTAAATTGAACAAATTAAAATTATAGGGACTAAATCAAAATTTGAGTCAAATTAGAAAGATGAAAATTGTAATTAACCCTTATTTTTATTTTTATTCTTAAATTTAAAATAAATCAAGAAAACATAAGTTCATTTGGGGGCAAAATTAAAATTTTCTCATATTCATAAAATTATTTTAACAAAAACAATTAAGTACATGGAGTTCTACAATTGCTCTGTATCCTAATTTAACTTGAGTGGAGACTTCGAGCATTTTATTATTATTATTATTATTATTATTATTACATGTAAATAAGTACTTAGAGAATATGGACTAAATACATTTTGAGACATGCACCACATACTATAATTAAAAATGGGCGAATTACATCAGTGGAGAATAAAAAAAATATTTCAAAAAGAAAAATATTTTAATTTTAATTATTACACTACAAAAAATTAAGGTTTTAGAGACTAAAATTTAGTGATAAAATTATTTTTTAAGAACCAAATATTTTTGTTGCGAAAAATATCGTTATTATATTTTTAATAACAAAAATTGGACAATAGTGATGAATTATTATTCTTTTGAGACCAAATTTTTTGTCTAAAAAAATAAACAATTTTGAGACCAAATTATTTTATCCCTAAAAGTCTATGTATTAGTGACATTTTTAAAATTTTATTGTTAAAAATCTTATTTTTGACTTTTCAAAATGGCTATTCTCACGACGATAAAAACTTATTCTTAAATTTCTTTTGGAACGAAATTTTTTACAATACATGTACCCACTTCCATTTTCTGCAAAATGGACCAATCAATTGTTTACTTAGGGTCTGTTTGGCAAGAGGGTTGTGGGCTAATTTAGCCACTACACGACGGAGTTGGCTAAATTAGCCACAACACGACAAAATACTTTTCAGCCTCCGTTTCAATTGTATCTTACATACAAGGAGGGGTGAAATTACCAAAATGCCCCACGTTGGAAATGTTGAACCCAATTAGCCACTACCGTCCACCTGTCTTACCTCAGCTACACAAGTCCCGTCAACAACAAAAAAGGAAAACGTTTTTTGAATATTTTTAAATATTTTAATTTCAAAATATTACGATTTTAATTTTTTAAATTTTAAAATATTTTATAAAAATAAATTTAAACTCTATTTTATAAAAATATTTTTAAATAGTTTAAATTTTTTTGTGATGTATTTGGTTATGATTTGAGTGTAGAGTTGTGAAAGTAGTATGGAGTTTCGAGTTATGTGTTTGGTTTTGAATTTTAAAAATAATTTCTTAATTAAGTTTTGTTTTATGTGTTTGGTTACGATTTGAGTGTAGAGTTGTTTTTAAATTAAAAATATTAACATTTTAAATTATTTAAATTTTTTAGATTATTTAAGTTATTTAATTTTTTAAAATTAAATATTTAAAATTAAATTAAATATTATTTAAATATTTAAAATAAAATTGAATTAAAATAAAATTAAAATTAATGTAAAATTTAAAAATAAATAAGGCAAAAACATTTTTAAAAAAAATACGAAAACATAAATTACCATTCGTCACGTAATTCACAAATAAATGAAACACATAAATAAATAAAAATGTTATTGTATACCAATAAAAATAAATAAGGCAAAAAACGTAAATTAAAGAATAAGAACTAATTAATGTATAAAAAAATAAAAATGACAAAAACATAAATTTTAAAAAAAAAATTAAGCAAAATACGCCAAATCCAAACCCAAAATTAAAAATAAATAAATTAATTAAGAGCTGGTTACGTCAAATCCAAATCCAAAATAAAAAAATAAAAAATTTAAGCAAAATACGCCAAATTGAAACCAAAAAAAAATTTAAAAAAATTAAATTTAAGCAAAATATGCCAAATTCAAACCCAAAATAAAAAAATTTAAGCAAAATACGCCAAATTCAAATCCAAACCCAAAATAAAAAAATAAAAAAATAAATTTAAGCAAAATACGCCAAATCTAAACCCAAAGTAAAAAAATAAAAAAATAAAATTTAAGCAAAATACGCCAAATTCAAACCCAAAATAAAAAAAATAAAAAATAAATAAATAAAAAGAACAACAATTTCGGTCCAAACGGAGGCTGACGTGGAGGACCAGTTTCATTGAATCATTGTTCCACGTGGATGAAGGGCAATTTGGTATTTAACAGGAAAATACCTCACCAAAAAGTTAAAAAGTAAAAAAAGTCAAAAAATTTTTTTCCAAACCAGACTTTTTAATCCTAGACTAAAATAGTTTAAAAAATTAAAAAACCAACCCACTTCCAAACGGAGACTTGATAAATTGCTGAACTTTTGAAGATTTGGCACTTTATTACTTTCTTTGCTCACTTCATCATGTTGTTGTTGAACAAAACAGAAGATTTGACGTTCATGTAATCAGTGAAGTCCCAGACACACCAAGCCCATTGAAGATTCATTGCAAATCAAGCGACAAGGATCTGGGAGTGCAATTGGTGAACAACGGTCAAGACTTCCGTTGGAGTTTTAGGGAAACTTTCTTCGGAACTATTCTCTACTTCTGCTTGTTCGGGTGGAATGCCAATGACCAAAGCTTTGATGTTTTCTCCAGTACCTTGGAGCGCCATTGTCAACGACAAGAGGAGCCGTGGCTTCGTGTCTGGCCAGTGAGACCAGATAGTTTCTATCAAGCTTTGTATTTTGAGGGTTGTTTATGCAATGATTGAACCATGATGTAAAAACAATCGTGCTAAGGACCCCAGTGGGGATCGCGCCCAGTGACGTGGCGCGCCTCCACTGACTGATAACTCAAAAAAAAAAAAAAAAAAAAAAACAGTTTTTCTCGCCCAATCACGGGCCGACACCTCACTGGGGGTCACCCCTAGCTGGGGGTATAATGCATTTCTGATGTAAAAAACAAACATAAATACGAAAAGAACTCAGGTCCTTCGAAATAGTAAATTGTGCTTTAATTTATTTAATTGCAAGTCGGACTGTTGGATGCACACTTATAATTTATTTTATTTTGTTTTAAGAGTGTAGACTTCTTAGAATTTATTATACTGAAATAATTTAAATATGTTTTAATAAAATATTATTTAAAATTGGGGTAAGGGTCCTTTTCAGTGGTATCTCTTGAAATTTTTTGGACAAATTAACTTAGTACCTTTGTACTTCACATAAAATCTTACTTTGCTTCCTATTTTTTAATTGCCCCAGTTTTTGAGGGAAAAAAAAAAAAAAAAGATGCTCAAAGGTGTCATCACGGCATCCGTAGACCCAAACCCCAGGGTAACCAGTTGTCGGCCTGCTTTAATCCAAGCTATAGGAAGGGATCCACCACCGAAACACTAGTGAAACTTATCAACCACCCCCTAGCAAGGTCAAGGTTCGATTAGAGTATACTTGATTTAACACAACCCATAGGATGAGATCTACCATCAAGGCACTAGTGAAGCTCATCAACCACCCCCTAGCAGGGTCAAAATTCGATCGAAGTACAACGCGAGGTCTCAGAAAAGAGCATTGGAAAATCTAGTATTTTGTGCCCCCCAAGAGTCAAACTTGACTCACTGCTGTGGGAAGGCAATGCCTTTACCACTGGACCACCAACCCCGGTGGTTAGTTGCCTCAGTTAACCTTTACATTTTAAGTCAAGTAACAATTGGGTCTAGTTGAATAATATCGTTTAAAAAATTTAGAGGAAAATTAAATTGTAGGGGCTGAAGTAAGATTTTAGTAGAAGTACAACAATGCTAAAGATTAAAGTGAAATTTCGAAAAAAGTACAAGGGTGCTAAGTACAATTAATACTATCACCTGGTTATTCTTTGTTAATTTTTTAAATGGCGTTATGTAAATAGAGCAAAGGGTAAATTCTATTTACACACCATATAAACTCTCAGTACACACCACAAATGATGTTTGCATATAAATTTCCAAACAAAAGTCAAATATTCAGATATAAATTTATGAACATGAAGCAGTTGTTTCAGATATAAATAATTGAACAGAATGTATTTTTGAACAATTTATTTTTATTGCTAACTTTAAATCCGAACATTTGATATTTGTTCAAAATTTTATATCTGAACACATTGGTTACATGTATTGAGAGTTTGCATGGTGTGTATACATAGAATTTCCCTAGAACAAATTGCTACTTGACTCAAAATTTAGGAATTGACTGAGACAATTAAAAAGTCAGGAACAAACTAAAATTTGCCCACCATCGGGGGTGGTGGCCTAATGGAGAAGGCATCTCTCTCCCCAGGCATGACCCAGGTTCAATTCCTCGGAGGCGCGAATTTTGCTGCTTTGCAGCTGGCTCTCTTTGGAGACCTCGCCTATACTTTCCTCAAAACTTGGGTTCGTCTGTGGCGTGTGGTTGTGCTCCATTGGTACCTTGGTAGTAGGTCCCTTTCTTTGGGTTGGGTTAAATCAGGTTGGCAACCAGCTACCTTGGGGCTTGGGTCTAGGCCTACGGATGTAGTGATGACACTTCAGAGCATCTTGTTTTGTCTTCAAAAAAAAAAAAAAAAAAAAAAAAGAGTAAATTTGCCCAAATTTTTTCAAAGTATAAAAATTTATTTTACAAGTAATTAATTATATTTACTGTAAATGCAAAATGCAAGCCCTATTTATACGCATACACACATGGGCAAAAGGCAGTAATAACAGCTACTCAAAAAACACTTCTTTCAAATTATATGATGACGAACCATTCTTTTCTTCCAATCATCATCTTAGTCCTTACCTTGCTTGCTCAAATCATGTTCTTGCACAACCCCAACCCTTACCCTTGAGGTTCATATCATCAGTCAAGCCCTAAACATTCCCAACCCATTGAAGATTCGTTGCCAATCGGAAGACAATGATTTTGGAGAGCATTTCTTGAACTGTGGTTAGGACTTCCATTAGAGCTTTATGCTGTGTTTGTTTGGAGGATTTGGGAAGGGATTTGGAAAAAGAAAGAGAAAAGATGTGTGAAACTAGGTAAAATATAAGTATATTTTATTCACATTTTACATTCTTTTTCCATTTCCCTTTCCAAATCTTTCATCAAATCCCCAACCAAACACAGTGTTAGGGAAAATGTTTCAAAAACTACTCGCTTCTTTTGCCAATTTCAGTGGAATTCAAAGGACACAAGCTATGTTTTCTTCAAAAATTTGGTAAATTCTTGCCAAACACCCAAAGAGCCTTGGATGTGTCATTGTACGAAGAGGTCTTGAATCGAACTGGGTGTCACCTAGACCATTCTCCACCAATCTATGGTAGCAGACCAAATTTTCCAGACTTTAGAGCAATGTAGAAGGATATGGTTCACCGTTTCAAGTGTATCACCGAATTCCATGCCAAGCTAGCCAGCTAAAATATTGAACTATGTGTGGTGCAAGATTCCCCCAAATAAGAGGTGAAATTTTCAATCTTGACCCCAGTAGAAGAGACAAATTCCTTGTAGATAGATTGAACTGAGAAGCATTTCGTTGGACAAGCACTTACACTTCTATTTGATGGGAATAAATCTTTAATCATGAAGTCTAATCAACTCTGGTATTCACTAATAAAACGATCATTATATCAAGTTGTGAGTTGCTATTTTATTTTATTTTTAAATTTAAAATAAATCAAGAAAAGAAAAAAAAAATAGTTTGTTGAAAAAACATGTGTATATAATAGATGCAATAAAAAATTTAAAAGATTTGCAATTAAAACCTCCCTCACTCACAACGCCGCGTGGCCACCACTTCTTTCCCATTCTTAGCCATTGTTGTGGCCTTCTCTTCCCTTTCTAGCCACCACAGGGTCCTCATTTCCCATTTTGTGCTAAGGTTGCAGGGCCTCTTCCTTGGAACATCTGTTGGAGTAGTAGTTGTATTTTGGTGCATTTTGGTTTAGGTTAGTTTCTCATCAACTTGTTGGTGTGCTAGTAAATGATTGGGCGTGCTGTCGGGTGCCAAGCTAGTTGGAATCCTTCTGTTTGCTTTGATGCTTTTTGCACTCCTTTCCTCTCATCCTCTTCTTTTTTGATGTAATTAATTTTTCATCAATAAAGTTTCTTCTTTTGCCGATAAAAAAAAAAAGGCTTTCCAATCACCCTATCTTCAGCTTCCATCCCCCATCACCTCCTCTTCCATCCTCATTAGCTTCCCCTTCCATCTCCTATTTGCAATAGTTATATTAACTTGTATGTTTGTAAATGCATCATATAAAGTTTAAATGAAAAGTGAAGGAAATTGGATCAATATAGGCTTCTTTAATTAACTCAAATCTAATTCATAATCAACTAATTGGTTGACCTTGCATTGTGAACCTCCTCAATTAAAAACTTAAATTTAAATCACATACTAAACTAATTTGTAATTTAATCAAGTTTAAAATAATGTAAAAAATTAGCGCAAAAAGGAGTATTGACATAAGAGAGCATGTGGACAATAGTAAAAGGGAGGCAAATTCTCAATCCGTAATCTGGACTGGAGCATACTTGACAATATTTAAGAAATATATGATAGAAGAGGAAATATTGATAATGTTAGAAAAAATAAAGGAGGTAAGTGAAATTTTAGAAACTCTATAAATCTAGAATAATGTTATATACACTAATTGGTATATCAATTAATGTATTAATAGGGGATGTGGCATAATTTTAAAAGTTTTAAGTATTTGTAATTTGTATAATGGGTGGACTCAATAATAATGTCACAACATATGTTGATACACTAATTAGTATACCAATTGGTGCATGTAGTACTACTACCGATAAATCTAAGTGCATATAGGATCAAACAAAAATGTTTCACAAGGGATGAGATCTACATGATATTAGACCCACATGTGGATCTATTCTTTATGAGACGTGTGTCCATTTATGTGTTCCTAGCACTGTTTTAAAATAAATATACATAATATAAATTGGGCCTATTTGAATAAAAAAATAATGGTCAATGAGAGAAAGATTTATAATGTGGCTGTGACACCCATGTTCCGTAATATGCTAATTGCTCCTCAATTTGAGTATGATTATGTGTCTAGCATGATGTTATGTGCCATTATGTGAATATGTGTGATTTTGAAGTTTTATTTGTTCACCGTAGGAATATCTGTTTGAATAATCTGCTTTGGAAATTAAATTGAGGGCCTTATCGGCCACGGAATCTGAAATTGATTACGCCCTTGTGATTGGCATAATTTTTAGAGTCTACGGTGAAATTTAATTAGAAATTAATTCTGGTCAGATTAGACCGATTAAATTAATGAATTAAGTGCCCAATTGCTATTATTATTATAATGGACTTAGTGGAGGTTGTTGTAAATAGGATATACACCTCAATTCTCCTCCTTAGTTGCATTGTGGCTGATCTTGGACTGAAATTTAGAGAGAGAGAGCCGACTGTAGAAAGAGAGAGAGAAGAATTGGGCATTTTTGGTCTTGAGACTTGAAGATTTGAAGATTAAGCTCAGGATTTAGCTAGAACTTGGGTGTATAAGGCTCCTAAGTGAGTAAGTACTTCTTGAATCATGGATTTGTGTTTGCTAGTTGTAAATTCAGGGTTGAATAAGGATCAAGAGCATGGGTTAAGTTGGTTTTGTTGGAATTAAAGCTTGGTATATGCATGCATGTATGAAATTGTGTTGAAATGACATATACAAGCTTGAAATACATGATTCATGTAGAGTTTTAGTTGAAACTCATGTTTTAATCACCATTTGTGTTATCTAAGTTGAGAATGTGGCTAATTCATCACATGCATGTACAATTTGAGAAGTTATGGGCTTGAATGCATGAGTTGTTATGTTGATGTTGAGTTTGACACATTTTGGGCCATGCATGTAGATGAATCAAGAAATTGAGCTTCATAATGTTATAATCTTGCATTGGTGCTATGTTAGTATGATTATATTTGAGATTGGAGCCATTGCATGCAAGTAATGTGGCTGGAAAATCGATTTGGAGCTCAAGAACACAACCGGAAATTTCCAGAATTTCGACGTCCGCTCGAGCGAAAAAATCGAGCTCCCAGCATCTTTGACATACATGGTGCTCGCTCGAGCGGGGAAGTTGATGCTCGAGTGAGGAGCTATGTAGGCAGACAGTCCGCTCGAGCGGGGGAGTTCACACTCAAGCGAAAAATTGAGGTAACCAGCACTTTTGCAAGCCTAAGGGTCCGCTCGAGTGGCGACCCTGTTTTTTGAAATTTTGAAAATGCATTCTGTGTTCTGTTTTTCGTTCTCTTTCACTTGCAAGCACTCTTAGGCATGTGTTAAGCATTGTAAATGAGTTAATGAGATAAGAATAAAGCCTAATGAGGAGTATGTGAATTAAAGGACGGATTGAACTGTTAGTGACCCTTTTGTGTTCATGAAATGTGTAGGGTCAAGCTCCAGGGCAAATCCACAAGCCGATCACTGTGAGTAATATCAATATTTGAATGCTTATGATTGTCCAATTATCTATTCCCTTATAAGCTTTATGAATTACTAGTTGGGATTGTGGACAAAAGTCACACACGAATGAAATGAATGGACCAAAGGTCGTTTTGACATAAATGAATGGGCCGAAGGCCGTTTTGACATAAATGAATGGGCCGAAGGCTGTTTTGACACAAATGAATGGGCCAAAGGCGGTTTTGACATAAATGAATGGGCCGAAGGCCGTTTTGACACAAATGAATGGGCCAAAGGCCGTTTTGACACAAATGAATGGGCCGAAGGCCATTTTGACACAAATGAATGGACCGAAGGCCGTTTTGACATAAATGAATAAACCGAAGGCTGTTTTGACATAAATGAATGGGCCGAAGGCTGTTTTGACACAAATGAATGGGCCGAAGGCCGTTTTGACATAAATGAATGGGTCGAGGGCCGTTTTGACATAAATGAATGGGCCGAAGGCCGTTTTGACACGAATGGAAATCTAAATGGACCAAAGGGTAGTATGTCTAGAACTACTATCACTTGATCTAAACTTTGTATAAATGTACATATGTTAAGTAGGAATATGAATTGGGCCCAAGGCCGTTTGGAGTATGTTGTTCTACATATTGTTTATATGACTTCTGTACTTGATATTATTCACTAGGCTATCGCTCACGCTCATTCGTGTGTTTGTAGGTGAGCCGAGGGAAGTCCAAACCCAGCCCCAGTAAAGTCTGCCAGGAACAACATGAGTTTTGAGGAAGCCGACCTTGTGTCTCACGCACGAGACCTATCCTTGCCATTTTGTTATGTAATTATATTTGGTCTTGTTGGCAAGGACTTTATGTATATTTGTAAATAATCTATCATGGGTTGACTTAGTTGGATGATCCTGTTTGTAAAGAATTTTATGGTACTGTACTTTTGACGTAGGTTATTAACGTATATGAGTATGTTTTGTTTTCAAGTGCATATAAGCACGGCTCTATGGACAAAGTTTTTGATTGTTGCTTCCGTTTGGCCCCTTACTCTGTCGTCTATTTTGGTTTAAGGCCATAGGTAATCTTAGGATTACTGACCGGTTACGTCCTTACCCCATAGGGGCGGGTTCGGGTCGTAACAGAGTGGTATCAGAGCACGAGTTAATAACTCGCACACTTGTCCAAAAAGAGCAATAAGCGTCTAGATAAGATCTAGGATGCATTCATGTGATAAATATGAATTTGGAAGCATTGATTATGTGCTTAAGTGTTTTGATATGAACAATTATATGTTGTAAGTTGTGAATTACTTGCATTTGCAAATTACCTGAATATGTATGCGCTTTGTTACATGCATACTTGTGTATATCCTGTATAAAGTATAATGCAAGTTTAATCAGATGGTGAGAACAAGAGGAGATGAAATAGAAGAATCATCAACAGCCAGAATGGACAGAATGGAACGACTGATACAGGAAATGGCAGAAGCTTTGAGACAATAACAGGAGTGGCAACAACAGTGGCAGCAACCACACCCGCCACCTCCACCTCAGGCACCACCCGTGCCAAATAACCAGAATGATGACCGGATTATAGCTCTCACCAAGGAATTCAAGAAAATGAAACCACCGCAGTTTCATGGGGGATTAGATCCATTGAAAGCCGAAGCGTGGGTCCTCGGCATTGAGAAATTATTTGAAGTGTTCCCCTGTTCAGAGACTCAGAAAGTGCTTCTAGCCACTTTTATGCTAGAAGACGAAGCAAGAAAATGGTGGATGTTGATGCGAGAAAATCATAGGGATGTTGACTGGGTGAAGTTTCTGGAAATATTCTATGACAAATACTTTCTGCAATGTGTACAGGATAGGAAAGTTGCAAAGTTCATGGAATTAAAACAAGATAGCATGACAGTGGCTGAGTATGAGGCCAAGTTCACCGAATTGGCCAGGTTTGCACCACATGTAATTGACACGGACTATAAAAAGGCAAGACATTTTGAAGGTGGACTCCGCAGTGACATCCTAGAGAGGGTGAATGTTCTGAAGCTGGAGACTTACATTGGGGTGCTTGACAGGGCCATCATATCAGAGGCCAACATAGCTAGACAAGCTAAGTCAGTAATAGAATGGAAAGGTAACAAAAGGCAGGGCTTCTTTTCGAAGAAGAAATTTCTGAAAAAGCAAAACACGGGCTCCTTGAATACTTCAACTTCTTCCCGAGACACAGCTCCCATGTGTAACATCTGTAGTAGAAGGCACCGTGGAGTCTGTTACTGTGCATTAGGAGCCTATTTCAAGTGTGGGAAACAAGGGCATATAGCCCGAGAGTGTAATCAGAACAGTGGGAAATTAGCAGCTAGTTCCACGGCCTTGATCCCAAAGCCGGGAAATACTTTAAGATATGCTACTACTGGGGATACAGTAAGACATGAAAGAGTTTTTGCGCTTGTTCCGGGCGATACACGGAATGCCAACGCCGTTGTCTCAAGTACTATTTCTATATGTAATTAGAATGCCCTTGTATTAATTAATTCTGGATCGATGCACTCATTTGTGACATATACATTTGCATCTAGACTGAATAGACCCCTAGAGTTATTACCATATTTGTTATGCGTGTCTGCTCCATCGGGGGAATCTGTGTTATGTGATTATATATATCGGTTTTGTGACATGCATATTGAGGATGCTACCTTATATGTAGATTTGTTGCCCTTGAACTTTAGATATTTTGATGTGATCTTGGGCATGGATTGGTTGACCAAGTATTGTGCCACCATAGATTGTGTGACAAAGAGGGTTATATTTAAACCACCGGAACAAAAAGAAATTGTGTTTGTGGGTAACGGGGTAGTGCCTCCACCTTATTTGATATCTGCAATGAAAGCATGTAAACTGATCAGGAAAGGGTGCCAGGGTTATCTGTGCTATGTGTTGACTGAACAATCTATGAATGTTGAATTGAATGATATTCCTGTTTTTAGAGAATTCCCAGATGTGTTTCCAAATGAATTACCAGGGGAATTGGTATACAGGGAGATAGAGTTTACTATTAAGACTGTGCCAAGCACCCAGCCTATTTCTAAGACTCCCTACAGAATGGCTACTGCCGAGATGAAAGAATTGAAAGAACAGTTATAAGATTTGCTTAACAAGGGGTTTATTCAACCCAGCACCTCGCCTTGGGGTGCACCAGTGTTATTTGTGAAGAAGAAAGATGGTACTCTGCGCCTGTGCATCGATTACCAGGAATTGAACAAGGTAACAATAAAGAACAAATATCCCTTACCCCGTATTGATGATTTATTTAACCAACTACAGGGATCACAGGTGTTTTCTAAGATTGATTTGAGGTCCGGGTATCTTCAGCTGAAGGTTAAGGCAGAGGATGTTGAGAAAACAACATTCAGAACGAGGTATGGTCATTTTGAGTTTCTTGTTATGCCATGTGGAGTGACTAATGCTCCGGCAGCATTTATGGACCTAATGAATAGAATTTTTAAAACCTACCTTGATGAGTTTGTTGTGGTCTTCATCGATGATATTTTGATATACTCTAAAGATAGACTTGAACATGAACATCACTTGAGGACAGTTTTGCAAATAATTCGAGAAAGGAAATTGTTTGCTAAACTAAAGAAATGTGAGTTTTGGTTGGATGAGGTTGTTTTCTTAGGGCATGTGATCAACAAGGAAGGGACTTCAGTGGACCCGCAGAAAATAGAGGCAATTGTGAATTGGCCTACACCAACTAATGTGACAGAAGTTCGCAGTTTCATGGGCTTGGCTGGGTACTACAGGAGGTTTGTGAAGGAATTTTCGAAATTAGCAGTGCCTCTTACCCAACTGACACGCAAAGGGTAACCTTTTGAGTGGAACGAAGAAAGGGAATCAGCTTTTCATGAATTGAAGATGAGATTGACTACTGCACCAATTTTGACACTACCTGGTCGTCGGAAAATTTTGTAATTTTCAGTGATGCATCTTATAAGGGTTTGGGTTGTGTGTTAATGCAGAACGGAAAGGTTATTGCCTACGTCTCCCGACAGTTGAAACCACATGAGAAGAATTATCCAACACATGACCTAGAACTGGCTGCAGTTGTTTTTGCTTTGAAAATCTGGCGGCATTATTTGTATGGGGAAAAATGTGAAGTCTACACGGATCATAAGAGCTTGAAATACTTCTTCACGCAGAAAGAGTTGAATATGCATCAGATAAGATGGCTAGAACTAATAAAAGATTATGATCTAGAAATTCAGTATCACCCCGGGAAAGCTAATACAGTGGCTGATGCCTTGAGCAGAAAATCAATAGGAGGTATGGCTTGTTTGTTTACCGAACAAAGAGAGATTTTACAAGACTTTGAAAAGTCTGAAATTGAAGTGATAGTGTGTGAACAGGGCGGATTGATAGCTGCTATTACAGCCGAGCCGACAATCATTAATGAAATCAAACAGAAACAGAAGGAGGATGAATTCCTCAAGAAAGTAATTGATGAATTTGAGACAAGTCTGAAAGTAGAGTTCAGCATTGAAAATGAAGTGTTGAAATTCCGAAACCAAATGTATGTCCCCAATATTCCAGAACTAAAGAAAAGGGTCTTAGATGAAGCCCACCGATCCGTATTTGCTATGCATCCGGGTAACAATAAAATGTATCGAGATTTGAACCAAACCTATTGGTGGCCTAAAATGAAGAAAGAGATTGCAGAATATGTGTCCAAGTGCCTTCAGTGTCAGCAAGTTAAGGCTGAACATCAGAAACCAGGCGGTCTACTCCAACCTCTCCCTATTCCTGAATGGAAGTGGGAACATGTGACTATGGATTTCGTTGTTGGCCTACCTCGGACTTCTCGAGGTATGGATTCTGTTTGGGTTGTAGATGACAGACTAACTAAATCCGCACATTTTCTGCCTGTCAAAGCTACATTTATTGCTTATAGATTGGCTACTATTTATGTTGATGAGATTGTTCGTTTACATGGAGTCCCAGTATCTATTGTGTCGAGCAGAGATCCAAAATTTGTGTCTAGATTGTGGAAGAGTTTGCAGGAAGCTATGGGGATGGAACTAAGGTTCAGTACTGCATTCCACCCACAGACAGACGGACATTCAGAACAAATAATACAAACTTTGGAAGATATGCTTCGCATGTGTGCCTTGGATTTCAAGGGAGTTGGGAAGATTATTTGCCACTTGCAAAGTTTGCCTATAATAATAGCTTCCACTCCAGCATCGGTATGGCACCATACGAGGCTTTGTATGGTAGGAGGTGTAGATCACCTATCTGTTGGACAGAGGTCGGGAATGGAGCTTTTCTTGGGCCAAAAATTGTGCAAGACACTTCTGAAAAGATCAAAACTATTCGGCAAAGGCTCAAAACAGCTCAAGACCGACAAAAGAGTTATGCAGACGTTCGGAGAAGACCTCTTGTCGGTGACCATGTGTTCATCCATGTTTCCCTGATGAAAGGCCAAATTAGATTTGGAGAAAAGGGCAAGTTATCACCCCGCTACATTGGGCCGTTTCAGATTTTGGAGAGGCTTGGCCTAGTCGAATATAGAGTTGCCTTGCCAGCAGGATTCAAGCAGATTCATAATGTGTTTCATGTGTCGATGTTGAGGGGTTACCTCCGAGACCCGTTTCATGTGATTGATTATCACCGGGTTGCTATTGATGAAAATATGGAATATACTGAATGCCCGGAGCGAATTGTTGATCGGCAAGTAAAACAATTGAGAAGCAAGTCCATCCCAATGGTGAAAGTGAAATGGAAGGAGCACTATGGGACGGATGCCACGTGGGAAAAAGAGGAGGAAATGCAACTACGCTATCCACATTTGTTTCCCGGTGAAGGTAAATTAAGTTTGGAGGACCAAACTTCCTAAAGGGGGGAAGACTATGACACTCCTGTTCCGTAATATACTAATTATTCCCCAATTTGAGTATGATTATGTGTCTAGCATGATGTTATGTGCCATTATGTGAATATGTGTGATTTTGAAGTTTTATCTGTTCACCGTAGGAATATCTGTTTGAATAATCTACTTTGGAAATTAAATTGAGGGCCTTATCGGCCACGGAATTCGAAATTGATTACGCCCTTGTGATTGGCATAATTTTTAGAACCTACGGTGAAATTTAATTAGAAATTGATTCTGGTCAGATTAGACCAATTAAATTCATGAATTAAGTGCCCAATTGCTATTATTATTATAATGGACTTAGCGGAGGTTGTTGTAAAGAGGATATACACCTCAATTCTCTTCCTTAGTTGCATTGTGGCTGATCTTGGACTCAAATTTAGAGAGAGAGAGAGAGAGAGCCAACTATAGAAAGAGAGAGAGAAGAATTGGGCATTTTTGGTCTTGAGACTTGAAGATTTGAAGATTAAGCTCAGGATTTAGCTAGAACTTGGGTGTATAAGGCTCTTAAGTGAGTAAGTTTTTCTTGAATCATGGATTTGTGTTTGCTAGTTGTAAATTCAGGGTTGAATAAGGATCAAGAGCATGGGTTAAGTTGGTTTTGTTGGAATTAAAGCTTGGTATATGCATGCATGTATGAAATTGTGTTGAAATGGCATATACAAGCTTGAAATACATGATTCATGTAGAGTTTTAGTTGAAACTCATGTTTTAATCACCATTTGTGTTCTTTAAGTTGAGAATGTGGCTAATTCATCACATGCATGTACAATTTGAGAAGTTATGGGCTTGAATGCATGAGTTGTTATGTTGATGTTGAGTTTGACACATTTTGGGCCATGCATGTAGATGAATCAAGAAATTGAGCTTCATAATGTTATAATCTTGCATTGGTGCCATGTTAGTATGATTATATTTGAGATTGGAGCCAATGCATGCAAGTAATGTGGCTGGAAAATCGATTTGAAGCTCAAGAACACAACCTGGAATTTCCAGAATTTCGACGTCCGCTTGAGTGGGGGAAGTGCCGCTCGAGCGGAGAAATCGAGCTCCCAGCATCTTTGACATACATGGTGCCCGCTCGAGCGGGGAAGTTGACGCTCGAACGGGGAGCTATGTAGGCAGACAGTCCGCTCGAGCGGGGGAGTTCATGCTTGAGCGGGAAATTGAGGTAACTAGCACTTTTGCAGGCCTATGGGTCCGCTCGAGCGGGGAATCCCACGCTCGAGCAGGGACCCTGTTTTCTGAAATTTTGAAAATGCATTATGTGTTCTGTTTTTCGTTCTCTTTCACTTGCAAGCACTCTTAGGCATGTGTTAAGCATTGTAAATGAGTTAATGAGATAAGAATAAAGCCTAATGAGGAGTATGTGAATTAAAGGACGGATTGAACTGTTAGTGACCCTTTTGTGTTCATGAAATGTGTAAGGTCAAGCTCCAGGGCAAATCCACAAGCCAATCACTGTGAGTAATATCAATTTTTGAATGCTTATGATTGTCCAATTATCTATTCCCTTATAAGCTTTATGAATTGCCAGTTGGGAATGTGGACAAAAGTCACACACGAATGAAATGAATGGACCAAATGTCGTTTTGACATAAATGAATGGGCCGAAGGCCGTTTTGACACAAATGAATGGGCCAAAGGCCGTTTTGACACAAATGAATGGGCCGAAGGCCGTTTTGACATAAATGAATGGGCCAAAGGCCGTTTTGACACGAATGGAAATCTGAATGGACCAAAGGCTAGTATGTCTGGAACTACTGTCACTTGATCTAAACTTTGTATAAATGTACATATGTTAAGTAGGAATATGAATTGGGCCCAAGGCCGTTTGGAGTATGTTGTTCTACATATTATTTATATGACTTTTGTACTTGATATTATTCATTGGGCTATCGCTCACGCTCATTCGTGTGTTTGTAGGTGAGCCGAGGGAAGTCCAAACCCAGCCCCAGTGAAGTCTGCTAGGAACAACATGAGTTTTGAGGAAGCCAACCTTGTGTCTCACGCACGAGACCTATCCTTGCCATTTTGTTATGTAATTATATTTGGCCTTGTTGGCAAGGACTTTATGTATATTTGTAAATAGTCTGTAGTGGGTTGACTTAGTTAGATGATGCTGTTTGTAAAGAATTTTATGGTACTGTACTTTTGACGTGGGTTATTAACGTATATGAGTATGGTTTGTTTTCAAGTGCATATAAGCACAGCTCTATGGACAAAGTTTTTGATTGTTGCTTCCGTTTGGCCCCTTACTCTGTTGAGTTACGTCTATTTTGGTTTGAGGCCATAGGTAATCTCAAGATTACTAGTCGGTTACGTCCTTAACCCATAGAGGCGGGTTCGGGTCGTGACAGTGGCTTTGGGCCGTGGTAGAAGCCGGGCAGAGAAAGGTCCAAGCATGTTTGGGCCGAGCTAACTTGGGCTAGTCCAGGGTTGGTTTGCTCAGCCGGGTCCCAGGCCCATGTTTGGGCCGAGCTAACTTGGCCGAGGTGATTGTTTACCGCCCTAGTTTCACGGTTCGCACATTTAGCTCAGCGAGAGAGGCCTTCTGAAGACTGGCTTAACCTGTCTGGAGCTCAGTCGTACCGGAATGTTACTAAGCTCGGTTGTGGTGAAGCTCGATGAGTGGTGCCATTGGACTCGTTACGTAGCCCGGTCATGTGAGTCCGAGGTGACGCCACCGACCTGCCCCGTTCCTGGTAATGTTGTCTGACGGTTTGAGTAGGTGGTGTTTAGTTGGATTTGCGCTGACAGAAGGGAGAGCAGCTCCACGTATCAATAAGCAAATGGATGCAGAGGTGAGCATAGAAAGTATATAAGCATGACTGCACCCCCCATGTTAGGGATGGAACATCATTTGGTGAAGAACTTAAACATTTATTCAGTTTCTCTCTCTCTCTCTCTCTCTCTCTCTCTCTCTCTGAGTGTGAGTTACCTTGACCGTCGGAGGGGTTTTCCGGCAACACACCGCCGGGTAGCTCACCACTGTTGTGTTTTTAGGTCGATCGAATAGACACGAAGCTTGGACGAAAGGAGTACGGACAGCGACGAATATTTTCTCCCCGTACAATTCGCACCATCTGTGGGAAAGCTTTTGCAAGCAAAACCTTGTCCTCCAAGCTCCTCTAATCACCTTCCATGGCGAACAACAATGAAATACCGTTGTCTGCCATTGACGGTGTTACCCCAGAGTCAGCCAGACGGAGAGATGGACTCCCCGCCGTTCAGAACATGGCGGGCCTAGAGACTTCCCCAGGAAGACTTCCAAGAGATGCGCGAGATAAGCGCGCTAGAAGTTTTGGTCACTCACGGAGCCCAGACGGACATCGACGACGAAGAGAATCGCACGCTGGACGTCTGGAGCACAAGTTAAGAGACCAAGACACTGTCATCCGGAGAATGGCGGCAGAGATGGAGGCTCTCAAATGACAAGTCAAAGGGAAGGGTGTTGCTGGAGTGGGAGACCACAGTGAGCGCACCCAGCCACGCCGCTCAGGCAGCCAGGGCCAGCGGCACACCTCCTCCCTTTCCATTACCAGAAGCTATAGGGTTGGAGACTCAGATACGCCTGCAGAGAAGTCTAGTGCGCAAGATAGTACCTACCATCCCTCGCGTTCGGCAACGACGTCGAGATATTCCTACTCCGTTCGTTCAGAGGACTTGCGGATTGTCTTGAAGGAACGGGCTCGTCGACGGGAGACTCAAAGAGTGTCGGCACTCCAGCGGCTCTCTTATGGGGGTCACGCTAGCGAGGAGGTCATAATGCCACCGCCTCGCTTGGCCGTGCCTGTCCCCCTGGACACTGATTTGGCGAGATTGAATGCCACCCCCTTCTTCCTTGAGATAGAAAAGCACACCGCTCTCGGCGGGCTTTCACCAGCCTAAGTTTACGCTTTATGATGGAAAAACCGATCCGTACATGCATGTAAGCCACTTCCGGCAGGTCATGACCGGACATAGGCGCAATGACGCTCTTATGTGCCTTATTTTCCCGTCGAGTTTCGGCGAGTTGGACTTGAAATGGTTTGAGAGGCTGCCGGAGGAAAGCATCGAAAAGTGGCAGCAGTTGGCGAAAGCATCCATGACTCATTTCAAAACCAACACCAAAACGCCAAAGGAAGTGGACCACCTTCTCAGTGTCAAGATGAAGTCGAGCGACACCCTTAAGGCATACAACTCCAGATACTGGGAAACCTTCAACGAGATCCTAGATTGCCCGATCAACCTGGCAATCACCCAATATAAGCGTGGTCTCCCTGTCAGTCATAGGCTAAGGGACTTGCTTATAATGAACCAGCCGACATCCATGGGACAGCTAATGTAGCGCATCAATGAACACATCCGAGTAAAGGATGATGCAGCGGCGTCCATCGCGAAGATAACTCCGGTAGCAACAGACAAAAGGACGGTGTAACACGCCCGCGGGGGACCTCACGCTACACGCTTCAGTTCGGACTCGATTTTGTTTGCGGTTCTAAATCTGAACCAAAGAGTCCAAATTCGGCAAATCGTTTTAGGAAAAACAGATTTTTGAAAAAAAGTGCCAAACATGGACTGCTTTGCCAGATACAGAGTCGTCACCTAAATATTTTTTAATGGGGAAATTTAGGAAACCCTGACTCGGTGCCAAAGGCCAAGTGTTCGTCATCACCAAAGTTGCCTCGGCTCGGGAGCTTGGGTACGATTGGGGAAGGTCAGCTATGAGCACTCCCTCTCGCCCGGTCCGAAGACCGGCCTCTACTAACCGTGATATCTGATTTTGAAAACGTTATGTGTCCTTATTCCGGTTATTAGCCTAGAATTACTGCGTTATGCACATAGCAAACAAGTATAGACCAAATCGCCTAAATTGGAACAAAACATTTCATGTTTGTTTTGAAAACGGTTTGCTACTCGCAAGTAGGCTAAAATGCAAGTTTTGCCACCCTCGAGTGGGCTTTGGAGAAGATGGCTTTGCCACTATCTAGTGGGCTTAAAACTCTCAGTTTTAATGCATTTATTCCAATTTAGGTAATTTGACCTCCATCCACAGGTGTAACAAGTCCGCGAGGGAACTCACGGGTTATAGTTCGGACTCAATTTGTCACGGTTCTAAATCTGAATCAAAGAGTCCAAATCCGGCAAATCGTTTTGAGAAAAAAACAAATTTTGAAAGAAGTGCCAAACATGGACTGCTTTACCAGATACAGAGTCGCCACCTAAATATTTTTTAATGGGAAAATTTAGGAAACCCTGACTCGGTGCCAAAGGCCACGTGTCCGTCATCACTAAAGTTGCCTCGGCTCGGGAACTTGGGTACGATTGGGGAAGGTCAGCTATGAGCACCCCCTCTCGCCCGGTCCGACGACCGGCCTCTACTAATCATGATATCCAATTTTGAAAAACGTTATGTGTTCTTATTCCGGTTATTAGCCTAGATTTACTATGTTATGTGCACAGCAAACAAGTATAGACCAAATCGCCTAAATTGGAACAAAACATTTCATGTTTGTTTTGAAAAACGGTTTGCTGCTCGCAAGTAGGCTAAAATGCAGGTTTTGCCACCCTCGAGTGGGCTTTGGAAAAGATGGTATTGTCACTATCTAGTGGGCTTAAAACTCGCGATTTTAATGCATTATCCCAATTTAAGCAATTCGACCTCCATCCACAGGCATTCGAGCAGTTATATCACATAAGCAGCTAGCCTTATGGTAATCATGCAATTATGGTAACACTCACGTGCATGCGGTATGCTAAAGCATAAAAGCTCACCTAGTACTCCAAGCCAAAACAGTAACTAGTTAGTAATCATATGCATGATCCTAGTTCATGTTTAGAATGGCTAATGCAACACATGCAAAGATGCAATCTAGACAGGCTCGGCTATTCTAAACATGGCATGTGAAATGCTACAACTAACATGTATTCAATTTGGAATTAAAATACAAGTGTATTTAGCATGATGTGCCGAACCCGATGCGTGTAAGACAAATGTATGGATGCACGCATGCATAGCATAAGGTATGCTAATCTTAAATATGCCCTAGTCTACCATCATAAGCAGGTAAATAAAAGGGAAGAAAGACGTGGGGTTGGAAAACATACATACATGCACGCACACTTATTACACAATTGCCCTCGCTCGGAGGGTCCGAATAAATATTACAGTCCAACTAAATAATACTAAATTAATTATTACAAAACCTCTAATTAATTAACAAATTAAATGTAAAAAGAAGGTGGCCTTAGCCCTGCCTCGGAATGCGTGAATGATGCATGCTCGATCCGTCTTGCCCGGAAAGCCCGTACCATACCACTGCTGCCTCTGTTTTCACTGCCTTTCTTCTCTGAAGACTGCCAAAGTCCCAGGGTATCTTCTATGAACACTGCAGAACACCATCGGCTAAGGGAAATGACCACCGGCCATGGTAGAATGCTATCGGCTGCTGATGAACTCATCGGCCATTCACCAATGGCCGGTCGGCACTAAATGTTGCCGGTCGGCAAAATCTTCCTGCAGAAAACAGTTTTGACAGCAACAGAGGACAGGTAGTGCATGGCATAGAATTTCAAGCACATGTAAGCATGGTCATGTTCCCTATCATGTATTGAACTCAAGGGAGCATGGCCCTCGATCCTTAGGCCATCAATTGTGCATGATAGCCTAAGGGACCAAGCTTGCCTTTCAATGTAAAATGCATGCAACAGACAAATGAGGACCAAGACCCTATCATGTCCAAGTCAAGGGCTTCAGTGACCAAGGGTTGAGATGTGTTTTGTCACTTGAAGTACAAACACCCCTCAACCCCCCACACTAGGTTTGACACCCCAAACAAAGCAATGTAATGCATGTATGCAATATGGCTCAAGTTATGCAACATGGCTCAAATATGCAAATGAGGCTAAGTAAACAAACATGCCAAAATGTGATATAAACTAAACATGTAAATGCACAATTCTAGGCATGCAAGATGCAATGCAATACACTCTAACATGTGAGTCAAGACGTGAAATGCAACTAATCACTAATATGTAAACATGCAAGTATGATATCATGCAAGCATGAATCCAATGCAACATGATCATGCAATGGTGGTTCCAAATCACAAAAGGCAGACCTCAGCCTACCCAAAACAGTGACCAAAAATGCCCAAAATAGTGGACAAATGTTCATGCAAACAAGCATGCCAATAAGCCTAAGGACCAAGGCACAAAATGGAGCATTTTGCTACCACTAACAAGGCCACTCATGGCATGAACCAAGCAACCAAAAAAAACATTTCAGCATGCAAAATGAGCTCCAAAACTCACACACATGGCATCCCAAATGATCCAAACACATAGGCATACACAATGCACATTTCAAGGCATGAAATCACAACACTTCCAAGCATTAAAATAGACACAAAGGACAATCTAAGACCACATTATATGGACTGAAACATGATATCAAATGATGCTAAATGATGATAATAAGCTTATGCTAAGCATGTTAGTGACCCACATAACTAAGGCTTACAAGCCAAAATGCAAAACAACTATACCAAGCATGTCAAACATGACGAAATCAGTGGCCCACAGACCTAAAGCATGACAAATCATGACCAAAAGCTTCAATAAGCTAAGCTAAAACATGAGGATATACTAGGCTAATCACATGGCACATTTCTAGGCAAGATTGAGGATTACAAAGCAAGTATAAAATGCATGCTAAGGGCCAACAAACCACCATTGGACAAGGATATAATATGACCCAAAACACCCAAAAAAAACTCTGAAATGGTACCAAATGCGATTACTCATGCATGTTATCCTTATGAGCCAAAAACATGCACAAATGAGACAACAAAGGGAGAGGGGTGTCCCTCCCCTACACAAGACCCCAAAATCACTTCATCACTACTGAAAATCCACTGGATTTCAGTGGTGAGAAGACCAACACAATAAAGTAAACAAGGCTTAAAGAAAAGGCACCAAAATAGGCCAAAAGAGGCCTAAGAGGGGGAGTTCGACCCCCAATGCCAAAACACCCTTAATGAAAGATGTTAAGAATGAAAATACAAGACTTTTTTATGTTATACAAAAAGTTCAAATCAGCATGCAAGATAGGTAGAAAACTAGTGCAAGATTGGAGGAAATAAAGTAAGAATCTCACCCTTGAAGAATACTTCAAGAACAGATGCTCCAGCCACCCTTTACTGATCAAAATCAGTCCAAAACCTCAACAAACAACCCTCAATGCCTCTCAATCTCGGAGCAAGGTGTAATGGTGTGTGTATTAGTGCAAAAGTAAGGTCAAAATGCACTTTTAGGCTTCCAAACACACCCTAAGGATGAGAGAGAGGGAGATATAGAGAGAGAGGATGATATATCAGATGTATAGATATAGAAGCTCTGGTTTTTTGATTCAAAAGCTCTAACCCCTAACAATGGGAGAGGAGGGGTGCTTATATAGGCAAAGCCAAAGGTTCTAGGCTTCTCCAAGAAGCTAAATGAAAGGGGCAAAGGGTGCAAAGGGTTCTTGGCTTCTTGGAGAAGCTAATACAGCTGGCCAAGCTTTCCCAAGAAGCTTGGCCAAAGTGTTCAAGCTTCTAGAAGGAAAGGGGGTTCAAAGGAGTCACACCGGCCAAAACTGCACAGGGAGGAGTGATGGTGCATTCCAGCTGGCACAGCTGGCATGCACCATGCCTCAAGGGTTCAAAGGAGTCACACCGGCCAGTAAAAGAGGTCGCCGGCAAAATAAAGTGCCGGTCGGCCAAATATAGTGCCGACCGGCCATTGGTTTTAAGAAACCATGGCCGGTGGCACCCATAAACAGCCGGTGATGCTAGGGGAAGGCCGGTGGGATGTGGGGATGGCCAACAAGCCATTCCCTGCCCTTCAAGGCAAAAACACAAGTGTTTGGTGCCAAAACCAAACACGGAACAGACGAGTTAAGAGATCCTGAGGTAAGGCGCGCAGCCGAGACCTCCGGGAACTCAAAACGAACACAAACAAAGACGATCACCGAGTGTCCAAGCGGTGACGTCCAAGTCTTGAGGACGGTCAAAAATGGGGTGTCCACAACAGGCATTCAAGCAGTCATATCACATAAGCAGCTAGCCTCATGGTATTTATGCTATCATGGCAACATTCACACACATGTGAGGATGCTAAAGCGAAAGAACTTACAGAGTACTCCAAGCCAAAACAGAAACCAGTTAGTAATCATATGCATGATCCTAGTTCATGTTAAGGTGGCTAATGCAACGCATGCAGGATGCAACTATAATAGGCTCGGCTATCCTAAAGATGGCATGTGAAATGCTGCAATTAACAAGTGCTTAACTTGGAATTTGAAATACAAGTGCAGTTAGCATGATGTACCGAGCCCGGTGCATGTAAAACAAATGTATGGATGCACGCATGCATAGCATAAGGTATGCTAATTTAAATATGTCCTAATACTAACCATCAAAGCAGGTAAGTAAAAGGGAGAAAGAAGTGGGGGTTGGAAGACATGCATACACGCACCCACACTTATTACAAATACGCCTTCACTCGGAGGGACCGAATAATAATACAAATCGAATAAATAATTAACTGCCCTAGCTAATTAAATATTACAAAACCCTTAGCTAATTGACAAATTAATTAAACTATTAAAGCAGTAAAAGGCCTCGGGAAGAGGGCTCAATGCAATGCGCGCTCGGCTCCGCCCAGAAAGCCACTGCCATACACAAGTTGCCTCTGTTTTCCCTGCTCGGCTCCTCTGAAAATTGTGCAAGTCCCAGGGATGCTTCCATGAACACTGTGGGGTGCCACCGGCTGAGAGGAATGGCCACCGGCCATGGGGAATACTCACCGGCCACTTATTAATCCATCGGCCACCAATGGATGGCCGGTCGGCACTGTAGATGGCCAGCCGGCCAAAGCTTCCTGCAGAAACCTGTTTGACAGCAGCAGAGGGCAGACAAGGCATGTCAATGCATTTCCAAAGCAATGTTTGCACCACCACCCTCCTTATCGTATTCATGACTCAAAGGAGGATGGTTCTTGGCTCTCGGGCCACCAATCGCGCATTTCCATGCATGATGGCCAAAGAGTCAAGATGTGCAATTTCAATATAGAATGAAATGCACAAAACAAATAATGGGCCCCAACCTCTATCATAATCAATTCAAGAGGCAAGAGATGCATGCTATGATATGCAAGCTAAGCATGCAAGATGAGCATATGAACATGCAATATGCAAACATGTGTCGACATGTGAGGATAGGCAAGCATGTAACAACATGTAACCTAACTAGCATGTAACAACATGTAACCTAACTAGCATGAAACAACATGCAAAGATGGACTTAAACTAACATGGGTAGCTCTCAAGCATGCCAAAATCAGTGGCCAATATGCTCAAGAATGGAAGCCAAAACACATACAAATAGGCATGCATGCAATGTCCAACACTTAGGCACATAGAGACAACTCTTAAGCACACTTAAAAGAGGAACAACATGGGCATAGGGCATGCATTATAAGCTCTGAAATCATGTCATAAATGGTGCCAAACCAAGTAAACAAAACAAGCAAAGCATGCATAGAAGCTTGGAATTAGCCCAAGGACTTAAACCATGATCACATGACACATGAAGCAAATGATCAAAGTGAATCAAAACAGTCCCAAATCATGTCAAAGTAAGCCCCAAAAAACCACTTAGATGGCATCTAAATGACCTACACATTGAAGCATACACAAATGTCTAAACATGAAGCATAAGGCACAACCTCTTGAAGCATCAAAGGAGCATTAAATGCAAAAATTTAAGCATACCATGAGAATTGAAATGACATTATAAGTGACTCCAAATCACTGAAATAGTGCAAATAAAGCATGCTAGAGGGGTCACCACTCAAGGCTCAAGAGGGGGATTACATGGTAGCTATACAAAGAAAGTCATGGATGACTCAAATGGCCAAAAACAGTCCCTTAGCATACTAAAACAAGCATAAAAGCTTCACAAAGCTAAGCCAAAATATGCAAGCATGGTGGTCCAAAGGCAAGATGCATTTCTAGGCAAAATAGAGGAATACAAAGCAAGTGTATGATGTATGCCAAGGGTCGACAAACCAACATGGGAAAGAGATAAAACATGCTAAATAAACACCAAATACCCACTGGAATAGAGCCAACACATGTTAGAATGAGGTGCTCCTTTGGAAGGCCATGCAAGGGGTTGTTATACACATGCAAGAGGGACACTCAACATGACCAAAAAAACTCTGGAAATGGCTTATGGGGGTCCTAAAACCCACTGAAAAATGCCTGAACTGAGCTCAAGAAGTGTGCAAATAAGGGCTCATTTGAAGGGCCAAACATGCTAGTAAACAAGACAACAAAGGAGAGGATCACCCCTCTCTTTCTTAGGACCTCAAAACACCATCCCCACCACTGAAATCCCTCTGGATTTCAATGGTGAGAAGGACAATACAAGGTGGTCCCGAAGCTCACAAAAAAGACACAAAAATGAGGCCAAACAAGGCTTAAGTGGGGGTAAACAACCCCAAACACAAAAGTGATCTTGAACAAACTTAAAAAGGAGCTAAAAACAAGACTTTTTCCAGTTATACACAAAGCTTAAATCAGCATGCAAGATAGGCTAAAAGCTAGTGCAAGATTGGGGAATATAAAGCAACTAACTCACCCTTGAAGAACAGCCACTCCAGCCACCTTCTTCTGATCAAAACCAACCCAAAACTTCAAGAACAAACCCTTCAAGCCTCTCAAGGTCGAAGCAAGGTGTAATGGTGTGTGTCTTAGTGCAAAACTAAGGTAGAAACACACTTTCTAGGCTTCCAAACACACACAAAGGATGAGAGAGAGGGAGATATAGAGAGAGAGGGTGATATATATCATATATGTATGTATTAGGGCTGGTTTTTTGCTGAACCAAGACAAAGGAGGGGATGGGTTTCTTTTATAGAGCAAGGAAATGGCATAAAGCTTCTCAAAGAAGCTATACAAAAGGGTCAAAGGGACCAAGCTTCTAAGAGAAGCTAATGCAAAGGTGCAAGCTTCTTGAGGAAGCCAAGACAAGGGGTCAAAGCTTCCTCAAGAAGCCTTGAGCAAAGGGTGCAAAAAGAGGGTCAAAAAGGGTGCAAAGGGTGCAAAACAGCCACACACGTGCATGGGGAGGCAGTCTGTGCATTCCAGTTGCACGGTAGCCATTCAATCTGTAGAATACTCCGGAAGGTCGTCGGCTAGCAAACTTGGTTGGTCGGCCATCTTTTCTGGCCGGTCGGCTATCTATTTGGCCGGTCGGCCATCTATTTGGTCCGTCGGCCATTTGTTTTGGCCGGTCGGCAGGAAAAATCTGCTCTACAGATCCAACTTCAAACGGGCATAACTTCTTCATATGAACTCCTTTTTAGGTCATTCTTGTGTCAAAATTGAAGCCCCGGAAGTAAGCTTTCCAATGGCATCAGCCTTGCATCAAAATTCCAACTGTGCAAAAAGTTATACTTTTTTTAGTGAAGGCTGATCAGTTTCAGTCCAACCGGGATGATGCCCAACTTCAACCAATCATATCTCCGCCCTCCGGTCTCGGATTTAAGAGATTCTTGAATGAAAAATGAAGCCCCGGAAGTATTCTTTCCAAAGGTGGTGGCCTCATAGCTTAACTCAAAGTGTATAGACAAATAAGCTTGATTTAGCGAGGATTGCTCGTCCCTTTCTTAGCAATTCTTGCCTATCTTCTTCTCCAACTTGGTTTCTCCCCTCTTCTCCTCTTTTCTTCAACTTCAAACCGCTAAGCAAGGTGTTTTGAAAGATTTTTCAAAGATTTCATCTCTCTTTCATTCATTTCCACTTTGTCCTTGCTCGGTTTACCGAAAAGCACAACGTTTGACAAAATGCAAGCCTCGAAACATCGTAGAAACTTTATTTCAAAAAATGTTTTGAAATAGAGGGTTTTAAGGTCTAAAAACCATTCAAAATAGCTTTGGTCCAAAATGGGATGTGAAGTTGAGATTTGTCTCTCTCCTTGCCGAAGAAATTGAATCTTTGCCTTGCACACCTTTTACCACCAAGTAAACCATTAGCAACGCCCAAGTCTTAAGGGCGGTCAAAAACGGGGTGTCTACAGGCGGCTGGCAAGGTACATGCGGTCGGACAGGAGACTAACCGTCCAAATGATCATGCCGGGGAATCTGACCGTGGACCAAATCATCGAAACCAGGGTAGTGGTCACCGCAATGACCGAGCAGAATATCTCTGCGATGACGCGGCTGATGCTAATAGAAGGTTGAACGCTCGGATGGGCATCACCACGGTATTTAAGATTTCAATCTATTGCATACTTAGTGAAATCTGCGACGAGGATTACGTCCGGTTTCCTACTAAGTTAGGCAATGCACAAAAAGGCTTCAATCCGCGGTACCGCTGCACATATCATAGGGAGCGAGGACATCGGACAAAGGACTGTTTGCCTATAAAACAACACTTGGAAAAGTTAGTCGCAGCCAGTCACTTAGACATTTACATTGATGGGGCCGTTAAAGCTGCGCATCCCACCCCGGCTGATCCAAGTGGTTCGGATGACTTAGAGGCGCTCCCTCAAGGAGTGGTCAATGTGATCCACGGCATAGTGGAGCCGGTGTGTGTATGCGAGCTCCGAGGAATGATCAAAAAGGCAAAACATATGAGAGAAGTTTTGTCAGTCCAGCCCGCGATCAAAAGTTTCTTTTAGGAATTGACTTTTACAATATATTTTTTAACTTTTTTATGAAAGGTGTATAAAAATATATAATGAATGGGTTAACTTATTGATAATCCATTTAGGAAAATGTTTGAGAATTTGAAAAAGTATTCACAATTTTACCCACATGATGTAACAAGATATATGTTAATTTTTGATTTGTTACACACTTAATGATCGCAGACCCAACTCCTATGCAACATAATTGTAGGTGAATTTATGAGTATAAATATATGAGTCCTTGGCATTATCCATCTATTTAAATGCTCATAATTATATTTAATGATTTATTACAGTGTAAATAGAAATACATTTAATGCTCAAAAAGTCACTATTCTATTTAAATCACATTATCTTATTTAAGTCACATCACCTCTCTACTACATCACTTGTGTCTGGATAGTAAAACCAGATGGTTTCTATATGGGATATAGTGACTCAAATAGGACAAAATTAAATACCTGGTTATATCTAATGTTGTTGCTGTTGCTTTTTTTTTTTTTTTGGGGGGGGGGGGGGTTGTTGGTAAAAAATAAGAATCTATATGGTTCATATCATGCAGGAAAAAAAGTGATTTAGAAAAAAATTATGTGTGGTGACCATTTATGTTTGGTTTACTATTTGACGGGAATAAAACTTTGATCATGAAATCTAAATCAACTCATGTATTGACTCATAAAATGTCTATTCTATTAAGTTGTGGAGTTGCTATTTATTTATTTATTTTTTAATTTTAAAGCAAATCAAGAAAATATAATTTCATTTGGGGGCAAATTTAAAATTTCTAATATTCATATTATTATTTTAACAAAAACAATTAAGTACACGGAGTTCTATTTATTCCCGACAAGTCGTACAACTCATATTTAATTTTGATGTAGCATTTTTTTTTCCCCAAATTTTCTATCCTAATTTTACTTTAGTAGAGATTTTGAGCCTTATTCAGCTTGTTTGGTTTGAATTTTTAGAATTTATTTTTTTAAAAATTAAAATTTTTTGTTTTTCATATATTTTTTTTATTTTTACTGAGTTTTTAAAATATTCTAAGCTATTTTTAAAAAAAAAATTTTAGACACACTTAACATTAATACACTTAAAAAATATAATATTTGTTAAAAAAATCTTTAGAAAATTCACCAAACACCAAAAATATAAATAAAAAAATATATGAGAATTCAGTATATTTTTTGTATTCTTGTGTATTTATTGATTTTTTAAAATATTATTTTACAAATATTTTATTTTTTAGATACATCTAAGTAAGGTGAATCTAAAAAACTAAAAAAATTACTTAAAATTTTTAAAATATTCACTAAAAATAAAAATTAAAAAAAAGGAAAAATAAAATATTCAATTTTTAAAAAATTGAATCCAAAAAATTGAAACCAAACACATTAATTATTATTATTATTATTATTATTATTATTATTATTATTATTATTATTATATGTAAATAATTATTAAGATAATAAAATCTATAGACTAAATATATTTTTAGCATGACGGGAACTAATTATTTCCATTCCAGTTTATATGAGACAGACGCCTCATACTATAATTAACAAAACTTTTTGAGTGTGCAAGGCCTATGGTATGTCATTATTTTTGTATTTTTGTAATTTCAGTTGCACATTTTTTGTGAGAATTTACTAAATGTTTTATAGCTTAACTTATGCAAATTTGTGATAAGTTATGCAATTTTGTAAGATAACTTACGTATGTTTATGAGAATTTACGCTAAGTTGAGATTTTTAAAATTTTTATGAATTAACTTACGTGAATTTGTATTTAAGTTACGCGATTTTGTGAGATAATTTACATAGTTATGAGAATTTACGCAAGTTGCATAGAATGTGCAAACACTTCCCATTAATTAATAATGGGAGAATCACATCAGTGGAGAATAAAATATATATATTTATAAAAAGTAAAAATATTTTAATTTTGTTTATTAATGTTTTAATATTTACTATTTTTTTATAATTTATTTTTTATACCTACTCATGTATCTTAATAAAATATTAAACTACGTGGTTTTGTTGAAGAAAATAATTAATGGAGTTGTTTGCCATTAAAGTGTGCAGATATTGATTTTTGCATATGAGAATCCACAGGTTCAGTAAATCGAACAATTTTCTCTCACTTGAACTTCAACTTTCGAACCCAAAAAAAAAAAAAATTAGACTTGTACTTTCAAATTAAACTTATTCTTTCGGAGGACTACTACCGAACCAAAAATAAAATTTCGGATTTGTACTTAAGAATTAAACTTTTTTCTCGAAGGACTACAACCGAACCATTCTCATTTGTTCAAACCTGTACTTCTGAATTGGAGTGGATTTTTCAAACCTGAACTTCTGAAGCAGCTTATGATGCTAGTTTTCTAATGTGAGGCTTGGGTAAGAATAAATTTAAAAGATGAAGATTTTAGAAAGATGTAGACTTCGGAAAGTTGATTAAGAAACCATAGAGAATAAAACTTGGATATTAGACTTCTAATAGAAGTGTACTAAGAGTTTTTTTAATTTCAAAGATGTGTATTAAGAAATCTTAAATTTGAGGTGAGATTTGTATACTTATGTCTATATTAGTAAATTTATTTAGTGGTAAAATTGTAACATAAAATTTATTCATTAAGTGTTTGTATATAGAGTAAATGATGCATGGAAATACAGCCTCCCTAATAGTTGGCATCATCTGTGTATTAATTATGGAGGGAAAATTATGTAAAAAATTAGGTTTGAGAAGTGGGTTGGCTTTTTGGTTTTTGACTTTTTTAAGTATTTTAGCCTAAGGCTAAAAAGCCTGATTTGGGAATGATTTTTTGGCTTTTTTGTGAGAGAAAAAATGTAATAATTATAGATTGGATGTGATGTTTTGTCTTATTGGGGCTAAAAAGCCTATTTTATTTTTTGCAACTATTTTAGCCCCAAATCCACCCAAATCTACTTTCCAAACAACGGCTAAGAGTTTGATCTTATTTTAATCATAAACATAATGTACATGTATATAAAATGTTTAATATACTCTTTTTATTTTGTTTAATGATTAATGTCTGGATCATCCCACTGCCCAAGCACACATCAAGCTTGAAATAATGTGAAAATTTAGCTTAGAAAGAGTATTGATAGATGCACTACAACATATATGATTTTCAAGGATTAAACTTTTCCATTCTCAAAAGTTAAAATTTTGTTGTAAAAAATATTACAAGACCAATTCTTATCATCTTAAAAATTGTCATTAGAAAGGCATCCCGAAAAGTCAAAAAATGGAGAATTTTTTTTTTTTGATCAACCAAAAAAATTTTATTGATGAGAGAAAACCTTTCAAGAAAGGAAGAAAAACAACAATAAATGAACCGGGGGGGGGGGGATGATACAAAGGCCATCATAGTGAAACAGTCCAATCCCAACTAGGTTGGCACTAAGCAGCACACACAATCATATGACAACACCAAACCAAGAATCTGTTGGTGAGGAACCAACGGATACACAGATACACTACAGTGAAGCTAGCAAAACAACAACACAGATACACTACAGCAGAGCTAGCAAGTTAGCAAGGCTAGCAGCACAGATACACCATAGAGTACCACATGATACTACCTTCCATCAATCACAAATATATATGCGTCTATTGTTTCCCAAACATTCAATGTAAATGTAGTTGATCTTATTGTCAAATCCAATCATAATAGTAGAAGTTATCACATGATATATACTTTATCCTCATACATAGTTCACCATTTCAAGTATATCACCACAGAATTGGCACCGTGCAACCACCGGGTCCCTTATGCCAACCTTAAGCAAGAGTTCAGCCACCTTGGCACTTCCATGCCAAGCTAGCCGGCTAAAAAATTGAACTATGTATGGTGCAAGATTCCCCCAAATAAGAGGCGAAATTTTCAGTCTTGGCCCAATAGAGGTGACAAATTCCTTGTAGATAGATTGAACTGAGAAGCATTTAGTTGGTGAAGCACTTATCCTACTATTTGATAGGAATAAATCTTCGATCATGAAGTCTAGTCAACTCTGGTATTCACTCGTAAAATGATCATTCTATCAAGTTGTAGAGTTGCTATTTTTTTTTAAATTTAAAATAAATCAAGAAAAGAAAAAAAATCAGTTTGTTGAAAAAGCACGTGTATATAATGGATGCAATAAATAAGGTAGCGTTTGGTAGAGATTTCTAAATGTGATTTGAGAATAGAGTTGTATTTTGAGTTTGTGGGTTTTGGAATTATGATTTGAGTGTGAAAAATTAGTTTGGTGAATGAGTTTTGAAAAGAGTTTTGAATTGAGTGGAGAATTTTTGACGTGACATATGATATTTGATACAAAAACTTACAACTCATAACCAAACGCACAACTCAAAATTCTATTCGAAGCTCATAAAAAATTTTAAAAAATTCTGAAATTTTTTTATTTAAAATATAAAAAATAACAGGGGGCAATTGTAAAAAAAAATAAAAATTTACACTATTTCGGTCAACCGGCCGGATGTTCGTGAGGACGACTGACCAGACGTCTGGAGGGACGACCGATTAGTCTAAATTTTCTCACATTGGACAGAGTTTTCAAAAGTGAGTGTGGAATTAATTTTTGAAAATGCGAACCAAACACCACACTCAAATGTAAAGGTGGAATTAAGTTTAGAGAGCTCTACCAAACAGAGCCTAAGATTTGCAATTAGAACCCTGAACTCACAACGCTGCTTAGCCACCACTTCTTTCCCATTCATAGCCATTGTCATGGCCTTCTCTCCCCTTCTTAGCCACCTCAGGGTCCTCATTTCCCCTCCAATGCTTTCCCCACTCTTCAGCTCCCATCCCCCATTACCTCCTCTTCCATCCTCATTAGCTTCCCTTTCTATCTCATATTTGCAGTAGTTATGTTAACTTATATGTTTGTAAATGCATTATATAAAGTTTAAATGAAAAGTAAAGGAAATTAGATCAATATAGACTTCTTTAATTAACTCAAATCTAATTCATAATCAACTAATTGGTTGACCTTGCATATGTGTGCGATCCTCTCTTGTGCCAACCTAGTGCGATCCTCCTCAATTAAAAAATTAAATTTAAATCACATACTAAATTAATTTGTATTTAATCAAGTTTGAAATAATGTAAAAACTTAGCACAAAAAAGAGTATTTTTTTATAAGAAAATAAATGAACTTGATTGACGAAAAAAAAAACCAAACAAAGTATGAAACTACGTTAATAAAGGAAAGGCAAAAGCAAGAAGCATCAAAATGATACATCCTAATCCCAACTAGATTGGCACTAAGAAGAGCACACATGTTAGCTCAAGCCAAAAGTTGGTGGGGAGCCAACAAACAGAGGAGCAAAATAAAATAGAACACACTCCACATATACCATAATAGCAACCACAACAAACACCACTTCAGCAAAACTATATAAACCAGATGACAACATATGACAGTAGAAACTGACAGCAGGCCAAAGCACCAAACTGTTACCACTACATACAACCTGCTAGTAGCCCTTAAATGCAATCCTTAATCTGATCTAGGTTGTTAATGAAGTCCTTCCGAAAGAGCCAAAAATTGACTTTTAGAGACAAAAATATGTGGTTACAAAAAAAAATTAATTTTGAGACAACCAAAATTTGTCCTAAAAGTCTAATTACATTCCAAGGCAAAAGTAGTTATAGAGACCAAAAAAATAATTTTTGAGACTACACAAATTGGTCTCTAAAAAAGTTAGTTGTTGGGACAAATGAAAGTGGTGGCTAAAAGTTTTAGTTTTGGAGACAATTAAAAGTGGTATGTAAAGGTTATAATTTTTTTTGAGACAACTAAAATTGGTCTCTAAAAGTTACTCTCTTTTTTCTTTTTTTTTTCATCTCCAAATTAAAATATAACAACACCAAAAAAAAAAAAAAAAAAAAAAAAAAAACTTGCTCATCACATTCAAAGAGGCTTAATCAAAAGGTATCTATTAGGCTTAATCAAAAGATATTTATTAATCAAAACATGCTCAACAACCAAATAGAAAATATCAAACATATCTCCAAACCATCTGTTCATCTCCAAATTAAAATTCAACAAAGAATTCTAGCAAGAGTATATTTATCAGGCTATATCAAGAAATCACGCATCTATGAAAACATTACTATGGCCTCACAAAAAATCCCATTCTTAGAATCCCAATCTCAAAATAACTAGCTATTAGAGAATTCCAAGAAATAGAATCTCTACAAATCATCTCACAGTGCACTTGTGTTTCCATTCCTGCCAATCAAAGAAGAAACGAAGTTACATTTACTTATTTAGGATTAATACTTAGTGAAGCTACACACTCTAGTTCTCAATCTGAAGAGCACAAAAACAGACAACAGACTATACATATAAAGAATAAAAGAAAAAAAACTTGTCTTTATGTTATTGCATGTGAGCGCCATTGAAACTTCATATAAACAAACAAAAATTGAAACTTCCAGCAAAATGTACCAGTTACTTGAAGGTATGCAATCAATGTTGCTTTATCCTCTTCGCTAAAATTGAAACTCCATACACTGCTCATCCTCGGCCTCTTGTAGACATACCTGTTTACATATGAATTTCAAACTCAGTAGAAAATAAACCCAGAAAAAGAAAATGGAAACATACAACATATGATAAAAAAAAAAAAGCATGTCATTTAAAAGCTCTGAACCCCCCACAAAATACTGAATGACAGAGTATTGAATGTATAAGCTTAATCCCATCAATAGCCCATTGTGCTGACCTGTATATATAATTTACCATGCTTCTCTCATTTTTTTTTTTTTTTTATCATATCTATTGATACACCAGGGAAACGCTTAAAACAAGGCCGTTGAAAGTTGTCCTAAAGCTTAATTTCAGTGATGATTGTGGCTGTCAGTATATCAATATTGCGTTCCTAGTTAATTTCCAAGTGAGAGCCTGAATCCTTCTGTATTTCTCAATGCTTTCATTCTTTTTGTCTTAACTGCAAGTTAACATTAAATGATTTAACAATTTTGACAAGAGTGCAAAGATTAACCTCTAAATGCTCTGTATTATCCTGCTTTACTTTACATATGATAAGCCAATCGGATTAACAACCATAATCTTGAATTTTCTCAAATGATTTCAACATTTAAAATTCCTGTGTCATCATGAATCATGATACATATGATCTTTTGAATTAATAAATATCTCAAGTGACACCAACAACATGGGAATTGCGGATTAACTCATTAGGATTTGCATTGCTCCAGTTATCATTTCATTCTTGCAAAATAAATCCTTTTCTAGCCTTTTCATGTCTATCATTGATTTTCAATAACTATTTCTTGAAGGGCTAGAAGAAAACAAAATCTAGGAAGAAAGAAATGGATTATAATTCACTAGTTGCCTTGTTTATGCTTTGCAGGCACCGTTGGGCAGTTTAAACCACAACAAAAATGTCGTGATTCAGAAGCTTAGGGATGCGACAATTCAAGATCAATGCTATGGGCAGGTTTTAGTAATGGAGAGAAAAATTTGCTCGTACCCAAAAAAGGAAACTACCGTATATGCCATAGCTACAAACCTTATTGGGTATGGTGGTTCTTACCAATTTTTTTGGGTATGGTATCTAAAACCACTAGTTTTGAACTATAGTTGGACCCATGAAAATAAGATAGTCAAACTCAAATGCCACAAGGAAGCATAATCAAATTTCTTGCATATAATTCAATAACATATAATAAAGCAGTTATGCAAAATTGAGCTAGGGTAAAAAAATGATCTTGTGCATTTATAGACACCACAATTTTGACCGCTCGTAAGACTTAGGCGCTTTATTCCGAGCACTCGATAATGAAGATTACATTGAGTCAGTGGTTTAAATTCTCAATAAAAGAATCCGAGTTCAAGCTTTAAACAATTCCAACCTGCCATACCCACTATATTTCTACCCTAGAATTTCAGTATTGCACATTGTACCAACCTGTATTGAATCTGAAAGTAAGAAATAATCGAAATACACTGACGTCCGGCAGGACCTCAGTGATATCCGGCCGGAGACACCAAGGTTCGGCCGAACCTCTTGACTTCTTAGACAGATTGTATATCAATCTGCCAGCTGCCCAAATGTGCTGATATTTTGAGCAACAACAGTTCAAGGCCTATAAATACAAGGCTGAAACTCCTGCATGAGGGGTTAGATATTATTATCATCAATGAGAGATATTAGTTACAAAGATCAAATATAGAAATATTCAAGAGAAATATCAAAGAGAGGTGAGAACTATACAATAGTTGAGTTCATCTTTGTTCTTCCATAGCCTTGAAGCTCTCATATCATCCATATATACCATACAAGAGCTTGAACCTGAACTTGTTTTTGAGAATTGAAAATCATACTCAAACTTGAGGGTGCTTTGGAATCAAGTTTGATTTACAACAAGAACACCTTCTCTACTGGAGGTAAAGCTTTTTTGCTTTTATTTCAATCTTTGTTCATCTTTTTCTTGTGTTTTCATATTATTTTTTGCACTGTTTTGAGGGCTGAAACTTGTGATTAAAAGCTATCCAAAGGTGGAAGGGTTAATCCCTCTTGCTTGAACCTTACTCCTAGTTTAAATCCTTGTGTTTCCCACTTGTTTTTGCCAATTTTTGCCACTATTTTGGGGCTGATTTGGGATTGTTTTGGGGCTGTTTTCAACATCTAAAATATGTGATTTGAAGTTACAAAAGTTGGGAGGGGGGGTTAGCCACCCTTCCTCATACTTGTTTACTATCTTTAATCTCTTTATGATTGTACACCTTCTATAGCTTAATTTTAGCACTATTTTATGCTATTTAGGGGGCTTGTTTAATTTATTTCAATAATTTTGTTTTAAATATTATGTTGTGTTATATTAACCAATTAATCAACTTTGCATAATCATCTCTGCAACCTCCCTCAATTCTTTGATTATTTTGATTAAAGAGTTGTGAAAAATTAAGATTGTAGTTCAAGTACAAGAAAGAAATTTTTCTCGTGCTTAATGGTTTAATCCCTTAGGATGTTTACTACCAAAGGCATAAAATCTTCTCATGCTTAATGGTTTAATCTCTTTGAACGTTCACTACCAAAGGCATAAAAATTTTCTTATACTAAAGCACAATCATTTATTTTTCAGTTCTCTTTAGCATAAGAACATATATTGTACATAAGAATCACATCATAATTAGTAGAGGCTGATCTTTGATCGGGTGAGTGAGGTGCTCATTATTGACCTTCCCCTCTCATACCTAAGTTCCCGAACCAAGACACTTTGGTAACGACGAACTAATGGCCTTTGGCATGAGTCACGGGTTTCCTAAATTCCCCAAAATAAATATTTAGGTAGCGACTCTGATATTTGGCGAAGCAGTCTATTTTTGGCATTTGATTCAAAAACATCAATTTTTCAAAAAAAATTGCCAGATTTGGACTCTTTTTGTGTTTCCACTATTTCACATTGCACTTGTGAAATCAGCTTCAGAACCACACTAGGGGAGTCCGAACTGTAAAGGCTATTCATTCTTCTGAAAGGGAGAGCGAAAAGCCGAGCTACAGTTTCTGGCGACTTTGCTGGGGATTTAGAGAACTTGACTTGAAAATTATGATGTGAACTTTTATCTACACTTAAATATTCTTTGCATTGCATTTGCATTGGTGCGCTTAAGTCCCTGTGTTTTCCATCTGCTATTCTTGGATGGTTTGCCAGAGGCTTGCCTGAAAAGCTTGCCAAAAGGCTGACCGGTCATGGGCTCTGCCATGTTGGGAACACAACCCTTGGATCTGGATTACCGTTGTATTGTCTGATCCTTTTTTTCACTTTTCGGTGTTAGGTGTGAGAGGTATATTAGGTGGTCTTGCTAAGGTACCCTCTGTGACTATTTGACCTAATGCATAGAGTATGCTCTAGTGACTATTCCAAATTAGGGCAGGATGCCGCCCGTACATGATGTTATGAAACCATTTGCTTGAAATAGTGCAACCTAGATCATGTGAAAATCTAGGACAGGGTAACCCGATCCCCCTCATAAGGGTGTTTTGGTTCTTTTACATGGTATGTGCTTTTATAGTGAAATTGTACAGGGTGGTCTATATCAGTGGTACAAATGAGCAGTCAGTTTGAGAACAAAGTTCAGTGGGGATCACAGTTCAGCTGCGTGTTGGGATTGTTGAAAATTGGGCAGTCTTTGTCATTTTTTATTTTGTTTTTTTTTTCTTTCTTGCTTTTGCTAGGTAGTTTTTCATCATAGCTTCAGAAAGACCTGATATCTCTCAAGTTGTATGGACTCGTTCTTGCAGACTGTGTAAAACTCAAGATTTTGTTGACGGTCAGCCAGTGTTAGTTTCTCTCCCGCCAGTTACTCGACGAAGAAGGAACAAACAGGCGTCAACATCGGTACAGAGCACTCCGCCGACACCTGTTCGTGCACATAATTCACCACCATCTCACCCATCTAGAACAAAGATGGCATAGAACGTAGAAGAACTTGCTGCCATGATGGTAGCAGTTTAGAGAACCATGGATATCGTAAATCAACGAATAGCTGCACAGGATGAAGTCATCTCTAATCTGCGACACCCATCTGGGGCATCTGCATCTAAAGTGCATCCAATCCCTACTGCTCAGCCGAATCCCGATCCTCCTCCACCAGTGGAAAATCCCCAGGTCCCAGATCCCCAAGAGGTGTTTCCACAATCTTCAGCTTATAGGCCCTTGGCACAACCCCAAGGGAATTCCGATGATCTAGCCATGATAAAAATTGCCAAGCCAAAGAAAGCGCTAAAAAAATCCCAAGACTTCAATTCCATTCCGGACATTGAAGATGGGTACACTGAGGCTTCAGTCAGACTACCAAAGAAGTTTAAAATGCCCCACATCAACAGATTCGATAGAAGTGGGGATCCAATTGTACAAGAATCTGCACTTTTAGCGACCACTTTCTGCGACCAATATAAAAGTTGGTAGCTAAAAGTCACCTTTTGGTGACCAAATATTAATTAATCGCGAATGATCATTATTTTTTGCGACCAAACATGAGTTGGTCGCAGAAGGTCATATTTTGGCGACCAAAAAATGAGTTGGTTGTAGAAAGTGGTATGGTTTTGGCGACCAACTACAAATTTGGTCGTGGAAGGTCACATTTTGGCGATCAAAAAATAAGTTGGTCGCGGAAGATCAAAAACAAGTTGGTTGTGAATTGGCGACCAAAATTTTAGTCACCAAAAAACTTATTTTTAGTGACAAAAAATATTTTAGTCGCCGTATATTGAGTTTTGGCTACTAAAACAATGTAGTCGCCGGATGGAAAATAAAAAATTATTTTTTATCTTTTGGCGACCAAAATTTTGGTCGCTAAAAAACTTATTTTTTGCGACAAAAAATTTTTAGTCGCCGTATATTGAGTTTTGGCTACTAAAACAATGTAGTCGCTGAATGGATAATAAAAAATTATTTTTTATCTTTTGGCAAAAAACTTATTTTTAAGCGACTAAAAATATTTTAGTCACCTTGTATTGAGTTTTGGCTACTAAAACAATGTAGTCGCTGAATGGATAATAAAAAATTATTTTTTATCTTTTGGCAAAAAACTTATTTTTAAGCGACTAAAAATATTTTAGTCACCTTGTATTGAGTTTTGGCTACTAAAACAATGTAGGCGCTGAATGGAAAATAAAAAATTATTTTTTATCTTTTGGCGACCAAAATTTTGGTCGCCAAAAAACTTATTTTTAGCGACTAAAAATATTTTAGTCACCGTATATTGAGTTTTGTATACTAAAACTATTTAGTCGCCGAATGAAAAATAAAAAATTATTTTTTTTATCTTTGGCGACCAAAATTTTGGTCGCCAAAAACGTATTTTTAGCTATTAAAAATATTTTAGTCACCGTATATTGAGTTTCGGCTACTAAAACTATTTAGTCGCCGAATGGAAAATAAAAAATTATTTTTTTATCTTTGGCGACCAAAATTTTGGTCGCCAAAAACTTATTTTCAACTACCAAAAAAAAAAATAGTCATCGTATATTTATTTTTTCCGACCAAAAAAAAGTTAGTCGAGGGGTGTGGTAGAGAGAAGGTTGAGAGAGATCAGGAATCGAGACAAGGACTAAAATCTAATTCAGATCTCGACGATGTTTCGGATCCGACAGAGGCCCTAGTGGAGGAGAATGACGATGAGCCTAGCTGTATAGTTAGCTTTGGTAACTAAAATTCTTTAGTCACCGAATGAAAAATAAAAATTTATTTTTTATCTTTAGCAACCAAAAGTTTGGTCGCCAAAAATTTATTTTCAACGACTAAATAAATTTTAGTCATCATATACTAACTTTTGCCGACTAAAAGAAATTCAGTCGCCAAATATCTAGTCTAATTTGATTTTAATATTTGGTGACTACGTCATTTGGTTAGAAAATATACATTTGTGGTGACCAAAACACATTTAGTCAGTATTTATTTTATTTTTGACGACTAATTGAGTTTTAGTCGTCGAAAATAATGTTTTGGACTACAAAAAATAAAATTGGTCCCTAAATGTGCAATCTTTAACTACTAAAAATAATTTAATCGATATTTATTTAATTTTTTGCTATTAAATTTCGGTCGCTAACTATAATTAAAAATTTTGGAGATTGGACTTCAAATTTTGGAGGGATTTTTAAATTAATTTGGTGAGGAACTCTGGAGGGATTTCAAACACACAAATGAATTAGAGCTTAGAAACAAAAGGCACCGTTTGGTAAGACTTTCTAACTATGATTTGAGAATATGAGTTGCATTTTGAGTTTGTGTTTTGAAATTATGATTTGAGTGTAGAAAAATTGTTTGGTTATGATTTTTGAATAGAGTGTTGAATTGAGTGTGGAATTGAGTTTTGAAAGTTTGATTTGACATATGAAGTAAGAAAATTTGTTTGGTTATGAATTTTGGAAAAAGTTTTCAAAACTTAATTCAAATTGTTATAACTCATAACAAAACACACTACTTTCACACAATTGAAAATTCTGATCAACACTCATAATCAAACTCTTTTTAAAATTCAATTAATTTTTTTTATTATTAATAGAAAATAACATTAATCAATTTTTTAATTGAAAATACTACAAGGAAATAATTTTTTTTTCAAAATAAATATTCAAAAAATTTAAATCATAAATATTTAAATAATTTAAATAATCTAAAAATTTTAATAAGTAAAAAATTAAAATAAATATTCAAAAAATTTAAATAATTTAAAATTTTAATATTTTAGATTTAAAAACAACTCTACACTCAAATCGTAACCAAACACATAAAACAAAACTCAATTAAGAAATTATTTTTAAAATTCATAATCAAACACATAACTCGAAACTCCATATTGTTTTCACAACTCTACACTCAAATTGTAACCAAATACATAACAAAAAAAAATTAAAATATTTAAAAATATTTTTATAAAATATTTTAAAATTTAAAAAATTAAAATCGTAATATTTAAAAATATTCAAAAAATTAAAAAATTAAAAAAATCGTAACATATTTAAATATTAAAATATTTAAAATCTTAACAAAATTAAAATATTGATTTGAATTGAGTTTTGAAAAGAGTTTTGAATTATGTGTTTAGTTATGAGTTTTGAAAAGTAATGATTATGTTTTGAATTGAATTGAGTTTTGAGAAATAGGTGTAGAATTATGATTCGAAAGCTCAAAATAAACACCACACTCAAATCAATGGGTGAAACTATAATTTGAGAGGCTTACCAAATGGAGCCAAAGTTTCTCCTCTGTCTCTCTCGCATCTGCCCTCCTCCAATTATCTCTCTCTCTCTCTCCTCAATTCCCTATCGCAGACCTAACCCCGAATCCCTTATTATTGGCTCTGTTTTGGGAAGAGTTGTGTGAGGCTAATATAGCCTAAAATGAGAAATAAGCAAAAAAGCAGCCCTGTTCACAGTTTTTCAAAAAAAAAAAAAAAAAAGGCTCTACGCTGTCACAGCTGGAAATTGGTACATCAATGGCAAAATTACCATTTTGCCCCTTTATATCAATTTAAAAAATAAAAAGTTAGGGATAAATTTGTCATTTTAAATTTAAACATCATTTCAACACACTTTCCAATACAAGAACTCAACTAAAAATTCATCTCATCTTCCCAAACACAAAACTAAAATAGCCTACTAAAATAGCCAAAAAACCAAATAACCTCCTAAAATAGCCACCTCCCAAACGAGGCCTTCATTTTCTCTTTTCCTCACTCCCTCTCTCCGCCATCCCAATCTTCATCAACAGTGGTGGCCCCAAATTTCCTATTTCAGCCATAGGGGAGATTTCGAAAGGAGCCACTACAAAAAGGGAGATTTCACTGGACCACCACTGTCTCCAGGGAGATACTCAGTCGTCGTCAATATTCAAGGAGATCTGAAACAGGTATTTTAATTAGTTAAGTTCTTCATTTTCCCCCCCTGAATCAGATCAATCTCTCTCTCGACAGATCTTGGTTGCTCACAGCCGATTCTTCGCGGTTAAGCTTTCCAGTCGGTGGTTGAAGCAGCAGAGAACTTCTAACCCCTACATTGTCGAGATTGCTGACTGTGATGATGTTGAGGTTTACATTGAGGCTCTAAGTTTGATGTATTGTAAGGATTTGAGGAAGAAGCTCATGAAGGAAGATGTCACTGGAGTACTTGGAATCTTGAAGGTACTAATAATCATTTGCACATTGTAGAGGAAACTATAAACTTTTGTTGAATTTGTAGATTTATATGTTTGTACCTATTTGTATGTGTATATGAAATGACGTGTATACGTTTGTACCAATTTGCCTATATATATGTCTGTTTTTCTTACCTTCAAACTATTTGATAAAATGTCTCTTAGGAACTACTTAGTGTAAAACACCCTTTTGGACCCATCCCCTATTTGGGATGGAGGACAAGGTCAAAGTTAAATAATTCTAATAATACATTTGATCACTAAGCAAAGCATGGCAAAGTGTAGAATTTTATCTAACGGTTCTATCAGTGAAAATTGCTCTGAAACTTTTTTCCTTGCATCATTGGCTTGGCTAGTGGACTAGATGTCTATTATCTTTGTACTGTCATCAAATCAAATTTTTATGTCTTTATCTTGATGCAGTTGTGAAATTCTAACTATAATTTTGATATTTTTCCTTGTTGGTGCATCTTTCCTTTTGAATCTATCTCATTGAAGGGAAGACATTGATGTGAAATTCCCTACAAGTTGCGGGACGTCAAATCTACCTTTGAACTATTCTGAAACGGAAAACCGAATAAAGGAGATGAAATGGAAAAAAGAAAGAATACCGGAAGATATGCAGAGAGAACAAGCATTATTGGACCATGAAAAGTTAATTTTTGATTTAAAAAAATAGGAGTATGTCAAGTTCTTGGCGGAAAGCTCATTATATGTGACTCAGGTAATGCCTTGAGCATATTTTGACTGGCAATGTACAAATTTTCTGAGGAGTAAATTTATTAGCTGTAAGTTGACATAGACTAATTTTACATGCTATGTACAAATTTTCTCATAGTGTTCTTATTTAGTTGAGTTACTTGGGGGAACACATTTGCTCATTGTGTCATGTCCCTGCTTTGACTCTTGATCTGTTTTGTTTGGTTTACGTGATGCTAAAAATTGAATTTGACGTTTTCTCAGCGTGCATTCTGGGCTACATAGATGCTGCATTGCTTCATGTGTATCATGTCTTTGCCTTGTCTTCTGAACCTTGTTATTTGGTGTACAGGATGTGGATGCCAAATGTTTGAATTAAAGTCCTATTACTATGCCTTATGGATCATGTGCGTGCTGCACTGCCTCACCACTGTATTATTGTAAATGTATATGAAATTACTTTAGAAAGTTGTCATGTTTTCTTCATCAAGGGGACCTTGGGGAAAAGAAAAAAAAAAAAAATCAATGAGATTATTGCCCTTACATCTTCATGTGACATACTGGATGGAGTAGAAATTTTTAGATGTAGATGATCACTCAAAATTGGAAACATATGCAGCTTTGAGCTTGAATTGTTAGTATTGCAAGTTTGCAACAAAGAAAACCATGTGAATGGACCCATTTTATAATATTTATTTATAGTTGTTTTGAGTGATAGATATTATAGTTATGAGATGCAGTGCCCCAAGTTGCAACAAGTGTTTCATACTTCCATGATTAGTTGTCAGAACTAAAAAGTATGGCTGCTTTTGGTAAACTCAAAATGTTTAAACATTGCTTGTGATGGTTTCATGCTATAAAGTTCGTTGCCTTGGTGATTCAATCTTTATGGATTTTATTCTGCCAATAGGTTTGAGCAGTGATAATAAATGCAATAAGCATATTTTTTGTTGATGATTCCAGGTCTCATTATTGCATTGGGCTGACATTACTGAAAAATGTGTCACATTTCAGGTACTTTTTATTTGTATTTACTGGTGTAGCCACTGTTTATTATGATATTAATGTTGATGTACTTGTATTATGTTAACCAAGCTTGTGGATAATTTTTTTCTTATAGATAAATATATGTTTATACATACATACATCCAAATCTGCATATACACTTATACGATTCATGCTGCTTTAAACTTCTAATGTTGACTAATGTATATCAGTAAATTTAGTTATACTATACATACATGTAAGTCTATTTTTTTTTTTTTTTTGAGCAACTACTTACATGTAAATCTATACATACATATATATGACTTCATGCTGCTCCAAACTTGTTATGCTGACAAATCTATTAGTAAATTTAGTTATATTATACTAGAGCATCACAACCATTTAGGTATTGTTTGGGAACATGCTATTTTAGTAACTTTTTGGCTTTGAGGTTAAAAAAAAAACTAGTATGTTTGGGATAACTTTTTGGCTTTTTATGAAAAATGTGCAAATAGAGAGAAAGGGGAATATTTGACTTTTTTGTATAGTTTGTTGGCTTTTTTCACATCCTGGGATGGGTGGGTCGCTTAGGATAAAATCTTTTATGTTTGTTTTCAGCAACTAACCGATGTAGTTAGAGTATTGTTCCAAGGGTAAAAGCTCAAGTTCTCTAGTTTGAGAATGTGATTTGAGTCATGGTGGGACCAATACCATATATATATATATAGAGAGAGAGATGAGACTATGTTGGGTTCTAGCCATTTTTTGTTTACATGATTTTGTGTAATGTTCTTTTCCAATTGTTAGTCATGTAGTCAACTACATGATTGCCTACAAACAAACGCATCATGAGCTTGCATGTATGTATTCTTTGTCTTCCTTTGCATGAGCTTTTGAGCGAACTGGGAACCACGTCAATGAGTTAAGGGATGGATATACCCTAACTATGTTTTGATTAATGAAACACATTGAAAGGTTATTTTCCTTGAGATACTTCTGGTTATTTTAGGATTCAGGAAAGTTGTCTTGTGGTTATGATTTTTTTCATCATTATGTGTTGTACCTGGTGCTAGCAAATAATGCATTTGTTATAGTAGAAAGCATTCTCATCAGTGCTCAATTACTTAGCTATTGTTGTATTAGTTACAACTTTTATGAGTTTTTATTTTTTATTTTATTTTCTTCTTCTTGTTTTATTAGTTCTCACTCTTTAACTTACCAAGTATGGGAATTCACCTCTGTTTTTGATGTTGCTAGTAACTAAGGCTTAATTATTTATTGCAATCACCGGTTGATGGAAAGCCAATGCTCTTAACACCTGAAGAATCAATTCAGATCCAAGTGGGTACATTTTGCTTGTTTTTGCCAAACTGGAGAATCTATGCTATTTACAGACTCATAATTTTTATAGTAAATATTTTCTTGCCAATAAGACTTTTGTATGGTTTGTTATGTTAACAAAGGCTGCATATTGTGGCCATTACTTTTCTTTGTATGTGCATGGATTTAATTCTCTCTTTGTGCCACTTCCTCTTAAATTTTCCCTCTTTCTTTTACTTTCAAAGTTTTGTACTTTTCAAACCATTCAAGCAGCATTGCTTGGTTCAATGGTGAAATCCTTGGCTTGGCAATCATGGGAATACAAGTTTGTGTGAGAGTAGCCATTGCATGCAAATAATGCCAAAGGTTATGTTTGTATCTAGTTCACCCCTCCTAACGTCATAGATTAACTGGACAAAACTAGATTGTCTTTTTTATTTTTTAAACCACCCCTTTTTTATTATTACTTGAAACGTCTTCCTGTTCAAATTTATACACCTCATATTGAACAGTCAGCTAGCAATACTTGGTTATTTGCAATCTCATCCCAAGATTCTTAATTTGTTAGGCAAAACTAAATACATTTTAAGTAAGAAACACTTGCCACTTAAGGTCAAATATACTCATCAAATTGAACTCAATGGTAAAATTAGACCAACATACCAACAACACGAATTCTTACCACACTTATAGCAAAACGAAAGATCAATATAAGGGATTCACAACTCTTACTCCAAGGATACAAAAAAATTTTGTAGCTAAAGGACAAAGGATACAAAACAATCTCTATTTCCATTACATGAACCACACTATCACGACATACACCAAATTTAATCCAAAACGCTCTCCTATACCTTCTATCTTCACAATTTCTAACTCATACATAAAAGTAACTATAAAAGTTAACATCAATCACTCTCGATGGGTCAAGCATAAATTTCCATAGAAATACTCAAATTACCACCATACTAATTATCCTAGAGCACCTAATTTAGAATTATAATATCCTCAAAAAGTAATCTTAAAAGTTTCCTCTAAGAACATTGGTTGCTAACACAACTCCACAACATCCATCACATCATGTCCTTCAACACTCATTTATTGCACTCGAGAACATCAACAGCTAACTTTGAGACAATGGACACCAATCTCGAAGGCACTCACATGTTCTAAAATATCGACTCACGAGTCAATGTTGTTACTACTAATAATCCTATCAAATAGCGTAACCCAAATCAAATTTAATCTCATTCCAATCTATTTCAAAATTATTTATCTCATTTGCCCTCTTAGGATTTGCAGCAAAATTATGAATAAAGCAAACTCTCTAAGAAACACATCTCTTACTACACGATATAATTTCTATCATGCTAAGACTACGTTTATTCCCAAATACATACAAAATAATTGCCCTAGGGCCTAACAATAACCTCACAAGTAGTCCAACAACCAAGTGAAACAATCCAACTACAACTAACTTCGTCTATCCTAAGAAAATTTAGAACTAGTTTTACGTGTTCTAATGTCAACAATCCAAACCATATTATCTTAGATTAATTTAATCATTATTAAAGTCACAACCAAACCAAACTATTAGAATAAGGTTAATCTCTAACTCACTCTACTTCTAAGATTTTTTTCATCTAGTCCACTTCTACAAACTTGATATAAAATTAAAAAATAATTAACTCCTTATAACAACAAACCAGTCGCTACACAACACTAACTCTATTATTTTAAGGTCACATTTACACCCACAATCATACAAATCAGTTAATCTACACTTTAATACTAATTCCACAACATCTTAACCAATCATCCCGGCCATATTACTCTAGCTTACACCTTCTTCCTGAGGAAAAGGTATCCTCCTACATAAGAACATCCTTGGCACCCCAAGTGCCTCTATTATGACCTCTTCCGCTTTATGACATCTTATATAAGAGACAGAATTTAGCTCAGAAGTAAGTACTCCACACTAGTTCTAACACGCTACATATGGATTAAACATAAACCTACACATGTATCTACATCACATAAGGCAAACCATATAAGCACATAGTCACATAGAGCATATACGAGTTACCCCTCCAAGATATTGACTCATTCCACAAACATTCAAAGACTTCCAAATAGAAATAGCATTGATCAGGTGCTTTTCTAAAAGGACCTCAAAGAATTTCATGGATGCAAATCACATCTCAAAAGTTTAACCCTATACCCACATAGTCACATAACATGTTATCACATAACACATAAGATATGCAACTTTCCTCACTAGCGAAATGAACCCACTGCGGTAAAAACCACTTCCCACGAGCCCAAGTATTCAAACCCGGTAGGTCTGATACCAAGTTGTAACGCCCCGAAAAAAATTGGGCAGGGTATATCTATTTATACAACAAACCCACCTGATAGACAAACACATATATCTAGCTAACTATTCCATACATCCATTTCCATTTAATCCCAAATGCCAAATACATGTTGTTCACATCTCAATGTCCCAGTTCCAATCCCAAGCATGCATTTTACAACAAGTATGAAATGGACGCCAAATGGATAATAAGTGCCCTACAAGCTTACAAATTTATCCAAGAACATTCTTGGTTACACAAAATGGAGTTTCAACTCAACGCAATACAGCCCTGGGCTTACATTCAATGAATAACCATAAAACAAAAGTGAAGCCTCAGCTCTGAGTCCTCCCAAATCAGTGCCTTGGCAGAGGCATAACATTTGTACCTGAAATAGTTTCCCTTATAGGGTGAGCCACAGCCTAGTAGAGATATACTACACAACATATAGACTATGACAAGACTAAAGAGGAGTATGATCATGCCATGCTCATGATAAAACAGTTTATCTCTCTTTTTATAAAGCATGCAATGCTAAGATGCGACAACATATATAAAATCATTTCCATTTTAAATCATATATGTTACATGAATACAGGCTCTATGAATCTCTAGGTAAATGTCTGCAAGTAGGCCCTAATGCACTACCATTGTCATTTTTACTAGTAAACTAGAAGGCTCGACACCTAACCGCGCGGTTTTACACCCCCTACCCAGATTCACAAAATATTCATATTTTTGCAAACAGATACATTTCCAAACATTTCTCAAAAACAGATACATTTCCAATGAAATGAATGTCATGCAATGTTCAATGCAACAAATGAGGAATGTGGTTCAATTTACCTAAGTCTCAAGCATTTCTACAACAATCATGGCTATCCTCCACCGATAACCCAAAACAGATATTTCTAAACATATATTTAAACAATTAAATTTCAAAAATTTCGATAAATACAATCTATTCCACATCTCATTAAATATGAACAACTACACTAGTTTTCATATCACAATCACGTCCAGTAACCTCTCAAGGTCCATTTCTAAGCTTGTCAGTTTTATTCCAACAGATACATTAAGAAAAATAATAACGTTAATTGCCAAGAAAATATCAATTTTTTTCCAAACTCATTCTCCAAGCATTATTCAACTATGACATCCTACTTTGATCAAAAGTCCCAAAAGTTAAATGCAATTCCTTTGTTTTCTTTAAAAATGCTCTTTTAGTTGCAAATCGGTAAAAATTTCAAAACCTATTGAATCGAAGTCCGTTTTTGTTCAAATTTAAAACTTAGCTCTTTCATAACCTTACAAACGTATTCTAAGTTTACACTTTTGTAATTTAGGCATCAACTCTTTATTTTTCTCAAAATTTCCCTTTTAAGCAAATAAATCACAAATTTTTCAAAAATTCTAATTAAATTATATACAACTCTAAGCTCCATATAATCAAGTAGAAGTACATAAAAAAAATGTAGAAAAAATCCCTACCTCAAGCTAGAAGAGGAAACAAGCAAAAAAATTCCAATTTTCGACTTTGTTGGATTTCGATCTCCGCCGGTCAAAACATTGCTCTCACCAAGCTCTTCACTTTGATCTTAAGAACTATGGTCTAAAACCTAATAGATTTTGGTAGATCAAAGATTTTATGTGATAAATGTAACAAAAAAAAATCGGAGAGAGAGAGAGAGAGAGAGAGAGAGACAGAGAGAGAAAATCGAGAGTTGGGAGAGACCAAAGAGAGAGAAAGGAGAAAACAGGGGGAAAAGTGTTCTGCCCGAACAATTGAAAAAGAAAGGAATAAGGGAGGAGATAGAGAGGGACCACGTGTTATTGCTTTCAAAATTGGTTTTTTTTTTTTTTTCTTCAATACAAATATCTATCTATATATATACATCTATATATATATATATCAATTAAAAGTATATTTTAACATCATTAATGACAAAAATGATATAATATTCTCTCATCACAAAATATATTTCGTTGATGGTGCACACCATAAATATTTGTAACTCTTTCAAGATTATAAAATAAATAATAATAATAATAACAACAACAATAATACATGGTTACAAACGAATCATGATTCAATTAATTGAGTCCAAAATAAATGGAGTTTAATAATTTAAAATAAATCTCCAACTGAGATTAAAATATAAATAAATTTTAAAAGACTTGAGGTGGTCCCCACCATTCACATAATTCAATATGAACCAAAATGATTAAGTATGGGCTAATCAAATAAAACCCAAAAATTGAATTTATATCTCATTTATTACTCAAGACCCAAGAATCACTATAACTAAAACTAAAAAAAAATAATTTTACCAAGCGGGTCTTACGAAGTCGAAATCAAGAAGAAATTCAATTTATTTTCACCAATTTAAATAGAATGGTTTACGACACCACAACAATAATAATAAGAGCAAAATTCAATTTGATTCAACTCGTTACAGGATGGATGGTGATGGAGGTAAGTATTTTCATAAACCCTAATTCATGATGCAGTGGATGTGTTGATTTAATTGTGAGATGGGGTGTCTCAAGATTAATGATGTCCTTTTTAGTAATTTTATTTGAGATTATTATTGTAATAAAAAAAACTAAAAATTAAGAGGTCCAAAATAATTCATGAGGAGCTAACTGCAGCACTCTTATTTAATTTTTCTAGTGTTATAATTCCCTCCCTCTGTCGCGTTCCCTCCTAAAATTTTCCCACTCAGATTGATCTCTCTTTGTACCTAAAGACAATGGGAAAGTTTCTCTCTTTTCTGAGTTCGATCCATCACCACCTCCCTCCTCCATCTACCATTTTCGTCTACCATCGCCCGTGAGTCATCATCTCTCTCTCTCTCTCTCTCTCTCTCTCTCTCTCTCTAACATTTTAATTGAACAATATTTGCCTTAATTGTTGTAAGTTAAAACCCTAATTGTTTTAGGTTCTGGTTTACCTTTTTTGCCCTATTTTCCGTAATGTCTGATTTTTATTAGTATGAAATTGTGATTTTGGAGATCACTATAGGTTTAGGGTTTAGTGTTTAGGGTTTATGTTTGGATTGAGTGATTTGGAAAGAAAAGAAAAGAAAAGAAAATGACAGATATGTATTTATTTTATTTGTTTGGATAACTTAAATGGAGGGAAATTGGGAGAAATGAAGAGAAATAGAGATAAATTCATTTATCTTATAACCCTCATTTTCAATATTTCCAAAAGTGAAGAGATTGGGAGAAAAAAGAAACCAACAGATTCTTATATTTTCAAAATATCAATTTTGTCCCTATAAAAATAAAAGAAATAAAATAATTGACACCCATGTCCTCAAAATATAAAAAGGTTATTTTGGTAATACAACATAAAACAGTTTCTTTTCTTTTCTTTTCTCTTATGAAATCTAACCAAACAAAAAGGAAAGAAATCACAATCATTTCTTTTCTTTTATTTCTTACTTATCCAAACAAGAATGAGAGAAATCACAATCATTTCTTTTCTTTTCTCTTGTAACTTAAATAATCATTTTTTTTCTCTCCTAAGTTTCCAAACTTTATATAAATTTCTTTTGAGTTATTGTTTCTATGGTCTTCTCTTTGTACTATTTTCTATGCACATACTAGCAAGCATTTTTATTTATTTATTCATTTTGCTGTAGAAAAGATTGTAAAATTCAATTGGGTCAAACTTTTTCACCTTAAAAAAATCCTCAAGTAGAGGGCTTAATGTTCTTGATTTCAAATGGGTTTTGGGGTTTGGATTTTTCGTGATTTCAAATGAGTTCTGTTAGGTTTTTATTCTTGGCAATCTCGTTTGACAAAACTTCTTTCCATTGTAAGTTTATTCGATCTTTTATTTCAGTGAGGCTATAAGTTTTAGATGTGAATCCAACCCGAATTGCGCCTTACAGAGATGTTTCAGAACTTTATTCTTTCATATTTGCCACTTCGCTGACTATGTCAGGGATCGAGCTGCCCGGTTAGCTCACGGGGGTACAGAGGGCAGCGCTTGAAGTTAGGATTTTACGCTCGAACGGCCGTTTGTGCGCTCGAGCGGAGAACGTTTGGTTCCAAAAGTTTGACCTGTCTGCAAAAGTACTGAAAGTTGGGATTTTAAGCTCGAGCGAACTTTCCTACGCTCGAGCGAGGTCCACTCAAGTGGCCATTCTTGCGCTCAAACGGAGAACGCGAAACAGATTGCTATAAATATATGTTTCAGTCAGATTTTAGGGTTATGGCTTCCAGATCGTCTTCTTAGATATTAGGGTTTATATCTAGGGCTATTTTGCTTGGTTTCTTTGGTGTTTAGTTGAGTATGCAACTCATGGTTTAAGAAGTATACATCAAAAGATTAGTTGTTTATTCAATAAAAAAGAGAGTATTGTTCTTCGGTGGATTCCATGAAATTTGGGCCTGAAGCTTTGGTGGATTCCAGAGTGGCTCATCGTCATGATTCGACATCGGCATTGTGGAATCAACATTGGGCAAGACAATTCTGAGGTGCAGACGAGGACTGGAAGGGGCACACAGGGGTCGGTTTGATTTGGGCATGGATTCGCTAGGTAATTGAGAGTACACTTGTGTAATTCCTTTATGTCTTCTTAGTGGATTGTTTTGTGGCTTTTGCCCGTGATTTTTTTTTATCACAATTGGAGGCGCTCCAATTGTGGCTTTTTCCACGTAAAATCTTTGTATTGATTTGTCTTTAATTGTTTGATTGGGATTGTTACTAACTGTTTAAAATTGTTTTAATCACAAATCAAAATCTAGGGGATTTCTAGATTTTTAAAGTTCTATTATAAGTTAATGTTGCTTTTTGCATTGCAATAACTGATGGGAGTTATAAAAAATTTGTTTTCCAAAATAGGGAAGTTGGCCTTAGTTAAATAAATTTTTCATGAATTGCTCGATGAAATGTTTCAAGTAGGCCAACAATTGGGTTGGTTTGGGTTTCCAAAAGGGATGGTTTAAGAGTTAAATTTAATCACTTATTAATAGTAACAATTTCCGTCACAACCTTTTGTTGTTTTTTTTTTTTTTTTTTTTTTTTGATTGGCAAAAGGAAGACTTTATTGATAAAACATATGAAAAATTACATCAATAAAGAGGAGCTTGGAGCTATAACAAGCTCCAACCTCCTAGTTGGTGAGAGACCAACAAACAAAGGGGCAAGTCTTATGCTCAAATATTGAGTGGTCCTCCACATCAGCTTCATCTTCACCCTTCTTGCTCCCCACAACAGATCTCTGCTCTTGATCCTGTTCCTCACCATTTGAATTTGAATTTTCCGTTTGAGGCTGTTCACTATGACATTTTCATTGCTTGTATATCACCTCTGAAATCACCACCTGTTTTTCACACACCTTGACTGGAAAGTCCATCCCCTTGCATCGCAGAATAATTGTTGTGTTTATGGACTCCATACACTTAGTAGCAATTCTCACCTTTCCACTGTGAAAAGACGTCATTCTAGATGTGTCCTCATCAATGCCTATGACTTCCCCCCATGCCCTTCCAATGCTACTATACGTTTTGCAGCTCCAGAGATTCAGAGGAACTCCATAACAAGTAAGCCATACAGATCTTTCTTGATCAAGAATCATCCCCTGCTGGCATACCTTGACTGATTCGCTCCATGACTGAATCCACTCCTCCATGGATTTGAGCTTCTCTTTCATGGTACCCGCATATTCAAACGTTAGCACAATGTCTCTTCCCCCTCCATCTCTAACATGAACATTACCCATTCCTCTGTTCTTTAATTCCTTTTTGAACTCCACCGCAAGAATTTGAGATTTCAATCGAACAATCACACTGTCACACAGCCATCCATTACCCTCCTCATAAGCTTGTATACTAATGTTTGAATTTGAATCTAGCCCTTGACAACTTAATATTTGAGCATAAGACTTGCCCCTTTGTAACATATTTGGAGCTCTGCTGTTTATGGCAATGGCCCTTCTTCCAACTAATATGGTTACTGATTTCTGTTTATCCTCCTTTTCTTGAACAAAATCTGCTATCTTCACTTTCAGAGCTCTGTTATCACACCAGATGCCATGAGCTTTTTGGACCGCCATATTCGCTGCCACTGGACAAGCGTAGCGAACAAACCCAAATCTTGATCTAGTCAACTTTCTCCTTTTGTTGGGGATGAACACAACCTTCACTATCCCATAGTTGGTGAATATGTTATACAACCCTTTTGGATCCATAGATTCTGGTAAATTATCCACAAAGATCGTATGGATCTCGTTACCTAGAGCTGAGTTTCTACCTCCCTTACCACCATGCTTATGCAAAATCGGTTTCCACCCTCTATCACCCATCCGAGAGTTAAGTTGAGGGACTTATCTATTTAATCTATCAAATTGGTGCATTGTACTTGACTTCACAACCTTTTGTTGTAGGGGGCTCAACCTCTTAATTATTACCAAGTTGGCCAATCAAACTTTAGATGTAGTTCAATATAGAACTTTTAAGCATGTGTCCCTTACCCAATGCGTTTCAAAAAGTAACTGATCTACGGTTAATGTTTTATTTTAATATTTATAAAAAGTAAAAATATTTTAATTTTTTTTATTAATGTTTTAATATTTACTATTTTTTTATAATTTATTTTTTATACCTACTCATGTATCTTAATAAAATATTAAACTAGGTTTTGTAGAAGAAAATAATTAACAGAGTTGTTTGCCATTAAAGTGTGCAGATATTGATTTTTCATATGAGAATCCACAGGTTCAGTAAATAGAACAATTTTCTCTCACTTGAACTTCAACTTTCGAACCAAAAAAAAAAAAATTGGTCTTGTACTTTTGAATTAAACTTATTTTTTCGGAGGACTACTAGTGAACCAAAAATAAAATTTCAGATTTGTACTTCCAAATTAAACTTTTTTTCTTGAAGGACTACAACCGAACCATTCTCATTTGTTCAAACCTGTACTTCTGAATTGGAGTAGATTTTTCAGACCTGAACTTCTGAAGCAACTTATGATGCTAGCTTTCTAATGTGAGGTTTGGGTAAGAATAAATTTAAAAGATGAAGATTTTAGGAAGATGTAGACTTCGGAAAGTTGATTGAGAAACAATAGAGAATAAATTAGGATTTAATGTTAGACTTCTAATAGAAGTGTACTAAGAGTTTTTTTAATTTCAAAGATGTGTATTAAGAAATCTTAAATTTGAGGTGAGATGTGTATACTTATGTCTATATTAGTAGATTTATTTAGTGGTAAAATTGTAATATAAAATTTATTCATTAAGTGTTTGTACATAAACTAAATGATGTGTGGAAATACAGCCTCCCTAATAGTTGGCATCATCTGTGTATTTATTATGGAGGGAAAATTATATAAAAAATTAAGAGTTTGATCTTATTTTAATCATAAACATAATGTTGATGTATATAAAATGTTTAATATACTCCTTTTATTTTGTTTAATGATTAATGTGTGGATCATCCCACTACCCAAGCACACATCAAGCTTGAAATAATGTGAAAATTTAGCTTAGAAAGAGTATTGATAGATGCACTACAACATATATGATTTTCAAGGATTAAACTTTTCCATTCTGAAATGTCAAAATTTTGTTGCAAAAAATGTTACAAGACCAATTCTTATCATCATAAAAATTGTCATTAGAAAGACATCTCGAAAAGTCAAAAAATTGAGAAATTTTTGTATACTAATAGGTACCACATGGCACTTCCTTCCATTAATTACAAATGTATATGCCCCTATTGTTTCCCAAACATCGAATGTAAATGTAGTAGATTTATTGTCAAAGTTAATCATAATAGTAGAAGGTATCACATGATATATACCTTATCCGCATACATAGTTCACCGTTTCAAGTGCATCACCACAGAACTGGCACTCCGCAACCAACGTGTCCCTTATTCCAACCTTAAGCAAGAGTTCAGCCACCTTAACACTTCCATGCCAAGCTAGCCAGCTAAAAAATTGAACTGTGTGTGGTCCAAGATTCCCCCAAATAAGAGGCAAAATTTTCAGTCTTGGCCCAGTAGAGGAGACAAATTCCTTGTAGATAGATTGAACTGAGAAGCATTTCGTTGGACAAGCACTTATACTACTATTTGATGGGAAAAAATCTTTGATCATGAAGTCTAATCAACTCTGGTATTCACTCATAAAATGATCATTCTATCAAGTTGTGGAGATGCTATTTTTTTTTTCTATTTTTTAAATTTAAAATAAATCAAGAAAAGAAAAAAAATATCAATTTGTTGAAAAAGCACTTGTATATAATGGATGCAATAAAAAATTTAAGATTTGCAATTAGAACTTCCCTCACTCATAACGTCGCTTAGCCACCACTTTTTTCCCATTCTTAGCCATTGTCGTGGCCTTCTCTCCCCTTCCCAGTCACCGCAGGCTCCTCATCATTTCCCCTCCCAATGCTTTCCAGTCACCCTCTCTTCAGCTCCCAGCCCCCATCACCTCCTCTTCCATCCTCATTAGCTTCCCCTTCCATCTCGTATTTGCAGTAGCTATATTAACTTGTATGTTTGTAAATGCATCATATAAAGTTTAAATGAAAAGTGAAGGAAATTGGATCAATATACGCTTCTTTAATTAACTCAAATGTAATTCATAATCAACTAATTGGTTGACCTTGCATATGATTGTGCGATCCTCTTTTATGCCAACCTAGTGTTAGAAATGGTTTTGGAAAATATGATTTTTTTTTCTTAACTTTGGTTTAATTTTTAGGTAGGACCCATGCGCCAAATTTGGTGGGTCTAAGTGGTAACGCGTTTTATGCCATGTTGTGATTCACGTGGTATATTTGGTTGTTCAAAACCATTATCGGGTGAATGGGAAATTGAAGCCAAAGAGAGCTCCATGAAAATGGTGTTTTTGGTGAAATTTCCTAAAAGTTTGGTTTAAAGCTTGTCTCACGTTGATTTGGTGGACAAGTTTTGAGTGGGTTTATAAGGCATGGGATTGTAACTTGGGAAGGGCCCCAAAAGGCACCCCAAGTTTGTAGAAGGGAGAGGTTATGGGCAAATTGGGCTAGACCCATTGGACCCAAAAATAAACACACGTGCGCCGGTGGCGCGAGCGCATGGTGTGAGGTTGGGTTGGGCTTATCTGGCCAAATATTTATCTTTTTAGGCAAAAAAAACATTTAAATTTTATTTTATTTTTTTGTAAAATAAAATCTGACCATTTAAATTCAAATTTTGGTTGAAAATTTTGCACCTTTTTGTACGGATTTCAAATCTGTCTGAACAGTTTCAGTTCAAAAAACCCTTACCTATTTTAATTTAAATTCAAACAGATTTGTATCTGTTTAATTTAAACTGAACAGGTATCATACCTGTTGGATTCAAACCAAACAGCCACCATTTTCCTATATAAATAGGCAGTCTCTTATTTGGTTTTTCACTCAAATTTTCGTCCAAAATTTTGCAATTACTCTCTACATTTTGCTACATTATTTTCTTGTGGGAAAGAGTGTAAACACAAAGTGTGTTCATTGTGCGAATAATTTGTAGTGCTATTATTATTCGTTGTTGATCATTTTATCTTGGGAGATAGACGTCCATATTCTGAAAGCACCATGGAGAGGACAAATCTGTCTTAAGGACACAGTGTTAAACATTGGACTTGATCAAAAATTTGCTCAAGAAATAAATTTGGTAAGTAATTAATTTACTTTATGTTTTTTATTTATTTATATCAGATTTTGATTTTGTTTTTGTAACAAAATAAAAATATGTTTTTATTTATTTATTTTTATTTTCTAGTTTGATTTTTATAATCAAACAATCTCTCTCCTTTTCTTTATTTCTTCTGTTTGTTGTTAAGTACACAAACATAATTTATTCGTAATATAGTGAAGATTGTCCAACACCTAGTGTGATCCTCCTCAAATAAAAAATTAAATATAAATCACATACTAAATTAATTTGTATTTAATCAAGTTTGAAATAATGTAAAAACTTACCACAAAAAATGGCACTTTTTGATCAGCAAATAAATGAACTTTATTGATGAAAAAAACCATACAAAGTATGAAATTACATCCAGTGGCGACTCCAGGAATTTTTGTCAGTGGTGTCAATCAAAAACTTAAATACCATATATCTTACAGAAAATTCACATTAATCATTATATCACATATGGAGAAAAAAATTAACAAATTAATTTAAATTCTAAAATTATAAACAAAAATATTTCCATATATTGATACTGTTATTTAAGCAAAAAGACATGCTAATACACGAGCTTCTACAATTGACCACGACGAGATTTCATATTTTGAAATCGTTGCATAATAAGCTCATTATCAACACTATCAAATAGTGGGTTCAAAAGAGTAGAATTTAAAACTATGGGTTCAAAGTTGTATTTTAGTGGATTCAATTACTAATTTTTTTCCTAAAATCTAATATTTATATAATAATAATAATAATAATAACAATAATTCAGCCAGGGGGTTCGGGTGACACCCCTGGCCAAGCCTTGGAGCCGCCCCTGATTACATCAACAAAGGGAAGGCAAGAAGAAGCATAAAAATGATACATCCTAATCCCAACTAGGTTGGTACTAAGAAGAGCACACACGCTAGCTCAAGCCAAAAGTTGGTGAGTAGCCAACAAACAGAGGAGCAAAATAAGACAGAACACACCCCACATACACCATAACAGCAACCACAATAAATACCACATCAGCAAAATTGTATAAACCAAATGATAGCATATGACAAAGAAAACCAAGAAGAAAGCCAAAACACCAAACTCACATTACACAGAACTCGCTAGCAATCCTCAAATGCAATCCTTAATTTGATCCAGACTGTTGATGAAGTCATTGACAGAGTAAATGATCCCATTTGATGAAGCTTTAATCCATAGAGCAAATATGATCTTTGATAATCTCACATAACTCAGAACCACTAGGCTGCACTCCATTAAATAAACATTCATTTCTGAACTTCCAAATAGACCAGAGAACAATTTGGAGGTAAGGCCCTCCACAATCTCCTAACCAATTTCTTATGATTCCATCCTAACCACCAATGAAATAATATCTATCAATAAACCCTGGCACCACCCAAAGACACCCCACCATTGGCACCACCCAAAGACACCCCACCATTGCAGCAAATCAGTCCAAATTTTCCATGAAAATGGACAATGCAAGAGGACATGAATAATAGATTCATTTTCATTTTTGCAAAAAGAACATTAGATAAAAGCGCTATTGTTAAGGATACCAATATGTTGTAAGAAATCTCCTGTTTTAACTCTATTCCTCCAAGCCAACCAACCAAAAAATTGAACTTTGGGGGAATAGCATTATTCCACACAAACTTACAAATTTTTTGATGATGGCCTAAAAGAGAATCATTGAACTTATAAATATCAGATACCTTGAAGCAGCCAAAAGTTGAACCATTCCAAATATGGCAATCCTCAAGATTAAGTCTTAGAGAAAGGGCATCCGTTAAAGCAACAGACAATCTAGAGACCTCCACCTTTTTCCAATCATATAAATTTCTTCTAAAGGAGAAGTTCCACTCCTCCAAACTGGATTTCCTCTCGGAGAAACTAAAAAGTGTGCCTTCCTGATCATTTGACAATCTAAAGAGTCTACAGAACTTATCTTTTAGGCACCAATTACCAACCCAATTATCATGCCAAAACTTGATTCTTCTCCCATTTCCAACCTTTATCTAAAACTTATCCAAATAGAACTCCACTAGAGGTTGATTATGACTTGCAATTGCAACAACATCACTCCATATTCTAGAATGTCTAGATGATGAGCTCACAAGTGGGAGCCATTTACCCTCCTCAATCATGTACTTGTTGCACAACAATCTTCTACATAGAGCATTTAATTCACTCCTAAATTTCCACACCATTTAAGGAGTAAGCTTCCATTGACATCCTTGATTCTTCTAATCCCCAGACCACCTTGAACCAAATTTTTTGATACTTTAGCCCATTTCACCAGGTGTACCTTTCTCTTTAAATCATTCCCACCCCACAAGAAAGCAACTTCAAGCCTTTCAATCTCTCTAACCACTCCCTTGGGCATTCTAAACAGAGATAGATAATAGATATGAAGGCTAGACAACATAGACTTAATCAAAATTAATCTACCTGTAAAGGAAAGAAGTCTTCTCTTCCACCTAGCTAACCTTGATCTTATCTTATCCAATACTGGCTTCCAAGTTGATTTCCTACCTAGATTAACACCTAAGGACAGACCCAAAAATTTGAATGGCAATCCATGAACCTTGCAATTCAAAATATCAACAAAAGAAGCCATAGTTACCTCATCCACACCAACTCCACACACAACACTCTTATGGAAGTTAATTCTCATTCCAAACAGGATTTCAAAACATCTTACGCTCCTTTTTGTGTGCACTAATTGATCCATATCTGCCTCACAAAACAGTATAAAGTCATTAGTAAATTGGAGATGGGATATCACTATCTCATTTACCCAACTTTTACCCCGTTGATAATGCCCTTCTCATAAGCTCTGAACATTAAGATATTCAGATCTTCAGCCACTATGTTGAATAGGAAAGGGGATAAAGAATCACCTTGTCTAAGTCCCTTCTATGGTGAAAAACTCCTCTATTGGTGAGCCATTCAACAGACAACCTTGCTATAGAGACACATTCCCTCATCTAGGCTGTCTATTTTGATCCTTATCCAAAATTGGATAACTTAGAAAACAGGAATTCCCAATTAATTGAATCATAAGCTTTCTCAAAATCAAGTTTGATAACAATACATTTCCTTCTGGATTTTTTTCATTTGTCCACTATCTCATTAGCAATAAACACAACATCCAGTATACTTCTCCCTCCCAAGAAAGTAGACTGTGATTCTCCAACAACTATAGGAAGAACTCTCTTAAGTCTATGAGCAAGGACTTTAGAGAGAATCTTGTACATACAACCCACCAAACTAATGGGTCTGTAATCAGTCAAACCAATGGGATTATCAGTTTTAAGAATAAGAGTGATAAATGAACTGTTAATTCCATAGGAAAGCTTGCTATGAGCATGAAAATCCCTCATGAAGTGCATTACCTCATGATGTACTAACTTCCAAAATTTCTGAAAAAAGAGGAGGTTAAACCCATCTCGACTTGGAGCCTTATCTCCATTATATTCCTTTATTGCTACCCTTACTTCATCTTCAGTGAAAACAGCTTCAAGATCATGAAATGTAGAGCTTGCTTCAACTGATTTGAATAATCCTTCCAAAACTGGTCTTCTTTACCAACTTTCAGTGAACTGCCTCTTGAAGTGTTGGAAAACCTCATATTTTACTTTGCCTGGTTCCTTAAAAACCTCTCCTTCAACTGTGATGAAATTAATTGAGTTTCTATTCCTTCTGTTGTAGCCATAACATGGAAAACCCTAGTATTTATGTCCCCATTAATGGTCCAGTTGACTCTAGAAGAGTATTGATAGAAGAGAGAGTGTAGACAAAAGTAAAAAGGAGGCAAATTCTTCCAATTCGTAATTTGGATTGGAGGATACTTGACAATATCTAAAAAATAAATGACAAGAGAGGAAATCTTGATAATATCAGAAAAAATAAGGGAGGTCAGTGTAATTTAAGAAATTACATAAGTGTCGCTGCAATTAAGCAAAACCTCAAGGGGTAAGTGTAACTTATCCTAATACTAATGACTAATTATTTAACTAATTAATTTTGCAAATAGATCACAGTGATGAAATGTGGTTGTAAAAATCCCATTCAAGCCATTTTGTGAATTGACTGGTTTCTTTGTATTAATAAATCTAAGTGCACATAAGATTGAACATAAATGTTTCATATGTTAAAAAAAAAAAAACATAAATGTTTCACGGAGGATGGGACTCGCATGATATTAGACTCACATGTGGACTCCAATATTTGTGAGACACGTATGTCCTATTTATGTGTTTGTAGCATTGCTTTAAAGTAAATATACAAAATTTATAAATTGGACTTATTTGAATAATAAAAAATAAAATTTAAAATTGGTAAACTAAAGTTTCTTTTCGGAATTAACTTTTTAAATATATTTTTAAATTTTTTTATGAAAAGACATAATGTATAATGAATGGGCTAACTTATTGATAATCTATTTAGGGAAATGTTTAAGACTCTTCAAAAATACTCATAATGATGTGGCCGGATATGTGTCAATTTTTGATTTATTATGCACTTAATGATGATGGGTCCAACTCCCATATCACATCATTGTGGGTAAATTTAAATACTCATAATTATATTTATTGATTTATTACAGTGTAAATGGAAACACATTTACACCACAGCTAGACCAGTACTATTTATATACAATACACACATAGGCAAAAATGGCAACAAGAACACCAACTCAGAACACTTCTTTCTAGTTGTAGAATGAGGCATATGATGATAAACCATTCTCTTCTTCCAACAATCATCTTAGCCTTTTACTTTGTTTGCTCAAATCATGTTCTTGTAGATGCACGTTATCGAGTTCATATCATCAGTGCAGTCCCAGACAAACCCATCCCATTGTTGATTCACTGCCAATCGACAGACGACGATCTTGGATTCTATTTTGTGAGAAATGGTGAGGACTTCCATTGAAGTTTTAGGATGAATTTCTTTGCAACTACTCTCTTCTTCTGCTCATTCCAGTTGAATTCAAAGTTCACCAGCTTTGATGCTTTCAACCGTACTTTGGCGTGTTATTGCGAAACACCAGAGCAGCCTTATACGTGTGTCTGGGTAGTAAAACCAAATGGTTTCTATCTCGGAAATAGTGACTCGAATGGGACAAAGTTAAATTCCTGGTGATATCTAATGTTGCTTTTTTGGAAAAAAAATAAGAATCTATATGATTGAATCATCATGCAGAAGAAAAACACAGTGATTTAGAAAAATTTATGTATGGTTGATTATTTATGTTTAGTTTACTATTCCATGGGAATGAAACTTTGATTATGAAGTCTCAATCATCTTTGGTAGTCACTCATAAAATGTCCATTATATCAAGTTGTGGGGTTGCTATTTATTTTAGGATTAATTACAATTTTCAGACCTATAGTTTGATTCAAATTTTACTTAAGTTTTTATAGTTTCAATTTAAACAATTTGGTCCCTACACTTTAACTCTAGTTTCAATTGTGGTTCTTCCATCTAAATTGGAGGTTAAAATTAACAATTTTGGGTCACTTGTCAATTTTCTAAGGTTTCAATTTTGTTTTTTCCGTCTAAATTGAAAGTTAAAATTAATAATTTTGAAATATTTGTTAATTTTCTAACATGTTCATCTAGACAAAATTAACAAAAATTTATACGGAATGACCAAATTGAAACTACACTTAAATGTAGGGACTGAATTGAACAAATTAAAATTATAGGGACTAAAGCAAAATTTGAGTCAAATTAGAAGGACGAAAAATGTAACTAATCCTTGTTTTTATTTTTATTGTTCTTTATCCTAATTTAACTTGATTAGAGATTTTGAACATTTTTTTTGTTTTTGATCAGTAAAAAACTTTATTGATAGCATCAAACATACATACATATGAATAACATCAATAAAGCGAAGGCAAAGAGCAAAAAGCATCACAACGAAACCCTTTATCCTAACTATGTTGGCACCAAGAAAAACACCCTATCATATGCTAGCTCAAGCCAAAGGGTTGGTGAGAAACCAAGCTCACCAAAACCAAAGAACCCACGGCAGAGAAGAAAAAAAAACACCCACAGCAGCAGCTCAAGTAAGTAAGTATTTAGAGAATATGGACTAAATATATTTTGAGTATGAGGGGACTAATCCTACCCATTCCAATTTATAGGAGACATACACCACATATTATAATTAATAATTGGAGAATTACATCAATGGAGAATAAAAAATAATATTTAAAAAAGTCAAAATATTTTAATTTTAATTATTACACTACAAAAAATTAAGATTCTAGATATTAAAATTTAGTGACAAAATTATTCGAGCCCACCTTCGCAGGTTTGTCCCTGGGAGTAGGTGAGGAAGGCAGTTGTTGCCTTGGGACCCTAAATTTTGCGTAAAAAATAGGACCCCAAATTAAATTTAACCCTATTGTTTTGGTAGCTAAAAAATAAAATTTTACCAAAACAACTAATATAGAAAAATAAAATAAAAAACAATTGAAGTTATGAATTTTTTAAAAATAATGAATGGTTGTGTGCCAAGTGTGTAGATTATTTAAATAAATAGTATTGTTAACTATGTCAATTACAATTGTCCCCTGAGAAATAAACTTTTCAAAATTGAAGTTAGTCGAATGTTACATTCAATCAACCATATCAAAGAAAGATTGAATAAATTAATTATTTATTCATTGAAAAAAATAGTAGATAAGTTAGATTATGGGTTCGTTTGGGAAGTGTGTTGGCTTTTTGGCTATTTTAACTTGGAGTTAAAAAGTCTCATTTGAAAATGGCTTTTTGATTTTTTTGACTTTTTGTGAGAGAAAGAATGTAATGATTATGGATTGAATATGATGTTGTCTTATTTTGTCTTTTTGTAGCTAAAATAGCCCCAAACCCAACCCAACCCAACCCAACCAACCCTTTTTTCCAAACGAAGCCTATGTAAGCTCAATTAGCAATTTTGTGGCTAAAAATATGAGAAGAATAATGTTCAAGTAATATTTTGTTGTAGTTAGTTAAATTATTTTTGTTTTAAATTTTTCTTGGTGTTTTTACTTATTGGAAATCAGATTTTGTTAATATAATACTAAATTTTTATTTTTTGAGTTCTTACAAAAAAGGTCAAAGAAAATTAGTCTAAGGTCGCTATCCCATTTTTAGTAATGGAAAAGGTCCACAATATTATTTTGTGATGTTTAAAGTCTTTCAATCTCAACAATCCAGATATCACAGAGAAATTTTGATTTACATAACATAGGTAACTGACTATAAACTGATCCTTGGTGGATGGAAAACAAGCATGAATATGTTGATTTAGTTGCTGAGCATCGTTTGACTACTGCTCTTTGTCTTCAAATAACTACATTTTTTGAAGGATTTAATGAACTAATACCTCCTGATTTGATATCTATTTTAAATGATAAGGAACTGGAACTATTAATTAATGGGCTTCCAGATATAGACTGTGAGTTTGCTTTTATTAAATTGATTATTTTTACTTTTCGTTTCTTAATCCGAGGGAAGTTAAGGGATACTTTTATCTAATAATATCTTGCTTGGTTTGAATTTTTTAAAAATACTTTTCAGAAAATTTTACTCTTTTATTTTTCGTATTTTTTTATTTTTACTGATTTTTTTTCATATTTTAAGCAATTTTTTTAATTTTTAGACACACATAACATAAATACACTTAAAAAGTATAATTTTTGTGAAAAAAATCTTTAAAAAATTTACTAAATACAAAAAATACAAAAAAAAAATACAAAAATTCAATATATTTTTTTTGTATTTTTGTGTATTTATTAATTTTTTTAAATATTTTTTTCACAAATATTTTACTTTTTAGATGCATCTAAATAAGATGCATCTAAAAAAATAAATAAAAAATGCTTAAAATTTTAAAAATATTCACTTAAAATTAAAAAAAAAACACGAAAAACAAAAAACTTAATTTTCAAAAAACTTAATTCAGATAACTCAAACCAAACACACTGATTGTTTTTCAGTGGACGACATGAAGGTGAATACGGAGTACACTGGATATAAGTTGAGCTCCAATCTAGATTTTTGGTACTAAAAATATGCCTTAATTGAGGCTAAAGAAGTTGGTAAATTTTGTTATCTTTTGTTTGAAAGTTTTTGAATTTGACTATGGCATACCGGTGGTATTCGTACTCTCTCCAATCTTAACCGTCCATCTACGAATGGCTCTGGTATTCGTCCTCTCTTCTTTTATTAATTATTTGAACTTCATATTATATATATATATATATATATGTATGTATAATCTGTGTGTTGTTGATTTGAGTGATATGTATAATCTGTGTGTTGTTGATTTGAGTGATTTGTATATATATCATCATTACTAGGTTCATGGTGATGATATATATATATATAAATATGTATGTATGTATATTCATATTCATCTTTTGGATTCATAAATTGTGTGTTGTTATTGTTGATTTGGGTATACTTTATGTTACAAAATCGACCTTTGAAATCCAAAGAATTTCTCTGGAAAGCCAGAAGAGAGAGATGAAAAGAAGGGTGGTGGTGGTGGTGGTGGTGGTGGTGGTGGGTTTTGAAGGGATGGGTTCTAGAGAAATTCCCTTCATCTTTTTCAATCTAAGCTCTATCCAATTTTGATAATTGAGGGCAAGTAATTAATTTTTGTACGGAGTTCGCTTCTAAATCAATCTCAATTTCATAATTTTCTCTAAAATCCAGAAAATTTCTTTGGAAAGCTAGAGAAGAGAGATAAAGATGATGGTGGTAGTGGTGGTGGTGGTGGTGATGGTAGTGGTGGGTTTTGAAGGAGTGGGTTCCAGAGAAATTCACTTCATCTTTTTCAATATAAGCTTTATCCATTTTTGATAATTGGGGACAAGTAACTAATTTTTGTGTGGGGTTCGCTTTTGAATCGACCTCAATTTCATAATTTTCTCTGAAATCCAGAGAATTTCTCTGGATTTTCAGAGAAAATCCCCGGAAAGCCAAATGAGAGAGATGAAGATAAGGGTGGTGGTGGGTTTCGAAGGAGTGGTTCTAAAGAAATTCACTTCATCTTTTTCAATATAAAAAGCTCTATCCAATTCCCAGATTTCTCTAGAGAGAATTTATCTAGAAAGAAATTCTTTAGGAAGTCCAAAATTTCTTTGGAGAGAATTTCTCCAGAGAGTGGGAAGTTCAGAGAAATTTAGAATTTTTCTGGAAAAAATTTCTCTGAGAAGTCCAGAGAGAATATCTCTGGAGTGAATTTCTGTCTAGAGAAATTTTCTAGATTGAATTTTCTCTGAATTGATGTTGAAAGACCTTAGACATTATAAAAATATTAGATATCCTTTATACAATAAAAATTTAATACCAAGGATCCTAAAAAAAATCCCCTAAAAGTCATAGTAAAAAATTCACAAAATTTATATCATTGACTTTCAAATAGAGGAATAACATGTATAATGGATTAACAATTATTAAAATATACATAACAATTCTATATAAACTCTTAGGTCATATTTGTTTATCGGGTTGGGTGGACGGACTGGATTGATATGGTTGTAGGTCTCACTCACAACTTGTTTGGTATTAATTTGGGAGGAGGGATTGCTAGCGTGGAGGGCTTAATAATCCCCCTCTGTAGGGGGATTAACTTGGGTGAATTTTGGATAGGATTAGAAAAATAATGAAAAGATTGAGTCTATTTTATATAATTTTTTTTACTAAGTGCACCTGTTGATTTTAATATTTGTTTTAGTTTCTTTTAATATAGAAATTATTTATTTATTTATTTATTTATTTTAATTTTATATAAAAATAATTTAACTGCAGTGATCCCGGTTTCGACCCTTCTTTCATGTTTTGCCATTTCGACTGGGCAAGTCGGGGATCGAGCTGCCCGGTCAGCTTGTGGGGGTCCAGGGGGCAACGCCCCTTGGCGAGTCCGAGGGCAACGCCCTGGCAGAGTCGAGGGACAGCGCCCTCGAAGCAAAAATGCAAAATGCATTCAAAGTTGCTTGCCCACTCGAGCGGCCGTTTATGCGCTCGAGCGGAAAATGTTTGGTTCCAGAAGTTTGACCTGTCTGCAAAAGTACTGGAAAGGTGTATTCGACGCTCAAACGGGGCTTTCCACGCTCGAGCGGACCATGTTATATCGGTTCGTGAATCTGGTATTTCAGATCACTTTTGTATATCTCTCTCTAAAAACATTTCCTCTCCCTTCTCTCTACATTTCCCTACACCAAATTGGATCAAAACCTTGATTTCTCAAGATCCATTAAAGTTCTGCCATAGGCTCTTCATCAAAGTTGGTTAACTTCTCGAGGGCTTCATGTGTGCGGTGAAGATCGAGTTTCGACACCGTTGATTTTGGGGGTTTCATCTCATCTCATTTTTTCTTAGAGTTATATATATTTTTGCAAGATCTAGATGATTTTCGAAATCATCCTTCGATAGCTTTGAAAATTGATTGTTAATTCAAGAAGTTGAGCAATTTTGAAAGTGGGCTTGTCTCTTGTTCTTTTAAAATGATCTTATGGGTTTTTATCTTCGTTGATTGAAGAAAAGATGATTTTGAAAAGTTTTCTTTCAAAAGATTTGAGTTGTATAATTTTGGTGAGAAAACATAGAATTTGGAGATTTTTTTTAAAGATACTGAAAATCCATTAATGATATTGTTATATTTATTTTGTGTGTCAAAATAAATGGATGTTTGGAAAATTTATGATTTATATTTATATAAATGATGAATTTCAGGGAATATGAGAACTGTTGTTCATTTTTGGAAATTATTGTTCAAAACGTTGAAATAGTCTTGAAATGACTAATTGTTGAGGATACTTGAGAAAAGAGAATTGTGTTATTCCTTGGATGATGAATTGGAATAAAAGTATTTATATTCATCTTGTGTTATTGGCATATCAATTCATTTGATTATCTGGGGACATATTTTCTGAGTGCCAACACATGGCCAATGTGACGCCGAAGTGTCAACCAAGGTGCCACGTGTCCTTGTCATGACGCCGAGGTGATCTCGGATAGGCCGAGGTTATCTTCGAAGAAATCGGAGTCCGGGATAAGCAGATAAAGGACAAGAGTCTTGGATTGAATGGGACTTCAGTTTGGGTAAGGATAAGACTCTTAGAGAGTTTATCTCAATCTTATTAGGAGTCCAAGATTAGCAATAATCCTAAGTCCAATGGAGCTAGGCTTCTATTGGGATTAGGTTTGTGTTGGCTATAAAAGAGAGGCACCCTCATAGGTCTAAGGTACACAATTTATATTCTGAATAGTGAGCTAAGCATTTTTGCTATCTTTGAGAGATAACTGACTTGATCGTTCGGAGTGCCCCCGGGTGGACGAACCATCGCCTAATCTCTCATTTCGGTGCAGTCGTTCGGGCTTAATCTATTCTGTCGGTGCTCTCCAGCTAAGTACTAATTTGGCAGTGTGGTCGGAAATTGACACACACAATTTGGCGCCATCTGTGGGAAAGAAAGGAGAATAGATGGCCAATGATAGACAAAAAGAGAAGATTGGGGATGACACTCCTATTGGGAGTGGGAAACCTGTTGACCTTGACGTCGAAGAAGACAACTGCAACGAAGAGACTCATGATCAGAATCACATAGGAAAGGACGTCGGCTAGGAAGGCGACGTACTAAAGAAAACAAACCAAAGCGGGTATTACAACGAGGACGGCCTTCAGGTATGGAAGGATAGATGCCTACGGAGGGACGATGAGGTACAGAGAATGGCGAACAAATTGGCGGATCTGTAAACGGTCGTCAATTTCATGATGCAGAACAACGTTATGCAGCCACCGTTCCCATTACAAGATACACCAATTCCAGCAGCCAAGAAAGATGCCCGACAAGATGGGCAGAAAATAGTCCCTACAGTCCCCCAGCACACCAGGAGCGAAAAACACTCTCACCGGCCTTCAAGGGAGGTCGGGCGAGGAGAGTCGAGAATGGAAGAATCTTGAAGGACACATCACACCAAGGAAGCAGATCCCAAAGAATATCGACATGTTCAAAGGCAGGAGTTGTGCTTCGACGCAATTGATGGAGAAAAGTCGAAGAGCGCTCACAACGAAGCTGCGAGTAGTGCACCTAAAAGGCTGAACTCAGGAGATAACCGAGCTCCTGGTCGGACCAAGGAGGACCTAAGGGATTACCTACAGAGGAGGCAACAAGATACCGAGGTAACCTCCCCAGTCAAGCCGAGAACGCCATTCTCGGTAGAATTGGACAAATTCGAAGCCTCGAAGAGGTTTAGCATGCCGAGATTCCAGATCTACGATAGGAAGTCGGACCCCAACTTTCACGTCAGTTTGTACCTGAAATCGATGGCCTTATACACTAGGAACGAGCCGTTGCTTTGCAAGGTGTTCCCCTCATTCTTCGGCGAAATTGCATCAGACTGGTTTCACAAGTTGCTAAAAGGAATTGTGAAAACCTCTAAAGGCCTGGCCGAGATGTTTATGGCCAGGTTTGTGACAAACAAACTACAGCCGTTAAGGATAGACACCCTGATGGCTCTAAAAGTTGGCAAGGACGAAAGCCTAAGAGCCTATGCCAAAAGGTATTATGAGGTATTCAACCGAATACCCGAGTGCAACCAAGAGGTGGCGGTCATATCTTTCAAGAACGGCCTAAAAGATGATTGTCCACTACGAAAGTCATTGGCAAAGACATTGCCAAAAAGCATAGAAGAGCTCATGGCCAGAATTGAGAAATATGCCAGAGCCGAGGAAGACACGTCAGGGACTAAAGAGACAAAGCAAGAGAAAGGAAACAGCTCGCCAAAGCGAGGCTGAGGTAACAATGAATCCAACAAGCAAGAGATAGGACTGAGGGCTGCACAGGCAGTCACAACTATATTTCGAATTCCAATTCACAAAGTCCTGGATAAAATCCGAACTCAGCCATATTTCAGAGCATTAGCAAGGGTACCAGGAGAGTTTATGGGAAGAAGCCTTGGTAAGCATTGTGCTTATCACAATAAAGATGGGCATCTAACTCAGGGTTGCAGAGCCCTGAAAGCATACCTGGAAGACCTGGTAAGGCAAGGTCATTTAAGGGACCTTGTAGATGAAGCCAGGACAAGGGAAGAACATGCATGACTACCTTAGGCACCAAAGCAATTACCTCCCAAATAAGAAGAACGCAGAAGCAAAGGACCTCGGTAATTAATGTAATTCACTCGAAGGTCAACAAAAATGAAATACGGAGGGAGACCCAGAAGGTAAAGCACTTGCAGCATGTGTACCAGGTCCGGGAGAAAAGACCTCGGGCCGAGGGGTGCCAGGGACCAGTAGTGTCCTTTACTAAAGTCGACCTTGAGATGGTGCAGCATCCACATAACGATGCCTTGGTAGTATCTCTCCAGGTTGGGGAGTGCCAAGTGAAGCGCATCCTAATTGACCAAGGCAGCTCCTGTGACATCATGTATGTCAGGTGTTACAAGGAGCTTGGCCTTCACCCAGATGATATGGAGCAGTCCAACAGCCCAATGGTCGGGTTCAATGGAATGCCGACATGGCCACTGGGAGCAGCAAGCTTGGAGGTGCAGGCTGGCACCAAAAAGATAAAAACAGAATTCACCATAATCGACACACCCTCCCCCTACAATGCTATCTTGGGAAGGCCATGGCTGCATGCAATGGGGGTTGTTCCCTCAATGTTGCATCAGCTATTGTGGTTCCTAACAGTGCATGGGATAGAGGAGGTCAAAGGAGATCAGCTGCAGGCAAAGAACTGCTCCATGGCTGCAATGAAATCCACCTACAGCATACGAGAACCAAAGACAGTAGAGATTGAAGACGAAGACGTGGAAGTCCTAGATGACGTCTGCAAAGAGACAGCCGAGAAGAGTGAAGAAGCCCTGAAGAAAATCCTTGTCCAGTAAGGGGATGAGGAACGCTTCTTCCTTTTTGGCTCGGGCTTAGCCGAGGAAGAGGAAAAAGAATTGGAGCCTTTCTTGAGAGCAAACATTGAGGTATTTGCCTGGACGCCTTACGAGATGCCTGGCATTGACCCTGAGGTCACTTGCCATAAACTGAACGTAGACAGGTCGGCCAAACCTGTAATCTAACGAGCAAGAAAACTGACGTTAATGCATGTTGAGGCAGTAGAAGAGGAAGTAGACAGACTTCTGGAGGCCAAAGCCATTCGAGAGGTAAATTACCCGACATGGCTATCAAATACCATGGTAGTGAAGAAAAAGAACGGTAAATGGAGGGTCTGCGTGGACTTTACCAACCTGAACAAGACCTGTTCCAAAGACAGTTTTCCATTACCCAAGATTGACCAATTGATGGATGCCTCTTCAGGGCATGGAAGGATGAGCTTCCTAGATACCTACAGGGGATACCATCAGATAGCCATGTACCCCCCAGATGAGAAGAAGACTGCGTTTCTCACCCTAAAAGGGTTATATTGCTGCAGAGTGATGCCTTTTGGGTTGAAAAATGCAGGAGCAACTTACCAGAGATTAGTAACCAAGATGTTCAGACACCTAATTGGCCGAACAGTGGAGGTATACATCGATGACATGGTCGTGAAGACCAAGGAACCAAAGGACCACCTGGAAGACTTAAAGGCAGTCTTTGACATCCTAAAAACATATCGACTCCGACTCAAAGCATCGAAGTGTGCATTTGGAGTTGGATCTGGTAAGTTCTTGAGATACTTGGTGACTAGAAAGGGGCATTGAGGCCAGCCCAGATCAGATTAAGGCCATCCTAGAACTGAAAAGCCTAACATCGGCGAAGCAAGTACAGATATTGACTGGAAGGGCTGTAGCCCTGAATAGGTTCATAAACAGGAGTTCTGACAAATGCAAACCCTTCTTCAGCTTAGTGAAGAAGGCCACAGACTTCTTATGGACAGAAGAGTGCGAAGTCGCCTTGGCCGACTTGAAGAAGTATTTGACCACGGCTCTAGTTCTCTCAAATCCAGAACTTGGAGATGTGCTATTCCTATACTTAGTAGTTTTGGAACATGCGGTAAGTGCAGTGGTAAACCGAGAAGAAAAACGGGAACAAAGGGTCAACATTACGTAAGCAAAACCCCCGTCGATGCGTAAATTAGGTATTTACCCTTGGAGAAGTTAACACTGGCTTTAGTAATGGCTTCAAAGAAGCTGAACCATTACTTTCAAGCCCACAAAATTGTGGTGCTAATCAACATCTTGAAGTCCCTCGTAACAGTGGAGATCTCGACAGTGTAATAGCCAGATGGGCAAAGGGCCTTGGGCCGTATGACCGAATACGCCTGCAATGTTAATCAAAGGCCAAGTTTTAGCCGACTTCGTGGTCGAAGTTCACACCAGAGCTATCGCACATCTGCCCGCTGAGCCGAGGTGAACGATGTCCAAACGAACAAAAAGGAGCCCAGTCGAGGGCAACGGAACAAAGGAAGGAAGAAAAACTCAGGCCCTGTAGCATTTACATCGGCAACTCCTTTCAACAGTTTGTAGATGGGAGTTCAAACCGACAAGGAGCGGGGGCAGGAGTAGTACTAGTATCGCCAGATGGGCAGATATTGGAACAATCCATTCGTTTGGGGTTTAAGACCTCAAACAATAAAGTAGAGTATGAAGCGCTGATCGCAGGACTAAAGCTGGCAACAGCCATGGAAGCTAACGAGGTAATAGTCTTTGGTGACTCCCAGCTTATAGTCAATCAGGCAACAAGGGAATTTGCAACCCGAGATGAATGTATGTCGGCCTACGCAAAGGAAGTAGACAGACTGGTAGTCTTATTTCAAAATTGCCGACTACAGCAGGTAAGTCGAGATGACAACAGCCATGCCGATGCTCTAGCCAACCTGGCTAGTGCAATGAAGCCTGGTGAGGCAAGAACAATAATGGTTGACTACTTGTCAGGTCCAAGCATAGAACCACTGAGCACAAAGCATGAAGCAATGTGTGTGGAGATGGGACCAAGTTGGATGGATAAAATAGTAGCATTCCTTAAAGAAGGAAAATTTTCAGACGACCGTAAAGAAGCGCACAAGATCAAACTGAAGTCGGCAAGATTCAATGTGACAGCAGAAGGCCATCTCTACAGAAGATCCTTTACTAGACCCCTTCTGAGGTGTGTGCATCCTGCACAGGTTGAAGACTTTCTGTATGAAATACATGAAGGAGTATGTGGAAGCCACACCGAGGGCAGGTCACTTGCTCATAGGGCCATTACACAAGGGTATTGGTGGCCTTACATGCAGAAAGATGCTGAAACCTATGTCAAGAAGTGCCAACCAACAGCAGACTTGAACCTAGTGTCTAGCCCTTGGCCATTTGCCCAATGGGGCATGGATTTTTTTGGAAAACTGCCCTAAGAAACTGGACAAAAGAAGTACCCGCTGGTAGCAACAGATTACTTCACCAAGTGGGTAGAGGCTGAACCCCTTGCCAAGATTTGGGACGTTGATGTAAAGAACTTCATATGGAAGAACATCATCACCAGGTTTGGAATCCCAAGAGCAATAATAGTTGACAATGGCACACAATTTGACAGTAAGCTAATCAAGAGCTTCTGTGCAAAATTCAAAATCAAGAATTATTTTTCCACCCCAGGTTTTCCTCAAAGCAATGGACAAGCAGAAGCATCCAATAAAGTCATCTTGGATAGGATTAAGAAAAGGCTGCAAGCAACAAAGGGAAAGTGGGTGGATGAACTGCCAAGTGTACTCTGGGCATATCGAACTACGCCGAGAAGATCAACGGGGGAATCCCCATTTGCCATGGCTTATAACACAGAAGCAGTCATTCCTCTGGAGGCCGGCATCCCAGGGATCAGAACCCAGGGAGTAGAGAATGGAACTAATGATGTATTTATAGCCCGAGGTCTGGATCTACTAGAAGAGAGAAGGGAGAAAGTAGCAATTCAGCTGGGGGCATACCAGCAGCAGGTTGCCAAGGCTTATAATAAGAAGGTGAACCCGCGAGAGTTCCAAGTTGGTGACCTCATCCTGAGAAAGGTCGTCGGCAACAAGAAGGATCCTAGAGAAGGCAAGCTTGGCCCAAATTGGGAAGGACCCTATAGAATCATCTCGGTCTTGGGCAACGGGGCATATCGGCTTGAGGATTGCGAAGGCAAAGAGCTACCAAGACCCTGGAATACTTGCAATCTGAATTTTTTTATCATTAGACTTTCTTGTTCTTTGTTATTTAGCCAAGTAATAATAAAGTTTTAGCTCGATTTTTTACACTTGTGACTGATAAGATACTTGACGATGTCTCTGGAATACATGCATAATGAGAACCCAAGTGAAACTTAAGTTCACATTAGGGGGCAGAGAGTTGGGAAATGGTTCTTGGAAATATAGAATTTACAAACTAAAATTAGTTTAACGCTTGTTGAAATTTAAGTTTACAAGTTGAAGTTAAACCGAGGTCATGTTTAACGCTTGTTGAAACTTAAGTTTACAAGTTAAAGTTAAACTAAGGTCATATTTAACGCTTGTTGAAACTTAAGTTTACAAGTTGAAGTTAAACCGAGGTTATGTTTAACGCTTGTTGAAATTTTAAGTTTACAAGTTGAAGTTAAACTAAGGTCATGTTTAATGTTTGTTGAAATCTTAAGTTTACAAGTTCAAGTTAAACTAAGGTCATGTTCAACACTTATTGAAATTTAAGTTTACAAGTTGAAGTTAAAACCGAGGTCACGTTTCACACTTGTTGAAACTTGAGTTTACAAGTTGAAGTTAAACTAAGGTTGAAGTTACAAATTGAAGTTAAACAGAGGTTGTGACTAAAAGAAAATTGGTCTAAACACTTGTTGAAATTTTTTAGAAAAATTTATAAGTTAAGACTAAGGTTGTATTAAAAAAGTACTAGTGTACTGCCGAGGTAAACCATTGGTTTGTATAACCGAGGTATATCACCCCGAGGAAATTGCACAGATAAGGTGTATGCTTGAAAGCATGCAAAATTATTCTAAGTACAGAATCATACAAGAGTCATATAAAGGAAATTGTACTTGCATTCAGAAGAATCAGTTCAAAAAGAAGAGGGCACTTCAACCTACCAAAAGAGTAGTTGTTTAGAAATTACAAAAATGGCACTTCGGCCAGATCCAAGCTTACATTGATTTAAAAAGTAAGACAAAGTACTAAGTACAAAGCAAAAAATCAAGACTATTGGGCATCAGCAGTAGGATAGGGCTCCGAAGACATTTGAGAATTATTCTCGGCGTCCTTCTCAGCAGCGAGCTTGGCATCGATCTCTTTGAGAGTCTGGTCGATGCTCTTGTCGACAATGGGCACATCCGATGTCGTTTTCTTAGGAGTAGCGTCTTTGGAGACCTCCTTACCCTCCTCATCCTGAGTCAAGTCTAAGACTTGCTCATTCAGAGTAGAGGACTTGGACCCAGCAGTCTCAGCATCCTTCTTCTTCCTCACCAAAGCTTCATTATCAGACTCAGAATTGTCTTCACATTGGCTTAGAGTAGGGAGGAATGGAAGGGGGAGGACGTCGGCATTCTTGAAGGGGGAGTCCTCAGGGACATCAAGCTTTTTTAGGGCAGCCATCCAACCAAGGGTGAAACCCTTGTTGCATGCCTATTTCACATGCTTTTTGTAGTCCGCCGTGACATCGGCCACCCCCTCATTGTATGCCTTTTCATCTGCAGCCTTGATCTCAGCAGCTTTTGTGACCAAGGCATCTTGCAGTTCTTTTTGGGCCTCAGCCATCTTTGTCTCGGCCTCTTTCTTTTTCAAATTGAGGACCTTGGCAATGGCCTCCAAAGATCATTTCTCTTCGGCCTCATCTTTAGCCTTGATGGCTACCTCGGCCTGATCTGACAAGGTCTTCATCTTGCCCTCGGTCTTTTTGAGGGTCTTCTGCAAACCAGAGACCTCCCTGACCTTGTCGGCCAACTCCTTCCTCAGCTCAAAAGATTGTATTGAGAAGGAGTGGGCGTGCTGGATCGCCTAAAGAAAAATGGACAGAGCAGAAGTTATTAGAAAATTCTCTAAGTATAGAAAGAAAAAGAAAGAAAAATACCAAGTGTAAAGAACTTACTTGAACGGAATGCTACAACATTAGAGCAAAATTTTCGTATTCGCTCATCTTAGTGTTACGATTAAGATCTTCGGGCAGAAGTAAGGCGGTGGAGAGGGCAACGCCGACCTCAATGTCGTTAGTGCTATCACCAGCCTTAACTGGCTTGTCGTCGATTGTGATTGGCGGGGCTTAGGGGGAATCATGTTTTAATGGCCCCGAAGTGGTCGCAGAGGACGACCTCGGCCTCTTTGATCTAGTAGATTCGGATGGTTGGGCCTCGGCGGGCCTCTTCTCAAGATCGAAGAGATCTTCTCCTCTCACCAATTTTGAAATTAGCAAGGTGTCCTTAATATCAATCTGAGTCATCATTGCCTTAGGCTAAGCCTTCTTGAGTCTTTTTGGCTTTTTCTTTGGTTGAGGTTGGGTTTGTGCTGGTTGAGCATTAACTGAGTCAGGGATGTCGGCTAGAAGATCTTCAGCGACAGCTTTCTTGCGACCCATCTCGGCGACAATTGCAGTCTTACGACGACGTTGGCGTTGAGATAGTGAGATCAGATATGGAGCCGAAGTTGATGGTAGCTTAGCTGGATCAGAGGTTGATCCCTAATCTGGCCGAGATGATGAAGCTGATGAAGGAGTTGTGGCGAAAGGGGAAGAATTGTTTTTCTTCCTCTTTGGGACGTCGGGAAGCACCGATTTGTAGGTCGGGATGAAGTTCAGAAGCAAGGGAGCTCTCCACCTATAAACTGGCAGGTCCAGCAGCTCTTTGAGGTCCTTACTAGGATAGAAGGACTTACGAAAGCCCTTGGGTGGTGGTGGAAGAACTGCAAGAAAAACAGACGTCAGAATATATAGAAGGAACAAAGTACGAAAAACTTGAAAAACAAGTAAATGCAACACTTGGCTCTTACCATTACCCTCTATGAATACTATTCGGCTAAGAGGGTAGAGATGAAGGTCTTCATCTGGAGCAAACTCCCAATTGCCCGAGACAATGAAGTATTTGTCTCCGGCTCCCTTGTTGGAGTCTGGGAGGTCGGCAACAAGTTTGTATTCAGTGCACCTCGGTTTGAGGTAGTAGACATAGCCTTTTTCTAACTTAAAGCCGCACATAGTATAGCAGTATTGAATATCGGCTAAGGTTACCCTAGCTTTTTCTCGGCGTGCTAAGGCAATTATACCATTTATAACTTCAGAAGAGTTGATGGTAAGTCAGATCGAGTTTAATTTGTGATAGTGGAGGACTTCTCGGAAAAGGATGTTTAATGGAAGCCTAAGTCCACATTCAATAAAGGCAACGACTGGGAAGGGCATGGAGTCAACAGTGGGCATAATGGAGTCATCCTCCCCAGCCAACCTCAAATGGACATCAGCCGAAATGGAAAACTCCTGCCTAAAATACTCTAATTTAGTTGGGGTGTCTACCCTATGCCTCCACATACCCATGATATCGGCTTGGGAGGAAGGTGGGATTTCGGAAAAGGTGTGTTTTATGAAAGGTTTGAGTGACCTCGGCAAAACCTAGAAAAAGGATGGGGCGAGAAATTCTGAGGATCTAAATAAAGTGTGTTTTAGTTTTTCCTAAAGACAGTAAGTTCTACGACGAATCCCAAACCTAAGTCTAGGCAAACAAAGATTGAAGGCAAGGATTTAGAGAAAACACAGAAAACAGAAACAAGGGCAATGATTCAGAGTCAAGAACAGTGATAAACTACCAAGTACAGTGGCAAAAGTGAACAAATGGGTGAACACTGTGTATTCAATAAACGAACTGGGCAAAAGTGAAATCATAAAAGAAACATGCTCAGATACGTGATTCACAATCAAGAACTTGAACAAAATAGGAATGGCGATGAGTAATGAAAGCTTTTTGAAGAGAAACACAGGCTGATAAAGGAGGAATAAGTAACTCACTGAAGAAAAATGAAGCAGGCATTGAGTTCACCGAAGTTTGACGACAACAGCAAAACGACAGAGCAGTGAAAGCTTCGCCGGAGGGGAAGACTGGAAGCGATCACAGAGCTTGCGAGCTTGAGACAATGGCGGATTTGAGAAAGTAAGAAAGAGAGAGAGAGGTTTTTTTTCGCAAAAGTGATGATAAAGAGGTGAGAAGACGAGGAGAGAGGGAAGAAGTTTTGTCAAAACGCCAAGAGGCGGACAAAACGCAATTGATGTTCCTCAAACAATGTGTTTGTCGACGGCGCAAGACGTTAAAGCGACTTAATGTCGCCAGATTGGACATGGTCGATGGGGAGGGACACATAGCAAAAACGGTTAAATTGAAATGCGATGCCTAATACGCGTGTTGAAACTTTTGGAGTTCTCAATATAATGAAGCAACAACCTCGGCTAATGGGACGATCTCGGCTTAAACGAACTTGGTTGTTGATTCCAGAACATTGATGAAAGCAAACTGTAGGTCTTGATCGTATTAAAACGATAAAGTTATGACTTCAGCAATGAATGATAAAGCGAGATTATAGACGTGCTAAATGGAAGGAATGATATAGGTTCCATCACCTCAGGATGCCAAGGTAATAGAACCTAGGGGGCAGTTGTGGGGACATATTTTTTGAGTGCCAACACGTGGCCGAGGTGACGCCAAAGTGTCATCCGAGGTGCCACGTGTCCTTGTCATGACGCCGAGGTGATCTCTGAAGATATCGGAGTCCGGGATAAGCGGATAAAGGACAAGAGTCCTGGATTGAATGGAACTTCAGTTTGGGTAAGGATAAGACTCTTAAAGAGTTTATCCCAGTCCTACTGGGAGTCCAAGATTAGCAATAATCCTAAGTCCAATGGAGCTAGGCTTCTATTGGGACTAGGTTTGTGTTGGCTATAAAAGAGAGGCACCCTCATGGGTCTAAGGTACGCAATTTATATTCTGAATAGTGAGTTAAGCATTTTTGCTATCTTTGAAAGATAACTGACTTGATCGTCGGAGTGCCCCGGGTGGACGAACCACCGCCGGAATCTCCTCTTTACAGGTGTCGACGGGCTTAATCTATTCTACCGGTACTCTCCAGCTAAGTACTAATTTGGCAGTGTGGTCAGAAATTGACACACACAGATTACATTAAACTTTGAAAGTTAATTTGAAAACTTGCATTGAGAAAAGAATGTTGAGAACAAGTTTCCATGAATTGGTTTTGGGGTAAATACGGTGGTAAGTCTTGACAGGTAGTATAGATGAAATTGAATAGGTGTCAAGCCTTCCAGTTAATACTGGTAAAAATGACAGATTATAGGTGTCAAGTCTTCCAGTCAATGCTGGTAAAAATGACAAATTGGTAGTACTTGTATAGTCTACTTGCAGACACCAACCTAGGGATTACCAGAGTCGTATTTACCGCTCTTGAAATGAATTGTTAAGTTTTGAAGAATTGAAATTACATGACATCATTGAGTATGATAGTTTTCAAAGATGAAGATGTGATTTTCTTTCAAAAGGGCATAGCATGGCATGTGTATTTCATCTCTTGAGACTTGTATAAAATATATATACTTTGTTAAGGATTTCCTACTGGGCTTTATGCTCACCCTACGGGATTTTTATGCAGGAAAAGATGTGATGATGTTGCTGTAGACACCCCATTTTTGACCGACCTTAAGACTCAGACGTCATCGATTGAGCACTCGGTGATAGTGCATGTTTGTGCTCGCTCGGTTTCCAGAGTTTTCACCGGGTGCCTTGCCTCCAAGCCTCAACACTTTGTGTTTCGCTTGGTTTGTGGACCAAGCCTTGTTTCCCTTCCTCAGAGACCACTCTTTTGTGGTCGAGACCATTTTTGGGGTTGTAGACCACTTTTCGCTCTTGGAAACTACTTTCCGTTTACGGGTCTTCGCCGCGCATTGTCTCAGACCGCTTAACATTCTCCGCTTGGCTTGGTTTTTGAACCATGCCTTGTTTCTCTACCTAGAGGGACACCGTGGTCCCGAGACCACTTTTGGTACCGGTAGACTAGATTTCGAGGCTTTCTGCTGTGCGCTTTGCCTCCCGAACTTTCGTCTTGCATCCTTTTTGCTTTGTTTTTGGTACAAACCTTGTTTTCCTTATTTGGAAGGTGGTACAAGGGTGGGGGACCAGTTCTTCCCTTGGAGACCACTTTCTTCCTACCAGCTTCGCCAGCTTTTCTTGGCCTTTGGGCCACCTTTTCTGGTCGGCCATCACCCCATTGCCTTGTTTTCATGCTGCAGACCATCTTCCCCCCATGGCCGACCACTTTTTGCCCTGGACGACCACTTCCACTGGTCGGTCGACCAGTAGAAATAGCTGGCCAACCACTTCAAGTGGCCGGCAGCTTTCCATCACCTTTTTGGAGATATTTTCTTTACAGCTGTGCCAGCTGGGAGGCACAGAAGCCATCCTCCATACACGTGTATGGAGGGATGGCTTTAGGCCAAAAGCTTGTCCAACAAGCTTGTTGCTTGTTCTCTATATAAGAAAACCTCCCCCCTCCTCTTCCAGGTTTAGATTTTTGTACTTGAGCTATAGATACACATATATCTCTATATATCTCTCTTGGTCTCATTTTTGTGCCTTAAAGTGCTTATTCTTCATACTTTAACACACAAACACACACTTAAACACCATCCTTTTGTTGCTGAGGCTCTTAGAAGCTGGTTTTGGTGTTTTTGGTTTGGTTTGAGCTCAAAAAAGTTGCTGAAGTTGTAGCTTCAAAGTGGTTCTACAAGGGTGAGCCTTTAATCCCTTAAACCTTGGTTCTTGCTTAAGCTTTTGGACCTGTTTGCATGCATATTTAGGCTTGACTTCCTACTGTAAAAAGTTCTGATTTTGTATGCTTGTGATGTTTGTTTAAGGTCACTTTTGTGTTGGGGGTAGTCAACCCCCTTTTAGGCCTTGTTTGGCCTTGTTCTTGTGCCATCTTTTTAAGCTATTGGGACCACCTTGTTTTGGCCTTCTCACTACTGAAACTCAAAGGAATTTCAGTGGTAGAAATGGTGTTTTGAGGTCCCAAAAAGGAGAGGGTCATCCATTCTCCTTGTGTTTTGTATACTTGCTTTGTATGCCTCATGTGTGAGCATATTTGTTAAGCTTATGTTGGCTCCATCTTAGCATGTATTTGGGGTTATTTTGGCATGGCATACCACTGTTTTGGTTTGGTTTTGTCACCGCTTGCATGCCTTATACACTTGTAGTGTATTTCTCACAAACTAGTCTTTGTATGCTTCATGAAGTAGCATGTATTTCTAGCTTGTTTTGAGTCCATCTCAGCATGTTTTTGGTGTTGTTTTGCCATGATATACCTCTGTTACGGTTTGGTTTGATAGCCCCATGCATGCTCCATACACTTGTAATGCAATCCCACAAATTAGTCTAATGTGTATCCTGCTTTAGACCATCATTCTAACATGATTTTCACTTAACTCTAAGAAGCTTTTGTCAATGCTTTAGCATGCTCTAGCTCTAATTTGTGTTGTTTTGGTCATGCATGCCATGTTTTGTATAGCTATAATGCATTCTAGCTTGTTAGCTTTGTGTATCAAGTCCACTAGCATGTATTACTTAGGCTATTTAAATGATTTGGCATCATTTGTTATGTGATTTCAGTGCATGTTTCATGTTCATGCATTCACATCTTTCACTCTTTCCATGCTTTGGAGGGTTGGTCCTTTATGCCTTAAACATGAATCATTGTGTATGCTTTCATGCCTAAGCTTGCGAGCTATCATTTCAATGTGTTTTTGGGGTTATTTTGCCATGATATAACTCTCATTTTTGTTGGCGAAGCCATCTCATGCTTGGTCTTGGTAGGTGTAATGTAATCCACCTTATTTGCCTTGCATATTCCATGCCTTATGCCCTTCATACTAGCTTGTTTTGGCTTCCTTCCATACATATTTTAGTATCATTTTGACATGTTCTAGGACTGTTTTAGATTGCCTTGACCATATGCTTCATGTTTTGCATAGTTGTAGTACAAATGCCTATGCTAGCTTTAAGCTTTGGGTACCATAGCATGCTTCATTTGTGTTGTGTACATGATTTGGCATCCTTTACCATGACATTTCAGAGCATGTAGCATTGCCATGTTCCCACTTCATTCACTCTTTAAGTGCCTTTGAGTGTTATGCATTGTTGCCTTGTTTATGGCCTAGTGTGTATGCATGCATGCTTAGGCCTTTGAGCCCTCATCTTAGCATAGTTTGGTCTTTGTTTAGACCTAAAAATGACTCTGTCCATGGTTGGTTTATGCATTTGTGCCATGTGTTGCATGTCCTTTTGTATAGTCTTCTTTGCTAGTCTTATGCCTTAAGGACCCTCGCATGCCATACTTGTATTATTTGAATGATTTGGCATCATTTCTTACTTGATTTCAGTGCACTTAGTGTTGTTACACTTCCACATTTGTCACTCTTTGAGCACTCTTGGGGGTTGTGCTCTTATGCCTAGTTGATGGGCCATTGCATTGAGCATGCTTGTCTTGATCTTCATGCCTTAGTTTCGTCATTATGGCCACTGATTTAGGCATGGTTGAGATCTGTCCATTTTTGTTTAAGTCCATCGAAGCATGTTATGTGAATGTTGTTACATTGCCTCATGTTGTTATATGCTTATGTTGCCTTGCATTGTGTATGCCATGTTACATTGCATTGTGCATGCTTGTTGTTGGCATTTTGTTCAACATGCTAGTTGCCTTGCATTGTGTTTGGATAGGGTATTAGTCCAAATACGAGAAGCGAAGGACGTTTCATACTTGAAGTGATGAAATGTGCCTCAATTTTCGGTCGCCGACCCTCTTGATCAATCATGATAGAGATCAAGGCTTTATGTGTTTATGTGTGCATTCATTTCATATTGAATTGTGCAATTTGACTTCTCGGCCATCATGCATTGAAATGCGCAATTGGTGGCCCGAGGGTCGAGAACCACACTCTCTTGAGCTTATGAAATGATAGGGGGAGTGGTTGTGCACACATACATTGCCATGCCTTTTCTTGCTCTCTGTTGCAACAAGCTGGAAGAGTGCAGCAACAACTGGTCAGCCAACCAGAACAACTAGCTAGCCGACCACTTTTTCTGGTCTGCAGCAAAGAAAAGTGGTCGGTAGGTGATTGGCAACATCAACATTTGGTCGGCCATGTTCCTACAGGTCCCCAGGGTGGATTTGAAGCTTTGTGGAGCTTTGTGCAATGTTCTGAGAACAATTGCAAGCAGAGGCAAATCGGGATATCGCGACGGATTTCCGAACGACGCGACCGGGCATGCATGCACTCCTCATCCCGAGGACCTCTTTTTACTACTTTCCTTAGCTAGTTTATGCTTTGGTTCTATATTTAAGTAGTTAATGCGTTTAGCTGCTTATTTGTGTTGTAATAACTTAATTAGTTAGCTTGTTAGTTAATTAGTTTTGTGATGTAATAATTAGCTTAATTAGCTTAGATTAGCTAGTTAGCTTCTTATTCGGACCCTCCGTCGAGAGGGCCAACTATTGTAATAAGCGTGCGTGTGTGATACATGTCTTCCAACCTCCATTTATTTCTCCTTTTACTTAACCGCCATTTATGGTTAGTTTTAGGCATATTTCAACTACCATACCTTATGCTTACATGCGTGCATCATTTATCTATTTTGCATGCACCGAGCTCTGCATCATACTAACTCCATTGCATTTCAATACCTATTTGAATACATGTATCAAGTCGCATTCACATGACATCTTAGATAGCCGAGTCTATTTCAGCTTGCATTTTACATGTGTTGCATTAGTCATCTGAACATGAACTAGGATCATGCATGATTTCTAACTAGTTCTTTGTTTTGGGCTCAAGTACACTATGAGTGTTTATGCTTTAGCATAATACATGAGATATATATGTTGCCATGATAGCATGCTTGCCATGAGGCTAACCGCTAAGTGATTAACTGTCTAATGCCTGTGGGTGAAGGTTGGATTGTTTGAATTAGAACAATTCATTGAAATCTATGACTTAGCCTACTTAGTAGTAGCAAACTTCAAACCGTTTTCAAACAAACGAACATGTAATGTTTTGTTCCAACTTAGGCGATCTAGTCTATACTTGTATGCTGCGTGCATCACATAGTAATTCTAGGTTAATAACCGGAATAAGAACACATGTGTTTTCAAAAACAAAATATCATGTTAGTAAACGCCGATCTTTGATCGGGCGAGCGGGGGTGCTCATTGCATGACCTTCCCCTCTCGTACCCAAGTTCCCGAGCCGAGGCAACTTTAGTGATGACGGACACGTGGCCATAGGCACAAGTCAGGGTTTCCTAAATTTTTCCAAAATAAAATATTTAGGTAGCGACTCTGTATCTGGCAAAGCAGTCCATGTTTGGCACTTCTTTATAAAATCAGTTTTCCAAAACAATTTGCCGGATTTGGACTCTTTGGTGATTTATCAGTCTTGCATTGCACTTTGCAAGATTAGATTCAGAACCGTGACACAAGTCCAAACTGCAGTAGCTCAGAACAAAACGATATTCGCACCCTCGCGGCGCAGAGCCGGGAGTTCTTGGGGCGGTCTACAGCCGCCTAACTAGAGGCGAGGAAATGTGTGTTGAAAGTACGAGACTCTCATTTTGCTGTGACTCTGTGTGTAAGCCAAGGGCTGTATGTGTGTAGGTTTGAATAACCGTTTTGTGTAACCAGACTCAAGCCTTGGAAACTTGTAAACCCCTTGGAGGTATTTATTTGTTTATTTACTTGTTGTTGGATTAATGTATTGTTGCATGAAAAACTTTTATATCATGTAATATCATGTAATGTAAGTTTAGAGATTTATATTCGATTTTCCTTAAAAGAGCCATGATTGTTGTGTTATCATTTGAGCTAAAATTTGGGGCGTTACATTAACAATCTCATCACTAACTATCTCTCGCACTATCATTAAAACAAATACACTTTTACTAAATCCCTTTACTAACGATCCCCCACATTAATAATCTTTTCACTGACAATTCTCTCACTAACAATCCTATCCAACATAATCTACCAAAGTATGAGAGTTATAAAAAAAAATAAAGGAATACAACTCAGACACATACCGATGATTCAATTTCTTAATAGGGTTTATTACACCTTCTACCCCTAAACTATTATCAAATTCTCTATTTAGTCCCTAAACTATCAATTGAATTTATTTAGTCCCTAAACTATCATCAAATTCTCTATTTAGTCCCTAAAGTATATAAATCAAAATCTATTTAATCCCTAAACTATTGATTGAATCATTAAGTCCTGAAAGTATTTAATTAAAACTTATTTAGTTCCTAAAAGGATTATAAAAATAAAATATAAACTCACAAATATTATAAATTAGTAAAACACCCTATTTATTTAAACTTTTGTTTCAAAAAAAAAATCTTAAATTTTTATTCTCTCTTTGAAAAGTGGGCGCCAATCCATATATTGAATTTCCTTTATAAGAATAAGGGTAATTATCTATAGTATTTTTTTTTTTTTAACTTATCTTCCATATCTAGTATTATATGTCAGATTTCGTTTATAATGTCTAATTGATTGTTTTTAAGTTTTTTGCTAAGTTCTTCTCATTACTTAATTAATAAATTATTTTGTTCTATTACTATTTGTAGAGAATTGTTATTATTTAAACTATCCAATTCTACTTCTTCAATACATCTAGTATTCATATAATCTATGAGTAAGACTGAAAAATCAAACTCTAATATTAATTTAAACACACAACGAAATAAAATATCTTTTAAAGACAAAATAAAAATTTTAAAGATTTTTTTGTAATAAAGTCTTAATTGGAGTGGATTTTTTACTAATTTATAATACGTATGGGTATATATTTTATTTTTGTAATCCTTTTAGGTACTAAACAGGTTTGAATTAAATATTTTAGGAACTAAATAGATTTAATCGATAGTTTATGGACTAAATACACTTTGATTTATATATTTTATGGACTAGATAGAGAATTTGATAATAGTTTAGAGACTAAATAAATTCAATTGATAGTTTAAGAATTAAATAGAAAATTCGATGATAGTTTAGAAGTAGAAAATGTAATAAACCCTTCTTAATATTGTACAAAATATATTTTGGGACAATGCGCTGTTCTCTTTAAACTATACTTGGCGACTATGTAATTCAATTTATTGCGTTAAGAAAAACTAATAAAAGGCAACAGTCATTAGACCTAGAAAAGCAAATTAGTAAAAAAAAAAAAACCTAAGCCAAACTTCCAAAAAGTTAATAAAGCAATTAAAATATTTATTAGCATGAAGTTCTTATTTTTTTTTAAAAAAAAATGGTGAAAAGGGTTTCAAAAAAAAAAAAAAAGCAGTTTTTTATTTTTTATTTTTTTAATTTTTAATACTAAGAACATTTGAATTATACAATTTAAATCCAATTACCTTTACCCTAGACATATCTATAGAGCAAAAGAAGTTTTGTGAGAGCTCAAAAAGTATCAATTAAATTTATATAGAGAGAATATCTAGGTTGAATCCAACTGAATTTTCCTTTTATTTTAAGTAATATTATACATAATTTATTTTTTTATTTCATTTTCTCACTCTTATACAAAAAGAAATGAGGTTTACCTTCATAAATGCATATAGGACCCATTCACTTGTGTCTTGTAATGAGAAAAAATGAATAAGAAACAAAATTATATATCGCATTTTTCTTTTGGAGCGATGTTATAAATAATGTCATTTTTATCTCTTTTTCTTATCTTTGGACACAAAGCAATGACCTCTCTCCTTCATAAAGGTAATGTCAGGGATATCAAATTTTCTACCAAATAAATAACTAAATGTCTCACATGGGTGTGAACCCCACACCATTGTGAGACATTTAGTCATTTGTTTGGTAGAAAATTTAAGGACTATAGTATTTTTCTTTCATAAATGCATGTGGGTAGAGATGGCAATTGGAACTCGGCCCGACGGGGACCCGACCCCCCGACCCCGAATTGAACGGTTATTCCCCGAAAAATATTCCCGACGGGCCGGGGATGGTATTAAAAAATGTATCCCCGGTGGTGCTCGGGCCGCGGACGGGGATACATGTTTCCACTACCCGACCTCGACGCCGACCAGGCCGATCCGCCCTCAGATAAACCCTGATGTAAAATTACTATTTTACCCCTCATTATATATATGTGCGCATATAGGGTTTGGTTGAAGCTATCTGCTCTCACTCTCACACACAAAGCACGCTGCTCTCTCTCTCTCTCCGCCGTTGCCAAGAGGTTAGGGTTTCGCCTCCCCTCTCTCTCTTTCACACAACGAACGACGGCTGACTCGATCCCGTCACCGCCGATCCTCCCTCACCGCTGCTCGTTGCTCACCGCCGATCATCCTCCCTCACTGTTGCTCTCTCTTTCTCTCCGCCGTTGCCGCTCCTCCGTCACCGCAGATCTTCCGTCGCTGCTGGTCGTACCTCACCGCCGATTATCCTCAGATCTGTTACTGATCTGTACAGAGTTTAATAGATTGTGTTAATAGAATGTATTTATTTATTTATTTATTTTGATCTGTACAGATTTTCTACAGATTGTGTTAATCTATCAGAGTTTAATAGATTATGTTAATAGAATGTTTAATAGATTGTGTTAATAGAATGATCTGCTACTGATCTGTTATTGATATGTTATTGATCTGCTATAGATGTACAGATTTTAATGGATGCATAGATTTTCTACAAATTTCTTGAATGATTCTACAAAATGTCTGTAATTCGGGGATTTGGCGGGGTGAGATACCCGATCGATCGGCCTGTGAAGCGATGGGGTCCGTCGAGGATCGAGGAGGGCGAATTTCGCACTATCGGGGATCGGGGACGGGGAGTGTGGTCCCCCGCCCGTTGCCATTACCATTCCTACATGTGGGACCTATTCACTTATGACTCGAATTATCTTCCTTTCTTAGTTTAAGACAGAAGTGAGTGGGTCTTACATATATTTATAGCATTGCTCACTTATTTTCATTCCATATGAATTCATGAATGTAGGCCCATTACTTTTTGTCTAGCGTGAGAAAATGAGGTAAAAATGAGGCCCACATTTATACTTATAGGATCCAATTATTTGTATATTGAAATGAGAAAATGAGATAAGAATATAATTATGTAATAGTTTTCAATTATTTAAAATAAAGTTCACTGCAGACTATGACTATTTGATTTGATTATGTAAAAGAAGGAAAAGAAACAAGAAAGGGATATAGTTCAAAGCTCCTTATGCGGCATTAAGGGTGATCTTTTTTTTCTTCCTTTCCCTTAGAGTAGATTTTTATTAGGACGAATTATACTAACGGTTCCGATAGGGTTTATGTCACTTTAGTATTTCACTTTTTAATTGTGACATATTTGATCATAAATTTTGAATCTTGTTTTAAATAAGGACAACTTATTATAACATTGTTCAATTTCAATGACAAAGTCGTCAAATTAATAAAATATAAACTAATTTAATAAAAATAGATGTCAAAAAAATATTTTTAAAAATTATTTTTACCCACTAAAGATAAAATTACGTAAAATTGATAAATCTTTTACACATTTATTTATTTATTTATTTTACCAAATTAATTTTTATTATGTGTTTGGATAATAATCATGTAATGGGTGTTTGTTTTTATTTTCATTTAATTAGTTTCTATTTTTTCAAAAGTCAAATATGGAAACAACTTTGATATCAAACCATTCCATTAAATAAAAAAATCTAAAACTAAAAACATTTCATATATTAAATATATTGATTACACATTAAAAACCTAGCAACCACCCATTACGAATCATCATTCAAACACATATTAAAATTTAATTTGGTAAAAAATAAAAAATAAATATGTAAAAGATTTATCAATTTTACATAATTTTATCTCTCGTGGGTAGAAATAATTTTAAAAATTCAAAATATTATTTTGACATTTATTTTTGTTAAATTATTTTATATTTTATCATATTAACAACTTTGCCCTTGAAATTGAGCAATGGTATCTTCAATTGTCCTCATTTAAAATAAAATTTAAAATTTAAGGTCAAATATATCATAATTAAAAATTAAAAACCAAAGTAACATGAACTTCAAACTAACTAGTGAAATTCGCCCTTTTAATTAGTATCACAAAAGTATTATTTATTACAAGGTAAATAGAAACACATTTAAACCACATGTAGACATGTACTATTTATACACAATACACAGAGCAAAATGGCAACGACAACACCAACTCAAAACACTTCTTTCCAGTTGTAGAATGAGGCATATGATGATGAAACATTCTCTTCTTTCAATCATCATCTTGGCCTTTTACTTTGTTTGCACAAATCATGTTCTTGCAGATTTCAATCGTTATCGTGTTCATATCATCGGTGCAGTCCCTGACACACCCACCACATTGTCGATTCATTGCCAATCGAAAGACAACGATCTTGGATTCCAAAATCTGAGCAATGGTCAAGACTTCCATTGGCACTTTAGGATGAACTTCTTTGAAACTACTCTCTTCTTCTGCCGATTCCAGTGGAATTCAAAGGACACCAGCTTTGTTGTTTTCAACAGTGAACTGGCAAGGTATTGCGATGCATCCGAGGAGCCTTATTTGTGTGTCTGGGTAGTAAAACCAGATGGTTTCTATCTCGGAGGTGGTGAATCGAATGGGACATTGTTAGATACTTGGTGATATCTAATGTTGTTTTTTTGGACAAAAATAAGAATCTATATTGAAGGGGCTAAATGCAAAATGGGTTAGGTCCAAGCCTTGGGCCGGCCCAATCTCACAAAGCCCAAATCCTAGCTGGGCGGATAAGTACATGGACAGATCAGTTGAGCCCAATCTCACGATCAACAGCCCACCCAAGTCCTCAAGCACTTGGGCCGACTTGATGGAAAGGTTAGCCCAACCGCAAAGACCTTTGGGATCGGGCCGAGTGCAGACGAGAATGTGGGCCGAACAGATAGCAGCCCAGCCCATCTTCACAGTATAAGCCTGGAAAAGGGCCGAGGCGAGGCACGTCATTACGAATCAAGTATATGGGTACCGAGTGGAGAAACCTAACAAGGAAAGCGTGGGATCTGTGAATGCATGCATGTGCAAAGTTGCCACCTCGGTGGTCCCCTATACCACAAATCACGGAAGTTGTTGAGCAAAAGGAATGTGGTTAGTTATGAGCATGCTTACAATGAGAATAGGCAATCATTGACAACTACCAAGTGGTCCCCCCACCTGGAGCAAGGCTGGAAGGACACCTGGCAGCACCTTTACCTCATGAACTCACCTTGAGAAGCAAGTAAGGAACACTATACATACAAGATGAACTTCACATTGAGAGTAACTGAACAGTCCCGATTTCACCCACACTTAACATACTTCTCTTCTCCGATCACTAATTCCCACACCGGAGGGGTTATCCGGCCAACCCGGCCGGCGGCTCTAACGGTGCTTCTGCGGGCGAGTCGTTCTGGGCAGTCGGTGAGTCACGGAGCCCGATCCACTTTCATCTAGTGCGGAACCCGGTACGCACAATTGGTGCGGTGAGCGTGGTTTATCTTTTCATCTCTAAGCTCTGCATTCAGTTTCGGCAATGGGGATTGAGGACGTTCTGCCTTCATCACATACTCATGAGCGGAAAAAGCGAAGGAAAAAGGTTTGGCACTCGGCGCTTCGAGGAGCAAAGCTGAAACAATAATCGAACCCCGAGTCTGCCGAACATCGATTACCCTTCGCTGGAGGTTCTTCTCATCATTTCATACGGAGAAAGATTATAGAGATCGAATTATAGATTCCATGGGAATGGAGATCTGAGAATTGAAGGCTCAACTAAAGAGGGTGTTGGGTGACCCGACGGAGAAGAGAGGCGAGCCTTCCCGTTTGCAACAAAAGAGCTCATCTAGGGAATTACCAGTAAAGAAACTCCCCAGGAATGATTCCGGGCAACAAAGCCAACCAATCCCAACTCAGAGCGAGGCGGCGAGTAGTCACACCCGTGGGTCACGCCGTAAGAGGGCCAAGAGACAGAAGACGGGTAGTCAGCAAACTGAATACCCTCCTCAGGACCTTCGCACTTGGCTGATTGGCAATAGACAGAACGAACAACATCGGGATCATTTGGACCGTACTGTCCACCAGAGAGAACATCGAGCGTTGGACAGACTTGTCTCTTCGCCGCTTTCTCGGGAATAGAGACCATGAGACCTCCAAAGAAGTTTACTCCACCAAAGTTCACTTCCTACGACGGGAAGTCGGACCCTCTGACGCACATCAGCCATTTCAGACAAATGATGTCCCTCTGGAGCCGAGATGAGGCACTGATGTGCAAAGTCTTCCCGTCGACTTGGGAGAAACCCGGACTCCGATGGTTCGATCGACTCCCATTGGATCAATTCATAGTCGAAGCGACTCTCCGAAAGAGTTCTTAGCTGTTTGTTTCCAATACTAAGATCCCAAAGAGCCGGACACCTTGTTTGGCCTCGAAGGAGCAAGAGGAAACCTGCTTGATTATGCTAGGAGATATTGGGAAGAATATAACGATCTGGAAGAAAATGTGTGCGAACAAATGGTCATGTCCTTCAAACATGGTTTGCGTCCTGAAAGCAAGTTAAGACAATCACTCACTAAGCGTCCGCCACTCTACGAAAGACTTATGCGCCAGATTGAGCAAGATGCTCGCTTGGACGATCGATTCCCATTGAGGTAGTATCGGTGAGCAGCCCGGCGAAGAAGAAAAGCGGACCGAGGAGAACACCGAGGATTGCGATAAATGAGGTCGATAAGGCTAAATCACATGAAGCTATTGTGACCATGTTCAAAGAGCCAATCTACCGAATCTCGAGAAGATCAAGAGAGCCCTTCTTTGTTTGGCCGAAAATGATGGGAGATCCAAATCGGCAATCGAAGCTCAGTGCACCTACCATCAAGACAGAGGACACATGACTCGAATCGCAGAGCACTAAAGCAACACTTGGAGGACTGGTGGCGGTGGGCACTTGAGGAGTATATAGATCGAGGCAAAGAGGTGGCGAATTGGGGAACCCACTTCGAAGTAAATGTGGAGCATCCACCAGTGATAATAAATGTGATCCATGGAACAATGACTCGGAATCTGAGGAAACACTTGAAAGAAGAGATCGCAAAGGTCGCCCAAATTGACCAAATCATGTCGAGGAACCGACATCGAAAAATGCGTCTGCACCAAAATCCTCCTATGTCTTGTCTCATTTACTAGCAAAGATCTAGAAAGCATCTGACACCCACACCGATGCATTGATCATAACTGTTGGGATTGGGAAACGATTTGATGTGAAACGAGTCCTAGTAGATCGTAAGCGGTCTGGAACATCTTGTATTATGATTTGTTCAGAAGCTTGGCCTCTCGGCGAGATCTCACCCAATGGCGATCCGTTGGTCGGTTTCAATTCACAAATGAGTGGCCGCTCGGCCGCATAGTGTTGCCCGTGGCGAGAACCAAAACCCTCGAGATAAAGTTCTTGATTATTAACACAACATCAACTTATAACGACATACTTGATCGCCCATGGATTCATCACATGGAAGCGGTCCCTCAACCTATCACTACTCATTCGTTTTCCTACGGACACGGAGTAGAGCAGATTCGAGGACCAAGTCGCGTCAAACAACGCTTCATGGCGGCGTTAAAAACAAAGCAACTCTGCAAGAATGCAGACGGTGGAAGTGGCGAACAACCCGATCTTGGAAGATGTAGGAGGGACTCGGGAGGAAAAGATGGTGGAGGATTTGGAGAAAGTCCTAATAGGAGAAGCCGATCTGAGAAGTACTTCCTTATCGGTACCTCGCTAAGCGATGAGAAACTTCATTTCTTTGGAACCGCCGAGGAAAATATGGAGGTATTCGTGGTCGACATATGATACTCGGTTGGACCTGCATTTGCGTGCCACAAGCTCAACATCAATCCTTCTCGGCCCATCGTCTGAAAAGTCGGAGATCCTCGATCGAGCACAAAGCGATGATCGCGAAGTCAAAAACTTTTGGCCTCAAAGTATCGAGAAGTCTGAGACCCAAGATGGTTGTCCAATGATTGTAGTCAAGAAGAAGAACGGAAAATGGAGAGTTTGCGTCGATTTCACTTGCTTGAACAAAGCATGCCCTAAAGATAGTTTTCCGCTGCCTCGCATTGATCAGCTAGTAGACTCAACAGCAGGGCATGAGCGCATGAGTTTTCTGGATGCCTATAGCGGTTATCACCAAATACCACTGTTCGGCCCGGATCAGGAAAAGACAGCATTCATCACTCCAAGAGGGACTTACTGCTATAGGGTAATGCCGTTCGGCCTCAAGAACGCCGGAGCGACCTACCAGCGAATGATCACTCGGATGTTCAGAGATCAATTGGGTAAAACCATGGAAGCCTATATAGACGATATGGTAGTAAAAAGCAAGTTCGCTACAAGCCACCTCACAGACTTGAGAGAAGTATTCAGCATCTTGAAAGCCCACCAGCTTCGCCTCAACGCCTCGAAGTGCGCCTTCGGGGTGGGAACAGGGAAGTTCTTGGGATACATGGTCACACGTAGAGAATCGAAGCGAATCCGGATCAAATCGAGGCCATCTGAGAACCTCGAAGTGCCAACAAAGTCTAAAGAATCGCAGAACTAAGCGGGATGGCGGCCAGACCGAACCTTTATCGCAAATCCTCGATCGGATGAAACCCTTCTTCCAAATTTTTAACGAAAAAGCCAGCATTTGAATGGAACAGTGAATGTACTGAAGCACTGCAGAATCTCAAAAGATACCTCAGTACACCCCCACTATTATCCACTCCGGAGCCAGGAGAGGAGCTATATCTCTATCTAGCGGTGTCAGATCATGCCGTGAGCGCAGTATTGATACGGGAAATTGATAAGGAGCAAAGACCAGTGTATTACGTCAGCAAAACTCTACTAGACGCCGAGACACGGTACCTACCATTAGAGAAGTTGGCTTATGCGCTGCTTATAGCCTCAAGAAAGTTGCAACATTACTTCCAAGGGCACACCATTAATGTCCTCACCGAATTCCCCCTCAGGTCTGTATTTAGCCGAGCCGATTTCTCTGGCCGAACAGCGAAGTGGGCGGTAGAGCTTGGTGAGTTTGACATTAGGTATCAGCCACGAACGGCAATCAAGGCAGGTCTTGGCAGACTTGCCGCAGAATTCCACTCCGCCCAGAGTATCAACCAGGAACCTTAGCTCGCAAGACAAAGCCACGCACCGAACAGAAAAACCCGGCCGAAGCATGGAAACTCTTTATTGGAAACATCCGCAACTCTACGCCGATGGTTCGTCTAATAACCGAGGCTCGGGGCGGAGTAGTCCTTATTTCTCCGTATGATTTATCCGGGAACAGCTCTCGGGCTTACCGAAAGCTTCAACAACGAGGCCGAATACGGCGTTATTAGCCGGCTTATGAGCGCCGAACACTTCAAAGGCGTAATGCCTTCTTGTTTTCGTGATTCACGCCTAGTAGTAAACCAAATTTTCCGGTCTATGAAACTCGGACGAAAGAATGACTATGTACGCAGCAAGGCCGAGACTCGCCAGAAATTTCAATCCATACGAGTGGAGCGCATCACCGGGACAAAAATAGCCACGCAGACGCCTGGCGTGCCTAGGCTCGCTAATAGACACAAAGGATGCCGAAGAGTTTGGGTTGAGTTCATACCGTAACCAAGTATTGCATCTCCTGGCCCTCTGCAACAACTTAGAGCCGAAATGATGGATCCAATATTGGTCTTTTGAAATCTGTCAACTCCCCAAGACAAAAAGGAAGCCAACAAGATCGACATAAATCGGCTCGATTTTGGGTCTCACCGTCTGAAGCTTTACAGCGTTCCTACCTCGCCCATACCTCCTATGTGTGCATCCGAATCTCGTTGAGAATGTTCTCTATGAAATTCACGATGGGATTTGTGGGTGCCACGTTGGCGAAGGTCACCGCACACCGAGCCTTAACACACGGCATCGTGGCCACGAATGCAGCAAGACGCACAAAGAAGAGGTGCAACGATCGACAAATGTCGAGGTTTGCTCCACTCATTCATCACCACCAAAACTCACTCCACTCACCAGCCCATGGCCCTTCGCGCAATGGGGTCTGGATATTGTTAGACCATTGGCGCGAGGCACTGGGAACAGGCGATTCTTCATTGCTGCAACCGACTACTTCTCCAAGTGGGTCGAAGTTGAGGCATTGGCAAATATCAAGGAGGCAGACACAAAACGGTTTGTCTTGAGGAATGTGGTAGTACGTTTCGGCATCCCGCGGGTACTAATCGCGGACAACGGGACTCAATTCGATGGGAAGATCTTGAAATTTCGCGGCCGACCTCGCATTGAATATAGGAACTCCTCTCCGGATATCCACAGAGCAATGGTCGCGTAAGCATCGAACAAAACCATCATCAATGGAGTAAAGAAACGGCTTGAGCACGCCAAAGGAAAGTGGGTCAAGAGTTACCACATGTACTATGGGCCTCATCAACTACAAGACGGCGCCCACGGAGAAACACCTTACTCCTTAACCTATGGAATGGAGGCCATCATCCCACTTGAAGTAGGTCTCCCAACTCTTGATGCTCAATTATTTGAAAGCTCCAAGAATGAGGAAGCCATCGCACAAGCATCGATATGGCGGAAGGTCGAGAGAGGCAAAGACGATCAAAGCTTGAAGCATATCAAGAATACCATCCAAATTTCAACCAAAAGTTTTTCCAAGGCAATTCATACCAGAGAATTGGTTTTGAGGAAGGTCATGGATCATAAAGTGCTGGCGAAGGCAAACTTGGGCCGAATCGAGGGTCCCTACAAAATCACAAACAAGAATGGGAAATGGAGCTTACTACCTGGTAGATTTGAACGGCAGAGCAATACCTCGGCCTTGGAATGTAGCAAACCTCAAGAAGTATTATCAGTAGAATCAGTACATAACTTCTTTATCAGGATGTAAAGGCATTTATTCGCTGTCCAATACAAATGTTTTCCCACTCTTCTCAGATTTATACAATCTATGTAATTAGCTTTGGTCTTTACCAAACGGAATTAGCTTTGGTCTTTACCAAACGGAATTAGCTTTGGTCTTTACCAAACGGAATTAGCTTTGGTCTTAACCAAACGGAATTAGCTTTGATGTTTATCAAACTAATTAACTTTGGATTTAACCCAAATGGCTCAAACGTAATCCATCGAACGGAATTTAAATTTGGTTAGCACTCAAACATGCCAAGTGGTATAGCTTGGTGGAAAATGTTTGGCAACCGAATTGAAATTAGCCAAGTGGCATTGCTTGGTGGAAACCGCACTAATATATCTTAAGTAAACATCTCTATTTAGCCAAGTGGCATTGCTTGGTGGACACCACACTAATGCATTTTAATTAAATTTTCCACCAAGTGGCATTACTTGATGAAAATTATATGGCATATCTTGAGCAAACACCTTTGCATCTACGTAACTTCTTAAGTATCAAGATATCAACACTTCAAGATAATTCAAAAAGGCGAGTTGGAACAAATTCGACCAAGCTACAACAAGAGCAAACTTCTAGCATTTATCTTACTCACTCGGTGGGGCAAACAATTGTTTTCTTACAAAAACCAACTCGACCTAAGTAAGACCCGTTAGCCACGCCGATCACTAGTTCGCCCCGAGGCCCCAACAAAGGTTTCGTACGGGGCAATGAGGGCAATGCCACGCAAAGCATCGGGCCGCCCCGAGGTCTCAACAAAGGTTTCTAGGGGCAAGCAACATAGAATCAAACAGAACATCCATTAAAAGCAACACAGAACTGCATCGAGCATCTATTCTACCGAGGTCCCAACAATGCTTTCGGGGCAAGCAAGATGAGAAATGTTCAAACAAGCATCAATATCAAATTGCAAGTTCAAAAACAAAGGAAAATTGTACCATCCAACAAAGGGCATGTAAGGCCCCGCAACCAAGCAACATCAAAACAAAACAAAAAGAGAGAAATTGTCTTCAGAAACAGAAAAAAGCAAAGGGTTCAAATTTGGGGTGACATCAATCTTCATCAAACTTCATCAATAATGGGTAACTCAGAGCAATTTCAAAGAATCCGTCCAGCCATCTGTGGGAGGAAAAGAGGAAGCTCCAACTTCCGAGAAGTAGGAGCCACCTTAACCACATCTCCCATGGCTTCGCCTGTGGTCTCGAACCCTTCAAAGATCCACCGCTTCAAAGGGCAACATTCATGCTCTGTGTTTTGCTTGCAGCTTCATCTTCTGGAGAAACATTGTCTGGTTCTGATAGAACAACAGGAGTGGAAACAATCTTCGAACCCACAGGCCTCGATGGAACAGGGATATCTGCATACAGGGAAGAGCCTTCAGGAACCGTCGCTGCGACCAAAGCACTTGTCCAAATTTCTTACAAAAAGCTTATCCCGCAAAGATCGTAATCTCCTCCTTGTAAGTCAGCCTTCATCCCACCTTGTTGCCGTTGCTTGGCCTCCAACGAAGACGCCGCACCATCACGGAATAACGGCCTCCGGCCGCAACCTTCCTCGAAATGAGCACGAGTTCCAATAGCGGCTTCGATTGTTCAGTGAAGCAACAATCTTGTTCAGATTTAAAAGCCTCTCTCGCAGCTCAAGGCCCCTCCTTTTCAGATTCAAGGTTCATCGTCAGCCTCACCACATTCAATGCAGCCTCCAAAGACGGCCTTTTCCAAATTTTTCAAAGACGGGTGATGGATGATGCATCCTCTGGATACACTCCAAGAGACGACAAAAACTTACAAAGAAGAAAGACCTCGGTGCAACAATGAAGTAAAAAAAAAAAAAAAGAAGAAAAAGAGAACACTTACAAAGCCATCATCCAAGTGTCCCTTCAAAATTGGAATATCACGGCCCATTATGACCGCCATGTCAACCCAAGATCAACAGTAAATTTGGTCAAATCAAAAGCAAAATCTGTGAAACAAAGAATCGAGTCTGGCGGAAATGGGCCCGCCTCATGAGATATCGGTGGCTCCCACTTCTCAAAATTCTCATCCTAAACAGAATCTCAAGGGCTTCCCCACCACCGCCTTGCCGCCTCCCTCCTCCTTTTTTGCTCGTTCAAGAATTGAAGCCGAGGGCTCAGAGATTGCAGGGTACCGAAGCCCCGATCTCCATCTTCACCTCCATCGACTCTTGATTCGGCCTTCTCCGAGGGGTCAAGTACTGAGGCTCAAGGCCTCAGCCTCCAGATCTACCAATACTCTCCTTTTCGCCATAGACCCGCTCCCTGCGAAACTGGGGGCAGGAGAAGGCGCTCCCTCAGAAAAAGCATCCTGACTCCTCCGACGGCTTGAGACCAAGGGTGGAGGAGGCGTGTCAGTCTCTGTATCAGAATCTAGCAGGGCAGCAGCAAGCCTCGCTTTCTTCGGCATAACAGAACGATAAGTAGACTGGTAGTCCAACAACTCTGGCGCAGACCTCTTCTTGTATCTCAAAGCAAATTGATGGCCTCAAGATTTTCCCGGTTCGTCTCATTGAAGCCGAAGACTCGCAAAGAGGAGGTAACTTATCGAGCAATATTCGTAATAAAGGAGGAATACCAAAGGCACCAAAAGAGAGATTCGGACTGGGTAGCCATCTCTCGCAGATCCGTTCGGATCGAACTCGTCCCCAAAGCAGAAACTCCCAATTCCCACCGACTTGCAAGAAATCATCATTGTGTTTATCCGAATCGGGCATCGGTGACCAAGTGACAATCGCCAGAACGGACGCCAGGTAGTACGACTATGATCCTTATTGTGAGAAAGGGTGTAACAACCCAAAATATCCCATATGTCCGATTCAAGCCTAACCGCTGTTGAGAGCGTAAACACCGCATACACATACACGAAAGAGATTCACGGACACTTGCATTGGAGTCAATCAACTTGGTGGAGGAAGCGGCGCACCAATGGGTCGAGAGGAAACCGAACCCTCCTCCTCAACTATCGCAATGGCGGAAGGCGACGGTGTTCCTCGTGCCCATGCGCTTGGCATCCGCCGCCAATGAGAGGGTCACGTCATGAGGAATGTTGTAATCTAAATGTAACATGGCCATGGCCTTCGGGTATCGACTAAGGAACTAAACTTCCCCATTCAACCGACCTAAAGGGGACGAAGAGGGATTCATAATGGATACTAGACGAAACGACAAACGCATCGCACTGCATTTATTAGAACAGAGGAAGAAGAAGAGTAATGAGAAAACTTACAAAGCAAGATCAGCGTTGAAGAAGATTGAGCAGAGCACCAGCGGAATCGGCACCAGGAGGACGGGAAGAGTCTCTCTCTCTCCCTCTCTATCTTTATCTTTCTTTGAAATGCACTAGAAGAATGAGAGAATCAAATCAAGGGATTTGAAGTGATATCTCAGGCATTAATGACCTCAGTCGGCGTGCTAGCATGCAAATCACGATCTTCAGTACGAAGTCGACGCATTATCTCTGCTCGCCTATGGCACATTGCCACGTGGCATTTGAAAGGACGCATGCAGGAACTTGTGTCAGGATTGAACCGTCACCAAAGCCGAACTGGGAGGGAGCCAAAGCGACGCGACGCTTGGAAGACAGAACCATAGCTCCCACCAAGGGGAACCTTAGCGCGAGCTAGGGGGCAAATGAAGGGGCTAAATGCAAAATGGGTTAGGTCCAAGCCTTGGGCCGGCCCAATCTCACAAAGCCCAAATCCTAGCTGGGCGGATAAGTACATGGACAGATCAGTTGAGCCCAATCTCACGATCAATGTTTCACCCAAGTCCTCAAGCACTTGGGCCCGACTGCAGTGGAAAGGTTACCCCAACCGCAAAGATCGATCGGGCCGAGCGGCAGATGAGAATGTGGGCCGAATAGAGATAGCAAATTTCCCATCTTCACAAGATAAGCTCGAAAAGGTCCGAGACGAGGCACGTCATTACCGAACTGAAGTATATGGGTACCGAGCTGGAGAAACCTAACAAGGAAACGTGGGATCTGTGAATGCATGCATGTGCAGGTTGCCACCTCAGCTGGTCCCCTATACCACAAATCACGGAAGTTGTTGAGCAAAAGGAATGTGGTTAGTTATGAGCATGCTTACAATGAGAATAGGCAATCATTGACAACTACCAAGTGGTCCCCCACCGAGCAAGGCCGAAGGACACTGGCAAAGACTCTTTACCTCATGAACTCACCTTGAGAAGCAAGTAAGGAACACTATACATACAAGATGAACTTCACATTGAGAGTAACTGAACAGTCCCGATTTCACCCACACTTAACATACTTCTCTTCTCCGATCACTAATTCCCACACCGGAGGGGTTATCCGGCCAACCCCGGGCAAATCTAATCTGCTTCCTGTGGCAGAGTCCCAGCCTCGGATACCAAATTGAAAAGTGAGCCCTCGATCCACTTTCATCTAGTGCGGAACCCGGTACGCACATATATGATTGAATCATCATGCAGAAGAAAAACAAAGTGATTTAGAAAATTTTTTGTATGGTTGACTATTTATGTTTATTTTACTATTCGATGATGTCTCAATCATTTGGTATTCACTCATAAAATGTCCATTATATCAAGTTGTGGATTTGCTATTTATTTTTAGGGTTAATTTTAGTTTGATCTAAATTTTACTTTAGTCCCTATAGTTTTCATTTGAAGAATTTGATCCCTACACTTTAAGTCTAATTTCAATTTTGGTCATTCCGTTTAAATTAGAGGTTAAAATTAATAATTTTGGATTATTTGTCAATTTTCTAAGGTTGCAATTTAGTTCTTCCGTCTAAATTGGAAGTTAAAATTAACAATTTTAAGACACTAGTTAATTTTCTAACATGTACATATAGATAAAATTAACAAAAATTTATACAGAAGGACCAAATTAAAACTAAACTAAAGTGTAGAGACTAAATTAAATAAATTAAAATTATAAGGATTAAAGCAAAATTTGAGTCAAATTAGAAGGATGAAAAATGTAATTAACCCTTATTTTTATTTTTATTCTTAAATTTAAAATAAATCAAGAAAACATAATTTCATTTGGGGGCAAAATTAAAATTTCTTATATTCATACTATTATTTTAACGAAAACAATTAAGTGGAGGTGTTAAATGAGTCGGACCAATACTACACATTTAGAGTCGGGCCAAGCATGAGACGAATATAGGCGTGCTATGCTAGGTCTATATTTTGGGCCCAATAGCATATGTACTAATGGCCTGGACACGCTAGAGTACTAATATTTGCAGTAAGAGTTTTAGTACATGTAATATTGCTCTTTAATTTTTTTTTTGTCAAATTTTTGTATATGCTCAAATTACGGACCAACATCTGTTATAGCGGTTAGATTCAAGGTTAAAATTTAACTTTACAAGACATTCACAAAACTATTCTTCACTAGTATAAATCACTATTTGTGACTTGAATAGCCGAATTTAGAACCTTAAGCATTTAAGTTATTGATAAATCGAATACAATATGATGGCAATGCATAAACTCTTGTATCATAAACAGAACTCAGACATAGTGAATGAGAATTCATACCATGCATGTGTGATGCAAAATGGTTTAAATAAAAAGTAAAAAACGGTGAGTTATGACAATGCTCAAATAAAATTAAAGATAAATTATGTATATGTTTATTATTCATTATTTTGTATTTAAGTTATTGATAAGCTATCAAAAGATGATGGCTAATGCATCAGCTCTTATATTTAAAAAATAATTAATTAATTAACCCGGTCATGCATTTTTGTATAAGTCTTATTATCATTGTTGATATAAAAGCCGTCAGGTCTGACACTTCAGTAACAATTATTAACTTTTAAAAAAGGATGGACAAATTATAGAAATGGTCTTTATAGTTTACCCGTAATTTCATTTTGGTCCCTGCACTTCTAAATGTATCAATTTTGCCCCTGCAATTTAGTTTGTCTCAAAATGGTCCAATAATTAACAGTCATTGGGCTTTTGAACAGAAACCACACACGTGCCTTGCACACACGAGACTTGCAAGGAAAGAAATCAGTCATTCATAGTTGGTTGGCATCTTCACATGGCTCATCATGCAATAACTGGGGTCACCACCAAACGAACAACCAATGGATAAAAAGATGATGACATCTACTTTCTATATATTAAATAAAAAATATAAATTATAAATTTAATTTAATTAAAAATAATAAATTAAAAATTATGGCCTTATAAATTAAATTTTTTTAGTGTTGTTAAAAAAATTAAATTTATATATTAAATAAAATTATTTTTTCAGTGTTGTTAATTTAAAATCATATATTAAATAAAAATTATAAATTTAATTTAATTAAAAATAATAAATTAAAAATTATGGCCTTATAAATTAAAAATTTTTAGTGTTGTTAAATTATAGATTAGAAATTTAAAATTATATATTAAATAAAAAATATAAATTATAAATTACAAGGTTAAAATAGTCTTTTGAACATTTATCCTTATCTAGTCTGTCCAACCAAATATTGGATTCACTAAAATAGTCATTTTCAAACATCAAATCCCATGAGAAAACAAACACGGGATACATATCCAATTTAACCAAATAGTCCAGGGGATTCACAGTCTCAAGATTCAAGTCCAATGGATTCTAATTCTTCTTTATCCAGTCCGTCCAATCAAACACACCCTAAGAGAATGTGGTCCAGTTATGCTCGACACAAGAAACAGGGAAGCCAAAAGAAAATGCATGCACATCCATATGAGAAAGAAGCATGCGTTGCCAATAAAAGCTAACGATGACTAAAAGAAGCTCAACGTCTCACAAACTACATTATAAAGTTAAAAATGAGAGAGAAAAAGAATTCGTATGCTACACGAATCCATCCATGATACATATCACACACCTAGGATAAAATATACTAGCAACTCTAAAGTATGTGTTTCATATTATTTTTTATTCTCTAATTTTTTATTTTTATCAATTTCGTCGTTAGAATTTTCGCCATTGGATTGACAAATAACTCCAGGTACTATTTATTAAAATTTTCTTTAAGCTATTTTTAGTGAGGGTACGATTTCTTCCCACCCATTTCTCTTCTTCTATACTTCTTCTTCTTCTTCTTCTTCTTCTTCTTCTTCTTCTTCATATCACACGTGATTTGGTATCAAACTTTTCTCCATAATAATTCATATATTTGCTTAGAATCCCCATTCTAGGCTCAACTAATCAATCTCAACTTGTTGCAGAGCTATTTATGGAGATACAAATTTCAGGAGATCTAGTGTTTCAAACTGCGATATGGAGATATATACATACATATATACATATATATATATATAGAGAGAGAGAGGGAGGGAGATTTGGTTATGGCGTCGGCAGCAATAGTTTCATCGTTAAGAAGGAGGAGGAGGTCGCCGTCGATGGAGGCATTCTTGGCACCAGTGGATCTGACAGAGGTGGCTTTGGTCAAAACCCTAGCTTTGGTTTCGGCGGAGCTCATCGCGTCATTCTCAAGGAGGGCTTTACCGTTTAAGTGAAAGAATTCTCAATCGTTACATCACAACCATTCTATTTCGGGCCATTTTCATGATCTCAATCAAGATATTTCAACGCTTTTAGATGTTTTCCCTTTGAATGAGTTGAATTTGAGTGATGGTATTAGAGAACAAATTGAATTGTTACAAAAACATTTAAAATTTTCTTTAAGCTATTTTTAGTGAGGGTACAATTTCTTCCCACCCATTTCTCTTCTTCTACGCTTCTTCTTCTTCATGTCACACGTGATTCAGTACCAAACTTTTCTCCATAATAATTCATATATTTTCTTAGAATCCCCATTTCAAACTCAGCTAATCAATCTCAACTTATTGCAGAGCTATTTATGGAGATACAACTTTCAAGAGATCTAGTGTTTCAAACTGCAATATAGAGATATATATACATGCATATATACATATACATATACATATATAGAGAGAGAGGGAGGGAGATTTGGTTATGGTGTCGGCGGCAATAGTTTCATCGTTAAAGAGGAGGAGGTCGCCGTCGGTGGAGGCGTTCTTGGCACCGTGGATCGGGTCGGTGGCTTTGGTCGAAACCCTAGCTTTGGTTTCGGCGAAGCTCATCGCGTTGTTCTTAGGGAGGGCTTTACCGTTCAAGCAAAAGAATTCTCGATTGTTACTTTACAACCATTCTATTTCGGGCCATTTTCATGATTTCAATCAAGAAATTTCAATGCTTTTGGATGTTTTTCCTTTGAATGAGTTGAATTTGAGTGATGATATTAGAGAACAAATTGAATTGTTGCAAAAACAATCAAGAAAGTCAAAATTGTTGATTGATAATCATGATAAAACATGGAGCCCGTGCAAGACCCGTGCGTGCAAGGCACACGTGGTGTTCAAAAGCCCAACGACTATTAACTGTTGGACCATTTCGAGCCAAAAACTAAATTGCAAGGGCAAAATTGATACATTTAGAAGTGTTAGGGAACAAAATGAAACCACGGGTAAACTATAGGGACCATTTTTGTAATTTGTCCAAAAAGAATTGTAGCAATAACTGTCTAATTTCTTGTTATAAACATCAAAACTTATGTCTTTGGCAAGCCAGTAAAAATGACAGAAGTAGAGAGTGGTTCCTATAACGTTGGGAATGAATTTCCAATAGAATTCTTGAACACTTGTAAGTGCATGCATTCTGAAATCATTGTCACTAGATTTGCTCGCAATGGTTGCTAAAAGGCTGTTGATGATATAAACTACATATGTTCGAACAAGCACACTCATGGTGGTTGAGCAAAGCAGGTGCCAATGTTAAGACGGCTAAGAGAAAGAATGATTTTTTCATATTGTATCTTTTGGAATATCAAAATTATGTTGATTATGTTTTTTTTATTGTTGTCTTGTTTAACTCATTTACAGAGAGAATATCTAAGTTGAATCCAACAGAATTTTCCTTTTATTTTAAGTAATGTTATACATAATTTTTTTTTACTAGATTTGGGGTGGCTTCGGAGCCTATTTTGATAATTTGAACGTTCATATTTTAGAGTACATTGAGTAGAACATACTTGTAAAAAAAGTCAAGTTAATCAGATATCATTAATCCTTTCATCCACTTACATTTGTATTTATTTTAACATTTTAAATCACAATTATCATTTAATTTTGCAAATACGAATGTGAGTAAATGAAAGGGTTAACGATATCCGATTAACTTATTTTTTTTGCAAGTATACACTACTCGATGTACTCTAAAATGTGAATGGTTCAGATAATCATTTTACTCGAGTCTCGAAATGGGCCCATTGGGCTGCACAATAGTGGCTAGGGGTGTCTTGAGCGAAAGCGATTTGAAAGTAAAATTATAAACCAAATGGCGAATTGGCAAATCTCAATTTGGACAATTTTGGATGGATTGGAAGATTGAAGAATATTCTAACTAATTATCAAGTATTTGCATAATATATAACATTAATTTGCATAATATTTTTCCTATATATAACAAAAATTAGTTTTATATAATATTTTTTATATGTATAACTATTAATTTGTAACAAATTTCACATCTTAAATCTTTCTTACATTTATTTTTACTTTAATATTTCATTGAAAGTTGAAAAAAAATATATATATATATATATTAATTATAACGGAGCGGAGCAGTTTTGATGGTGGATTATAAAATTAAAGTTTACTCCACGATTAGCAGATTGAACAATGCAGATTGATGTAGATTGGTGTGATTTTAGCGGATTAGATGATATTTTGCACAACAGCTACCCCAAATTCTTTTTTGCTTTATTTTCTCACTCCTATACACAAACCAATAGGGTCCACATTCATAAATGCATATAGGGTCCATTCACTTGTGTCTTGTAATGAGAAAAAATGGAAAAGAAATAAAATTAAATATAGCATTTTTCTTTTAGAGCGATGTTATAAATAATCTCATTTCTTATTTCTTTTTCTCACCCCTAGATACAAAGCAATGACCTCCCACCTTCATAAATGCATATAAGACTTACTCACTTGTGACTTATAGATTACCGGTGTTGTTATATGCACCAATTAGTGTACCAATATGTATTATGACATTATTATTGACCCCACTCATTATACAAATTACAAATACCCAAAACTTCTAAAATTATGCCATATCATTTATTAGTATACTAATTGGTATATCAATTTGTACATGTAACATTATTCCTTAGATTACCTTCCTTTCTTAGTTTAAGATATGAATAATGTTATATGCACCAATTAGTGTACTAACTAGTTTACCAATTGATGATGTGACATAATTTAAAAGGTTTTTGGTATTTGTAATGTTATTAATGAGTGGGATCAATAATAATGTCATAACTACTGTTGGTACACTAGTTAGTACATTAATTGGTGGTAGTGGTACATGCACCAATTAATATACACACTAGTGTACCAACTAGTGTTATGCCATTATTACTGACCCCACTTATTATACAAATTACAAATACCCAAAACCTCTAAAAGTATGCCACATCATCTGTTAGTATACTAGTTAGTAGATTAAGTAGTACATAAAACATTATTCCATTAATTGGTTCATGTAACACCACTCTTAAGACATAAGTGAGTGGTTCTACACACATTTATAACATTGCTCATTTATTTTCTCACTCTAAGACACAAGTGAGTGGGTTCTATATGTGAGAGGGAGATTTATGATCTGGAATTGGGCCGAGGTAACAACCGAGCAAGTTGGAAGCCCAATGTGGCATTAGGCCGAGATAATCTGCGATCTGCCCAGAATTAGGCTACTAGGACTTGGGCGGCGGGTGTTGAGTATCGCCATGATCCGGAAGAATTTGCTCGGTTAAAACCATGACAGTCGGAGTTAGTGAGCAGCGCCGAAAACCGTTAGCCGAGCTACCTGTCTGCTCGGCGAGAAGGCCGACCAATAGTGAGCACGAGATGTCCCGGGCACGGCTTTACCAAGATGCTGCCTAGCCCGGTTCTCTTGAGCTTGGCCAGTGAAGTGCTTAGGCGCCTGACCCGGCCCACCCACAGAGAAGAGCCGGGCTTGAGATTAGGTGATGTTCAACAAGGTTTACGCTGACAGATGGGATAGCAGAGCCACGTGTCAGGAGCTGACTGGGAGTGGATATGGGGCGCAGAAGGTATATAGGCATGTCTGCGCCCCCCATACACGCAGGAACACTTGGTAAAAAAATGCTTACACTCAAACACTCCTCTCTCTCTCTCTCTCTCTCTCTTTCTCTATCCCTAGGTGTGTGCTAATTTGATCGTCGGAGGGGTTTTCCAGCCACACACCGCCGGGTAGCTCACCGCCGTTATGCTTTCAGGTGATCGGACAGAAACGGAGCTTGGAAGAAAGGAGTACGGGCTTGCCGGAATATTTGCTCCCTGTACAATTGGCGCCGTCTGCGGGAAGTTCTTGCAGATAAAACCTTGTCTTCCACGCTCGTCCGATCGCCGACTATGGCGAACAACAAAGAGTTCCTGTTGTCCGCCATCGATGGAGTCACGCCGAACTCCGACAGGCGGAGAGAGGGGCATCCCGACGTCATTCCGATGTCTAACCTGGAGACATTCCTAGGAGGACAGTCGGGTAACGCGCGCGATAAGCGCGGCAGGAGTCATGGCCATTCACGGAGTCCAGACGGACATCGGCGGCGGAGAGACTCACACGCCAGGCGCCTGGAGAACAAACTGAAGGACCAGGACGCCGTCATCTGACGCATGGCGGCAGAGATGGAGGAGCTGAAGCGACATGTTAAAGGGAAGGGTGTAGCTAGAGTGGGAGACCACAGTGAGCGCACCCAACCTCGCCGTTCAGGCAGTCAGAGTCAGCGACACACTCCGTCCATCTCCATTACCAGAAGTTACAAGGTTGGCGATTCTGATGTACGCGCAGAGAAGTCCAGCGCGCAAGATAGTACTTACCAACCCTCACGTCCGGCGACGACGTCAAGGTACTCCTATTCTGCTTGCACAGAAGACTTGCGGGCAGTTTTAAAGGAGCGGGCTCGCCGGCGGGAGGCTTAAAGGATACCGGCGTTCCGGCGGTTATCCTATGGGGTTCACGCTAGAGAGGAGGTCGGAATGCCTCCACCCCGCCAAGCAGCACCGCTCCTGGTGGATTCCGACTTGGCAAGGTTGAGCGCCACCCCTTTCTCCCTGGAAATAGAGACAACACCTCTTCTGTCGGGCTTCCACCAGCCGAAGTTCACATTGTACGACAGAAAGACGGATCCTTACATGCACGTAAGCCATTTTCGACAGGTCATGGCCGGACATAGGCGGAATGACGCTCTTATGTGCCTCATCTTTCCGTCAAGTTTGGGCGAACTGGGTTTGAAGTGGTTCGAAAGGCTGCCGGAGGGAAGTATAGAGAGGTGGCATCAGTTGGCCGAAGCCTTTGTGACGCGCTTCAAAACCAACACCAAGACACCCAAGGAAGTGGATCACCTACTGAGTGTTAAGATGGAACCGAGCAATACATTGAAGGCATACAACTCCAGATATTGGGAGACTTTCAATGAGATCTTGGATTGCCCAGTCAACCTAGCAATCACTCAGTACAAGCGTGGTCTCCGGTCGACATAGATCAAGGACTCGCTACCATGTATCGGTAGCGTCCATGGGCGGCTCATGCAGCGCATCAATGAGCACATCCGGGTTGAGAATAATGCTTCGGCATCTACCGCGCAGACAACTCCCGTTGCAACAAACAAGAAGACAAGAGTAAGGTGCACAGTTGACAGAGTCCAGCTCAAGTGACAGAGCAGAGGAATCAGACCGTGGTTCGAATCGTAAGAACCGAGGTAGAGGACGTCGGAACTACCGGGATGATTACACCAGAGACGACGTTACGGATGCCAACAGAAGGTTGAAGGCAAGGACTGGCATCACCACGATCTTCAAGATTCCAATCTATCGCATACTTAGTGAAATCCGAGACGAGGAGTATGTCCGGTTTCCTGCTAAGTTGGGCGATAGACAGAAGGGCTACAATCCGCGGTATCGTTGCACATTCCACCGGGAGAGAGGCCACCGAACTGAGGATTGTTTGCCTTTAAGGCAACACTTAGAAGAGCTGGTTGCGGCCGGGCACCTAGACCTTTACATTGATGCCGGCATAAAGCCGAATCATGCTCCGGTTGATCCCAGGGGACAGGATGACCGAGATACGTCGCCACAAGGAGTTATTAATGTCATCCACAGCATAGTGGAACCGGAGCGTGTTTGCGAACTCCGGGGTATGATCAAGAAAGCAGAGCATATGAGGGAAGTTTTGTCGGTACAGCCCGCCATCAAGAGGGGGAAAACCGAAGAGAACGATGTGATAAGTTTCACTTCAAGGGATCTAGAGCATATCCAGACGCCGTACAACGATACCCTAGTAATGACACTTCACGTCAAGGAATTTGATGTCAAACGGATCTTGATCGATCAGGGATGCTCGGTCGAGATCATGTATTACGACGCGTTCAAGCAACTCAAGCTCCGAGAGACAGACTTGGCTCCGGCAACTTCACCACTTGTTGGTTTCAACTCACAGCCAGAGTGGCCCTTGGGAAAGATTATCCTACCGGTCAAAGCGGGATCCGTCGTCAAGCAGGTGGAGTTTTGGGTGCTACAAGTGCCTTCAACTTACAACCTCATCCTTGGAAGGGGATGGCTTCACGCCATGCAAGCTGTAGCATCGACCTACCACCAGGTGATGAGATTCCCCTCAGCTATGGGGGCAATCGAGGAGATCTGGGGGGATCAAGTCATGTCCAAACAGTGCTTCGTGGCGGTGAACAGAAGCCGGGCTACCAAAGGCTTTGTGCAAATGATAGAAGGACCGGAAGACCGAGGAGTTTTGGAGGATGTGGGCACCAAGACAGAAGACAAAGCTGTGGAGGACTTGGTGGAGGTGCAAATTGACGTGGAGCAACCAGATAAGTTCTTCCTGCTCGGTTCCAGCCTTACTGCCCAGGAGAGGATCGAGATGGTTGAGTTCTTGATGGCCAACATTGAAGTCTTTTCATGGTCGCCCTACGACATGCCCGGCCTTGATCCAAGTTTTATTTGCCATCACCTCAACATCTTCCCTGGAGCAAAGCCAGTCATCCAACGAACAAGGAGATCGGCGTTGCATCACGCCGAGGTAGTAGCAGAGGAAGTCAAAAACTTGCTTGAGGCACGAGCAATTCAGGAAGTGCACTACCCTCAGTGGATCTCCAACACAGTAGTGGTTCCCAAGAAGAACGGAAAGTGGTGAGTATGTATTGACTACAAGACAGTCAACCGAGCTTGTCCCAAAGATAGCTTCCCCTTACCACGAATTGACCAGCTCGTGGACTTGACGGCTGGACATAATAGACTCAGTTTCTTGGACGCCTATCGTGGCTACCATCAGATCGCCATGCATGGGCCTGACCGAGAGATCACCTCTTTCATGACTCCAAGGGGACTTTTCTGCTACTGAGTCATGCCTTTTGGTTTGAAGAACACCGAGGCAACCTTTCAGATGATGGTGACCAAAATGTTTGCTCCTTTGCTTGGCCGGACAATGGAGGCTTACATCGATGATATGGTGGTAAAAAGCTGACGTGAGGCAACTATTTGTCCGACCTAGCCGAGATGTTTGCCATCCTAAAGAAGCACAAGCTACGCTTGAATGCGTCAAAATGTGCCTTTGGCGTGGGATCCGGCAAATTTTGGGATTCCTAGTCACGAACCGAGGCATCGAAGCAGACCCTAGTCAGATCAGAGCCGTGCAAGAGTTGAACAGCTAACTCACTAAGGGCGTCAAAGATCTGGCGGGATGGCCAGCTTAATCGATTTATAAGCCAGTCATCAGATCGCTGTCGCCCTTTCTTTCAAGCATTGAAGTCCAAGTTCTCATGGGACGAAGAGTGTGGCCAAGCTTTGGCGAGCTCGAGGAATATCTGTCTTCTCCACCCTTGGTTACACCTAAGCCGGGTGAGGAACTCTATCTTTACCTTCTTTGTCTCCACGACGCTAGCGATCTTGATTGCTCGTCCGAGCTGAAAGAATCAAGCACCTCCCAATCTTTTATGTCAGTAAAACCTTGCTGCCGGCAGAAACAAGGTACTTGCCGTTGGAAAAGCTTGCGTTGGCATTGATGATGGCTTCAAGGAAGTTGGCGCATTATTTTCATGCCCACACCATCATCGTACTGACCGAGTTTCCCCTTAAGGCCTTGTTTGAACGGGAGGACTTCTCTGGCCAAATCCTCAAGTGGGCGGTCGAATTGGGACAATTTGATGTGAAGTTCCAGCCGCGCACAGCTATAAAGGCCCAGACTTTGGCCGATTTCGTTGCGGAATTCTCACCAGGTACCCATCCGGTATGCCCGGTCGATATTGCCGCGGCGGAAAAAGAAGAGAATGCAAGCCTGACCAAGATACAAAAACTTGGTGGAATTGGCGACGCGGAATTTGCGCGCCCCACCGAAGTGCCCTCAGCTTGTACAATTCCGTCAACCGGTGACGCGATGACCGAATCGGGTGTTGTTGTCCCACCCACTCTGTCCGGTACCGCATCGCCAGGGGGGGAAGTAATAGAACTACTTCAAAGCCGAAAGCCGCGGTGCATAATACCTATGACACAGTGATTCGCCTACGGACTTAGGCATTCTAGACCGACTTGCGGAGTCCGGTGCCAAATCAACAAGGGGGGCTGGAATAGAACCAGTCAACGCAGAACCTGAAAACGGACAGCCGAGCAACCGTGATCCCATCAGCCTTCGCAACTCTCAGGACCCATCAGACTGTTGGAAGCTTTTTGTGGGGGAAATGTGGAAGCTTTTTATTAATGGAGCGTCCAACCATCACGGTGCCGGGCTAGGTATCGTTCTTATCTCCCCAGATGGCCTAACTATTGAACATTCCATCACCCTTGGCTTCCCAGCATCTAACTACGAGGCTGAGTACAAGGCCCTTCTGGCCGGGCTTAAGAGCGCTATTCAGATAAAGGTCACGAGCTAATGGTGTCTGATGATTCGGCTTGTGGTTAACCAAGTCTCTGGGATTTACGAGGCAAAGGATGATAGAATGGCGAAGTACCAAGCTCTGGTCAGGGAACACATCAAGCAGTTTCAAGCAATCAGAGTCCAACAGATTGGCCGTGAAGAAAACAGCCGAGCTGATGAACTGGCCGGCCTCGTTTCGATGGTAGATAGTACGTCTCCAAACCCCTTGTTAATTGACTTTCTTCCCCGGCCAAGCATTGAACACGCCGGGCAGACGGATGTACTCTGCGCCACGCTAGGTCCCTCATGGATGGACCCCATAATCTTGTTCTTCAGAGATCGGACTCTACCAACCGACAAGAAGGAAGCGCACAAAGTCCGGGTAAAATCAGAGCGGTTTTGGCTCTCTCCATCTGGCGCATTATATAAAAGTCCTTCACTGGTCCTTATCTGAAGTGCGTGCACCCAAGTAGTGTGGAGGCGTTCTTGTACGAAATTCACGAAGGTATCTGCGGCAGTCATATAGGAGGCCGGTCATTGGCCTACCGAGCTATTTCGCAAGGATACTGGTGGCCGTGCATGCAGGCCGACGCACAGAAATATGTCCGCAAGTGCGAAAAATGCCAGAAATTCGCCCATCAGATCCATCAGCCTGCCAGGGAACTTCTCCCTCTCACCAGTCCTTGGCCCTTTGCCATGTGGGGGCTAGATGTAGTGGGGGCCCTTATGCAACAAGATAACGAAATTCTTCATTCATGACCCTGATTACTTCACGAAATGGGTTGAAGCTAAGCCCTTGGCAACAATCAAAGAGAAAGACGTGAAGCGATTTGTGTGGCAGAACGTGGTCACGCGGTTTGGCGTCCCAAAGATTTTGATCTCTAATAATGGCACCCAGTTTGATGGTCGCCTATTCAGAGGATTTTGTGAAGATCTGAAGATTGAATTTTACAACTCCACTCCGGCTTACCCATAGTCCAATGGTCAAGCTGAGGCATCAAACAAGACTATTCTTGATAGGTTGAAGAAACGGCTAGAGAAGGCAAAGGGAAACTGGGCTGAGGAATTACCCAGCGTCCTTTGGGCATACCGAACAACCCCGCGGCGATCTACCGGGGAGACTCCATTCGCTTTGGCTTATGGCATGGAGGCGGTCATACCTTTGGAAATTGGCATGCCCACCCTAAGAAGCGAGAGTTTTGAGCCAGAACTGAACGCCGAGGCAATTGCCTTGGAGCTGGACCTAGTGGAAGAGCGTCGGGAGAAGGCTCTCATCCACGTGGCCACCTACCAACAAGAGCTCTCAAAGAAGTACAACAAGATGGTGCACCCCAAACCGTTCAAAGTTGGTGATTAGGTTTTGAGAAAAGTTATGGGCAACACCCTGGTGCCAGGTGAAGGCAAACTAGGGGCAAATTGGGAAAGACCCTCCAAGATCACCGGTCTGGCGGGCAAGGGGCCTTACCACTTGGAGGATCTGGATGGAAGAGCAATACCCCGGCCATGGAATGTGGCCAACCTCAAACTGTATTATTTCTAGCTTTAGTTTTCTCTTCTTGTGCAAAGGAATTTTTTGGCTTGCACTTCAGAATGTAATTCTTTTTGTCAATATATAGAAGTGATTTTGCTTTAGATTGTTGTCTTAAATGTAAAAACCGAGATGTTTTGTTCCGGTTGGAAGAGTTGGTGTTTTGTCCAACTAAGGGCTCCCAACCGAGATGTTTTGCTCCGGTTGGAAGAGTTGGTGTTTTGTCTAACTAAGGGCTCCCAACCGAGATGTTTTGCTCCGGTTGGAAGAGTTGGTGTTTTGTCTAACTCAGGACTCCCAACCGAGATGTTTTGCTCCGGTTGGAAGAGTTGGTGTTTTGTCCAACTTAAGACTCCCAACCGAGATGGCTTGCTCCGGTTGGAGGGGTTGATGTTTTGTTCAACTTAGGTATTTTTTGCCGAGATGTTTCGCTCCGGCTGGAAGAGTTGGTGTTTTGTCCAACTTAAGACTCCCAACCGAGATGGCTTGCTCCGATTGGAGGGGTTGATGTTTTGTTCAACTTAGATATTTCTTGCCGAGATGCTTTGCTCCGGCTCGAAAAGTCGGTGTCTTGCCCAACTTAGGCCATCCCAACCGAGATGGTTTACTCCGGTTGAAGAAGGTGGTGATTGGTTAAACTTCTTTTGTTTCTAACCGAGATGGGTATTCGTTTATGAATTTGTGTTTTGTTATGCTCAAGAACTTCAACCGAGTTATGTATTCCGTTGACGAGGTGTTCAAATTTATGATTTATACCGAGATGTTTTGTCAAGACTAATTGATGATAACCGCGCAAACACTTAGCAAAATTAAAGTTTTCCATTGATAGAAAGTCAATACAAAAGGTGGGGACAGAGCCCGGTTACATCAGAAGCGCAGAAAGCAAACACACAAAAATGAAAGAAAACTAAACTAAGGGAGAGAGATTGGTAAACCTCGCCCCGGCCTCAAGGTTGATGGTTGGACTTTTATCTTGGGCACCGGCTCATCATGGCCTCGCTCGATCGCTCGCATCCTCCGCCTCAGATTCTGTCTCGGCGTCTCCCTCTTCAAGCTCTTCCTCGGCCTCGACTTGCAACGCTACCAAGACGCTGCTTGCATAAGGCACGAGGTAGACCTAAGGGAAGCAGCAGGAGGATTGGCGACACGTCGCAAGCGAGCCTGGCCGAGATGCTCACAGCAGACTTTCCGCTTTGAAGTAGATGTCTTGTGTTATAAAGACCTGTTTCTTGTAGCTCTCCTCGGCTTCGTTGAAGCCGGCATTGTTAGGATCCCGACAGTCTTTCTTCCGTGACTTCTTGAGCGCGTCTAGCTCGGCCTGGAGCTCATCTCGTTTTTTCTCAGCCGCATCCAGCTGACCGAGCAGTCTGTTGTTGTCTGCATTGGCATTCTCAAGTGAAGTTTTTGCCCGGCCGAGCTCGGTTTGGAGGCTCTGGACTTGGCTGGCTGTGTCATTGGCCTTTTGCCGAAGTCTATGGATGCGCTCCATTACTAAGTGTTGTTTTTGAATGGCCTGCAAGAAGCAAAGTTCGTTAGAGAAGGAACCGGGCAAACACTTGTGGAAATTTCAAATTTTAGAGGAAGACTGATTTACCCTTGCCATGGACTTCACAGATGATTTTACCAACCGAGTGTTAGGGACGTGGTCGCTGCCGACCACGTCGCTCGGTAGTAATAGTGCTTTGGAGAGATCGAAGGCTAGCAGGTGCTCTTTATCAGCCTTAATCGAAGCCGTTGCCGGGATGTCTTGACCCCAGCGTTTCAACAGCGGACGCCAGGCCGGTATGGGGTTGACTGTGGCAGTTGGTTGCTCGGTAGTGAGCTCGGCCACCAGCTCGGCGGACGGATCCGCGCGAGCTCTTTTGCTAGCCCGGCGTTGAGTTGGTTGCTTACTAGATTGCCTGGCTGCTGGAGAAGAAAAAGTGATCACGGCGTCGCTTGCTTGTCCGGTGGCTGGAGAGCGGATGACCACGCTCGGTATCTCGACTGATGTGGCAGTTAGCAAGTTCTTGATTCTGCTTCGCTTGGCCATCTCTTGCTCCTCGGTAAAGCGGATGAGGGGAACGTCTGGCAAGGTTGGATCTGGTGGAAGTGATGGAGCGGAGGAAGTTCAGAGCTTTACTCGTGAGGAGCGGAGTATCTCAGAGGAGGGAGTGTAGCCGAGCAGTTGGTTGCAATCTCGGTTCTTGATGGCAAGCATGATCTAATTGCCTCAACGTTGGGAAAGTGATAGTTGGCTTGCAAGGCTTGGATTGCTGCAAAAAAAAAAAAAAAAAAAAAAAAAGAGAGACAAGAGAAAATGATTTAAGTACAAAAACATGAAGAAAGTAGATTAACCGAGCTAATTTGCGCGGCTTACATGTGCTGCCAAAATTCTTGCTGATCATCGGCCCATCATGCCGCCTCAGAATTGCCCGACACCCAGAAGAAATCATTGTCGTGAAGATCCTTGTCTGGTGTACCGGTCACAATTTTCTCTCTGCCCGGTCTAATTTTAAGATAATAGGCGAGGCCGTCGCCGGTGTGGCCTAAAGTGTATTGGCACAGGATCTCAGCTAAACCTAGGCTTATGCCTAGCCGGTTGTTTAGCTCGTGCACGCCGTTTATTATTCGGTAGGTGTTAGCGGACACTTGAGTTGGTGCTAGCCCGGTCCAGCACAGGAACTCGGTCATGAGGGGATTGACTGGGAAGCGGAGGCCACCTTCTACTATTGACAGCACGGTGAATGGGGCATTGGTCAAGTCTGCCCCAGGGAGTTGTCTTCTCTTCCGCCAGTTCGAGATGGACGTCGGCCGGGATGCCATACTCCTCTCTGAACGCATCCAGCGCGGCCGGAGTGTCCACTAAGAAGCGGAATTTTCCCATGTGGCCAACCTAGGATATCTCGGCTGAGGGGTTTGGCACTGTGCTAATTGAAAGTTGCTCGGTCTTGAGAGCCTCAGTAGTGGTCAATGGTTCCCTTGGACTCTGCAGGAAAAGGATGGCAAGTGTGAGTGTGAGCGCGGTCGCGCAAAGTGAGCTTGACTTTAGCTCGATCATCAAGAGTGCCAAACCACCTCGGTTGCCTAAGCTTACCAAGGAGCCCGGTTGCCCAAGCGGACCAGATATTAGCCCGGTTGAACGACCAGCTCCTTTTTGCTAGCTCGGTTTTTGCTAGGTTTGGGACAAACATGTTCTTTGCTCGGTTGTAGAGGTTTTTTGGATCAAATGAAGACCAGGAGCCCAGTCCGCCCCAGTTCTTCAGTGTTCTTCAGGAAAGATGAAAAACACCATGAACGTTTGGAGGTTTAGGATGGTTTTTGGTGCCCAAATCCTAAAAGCTACGTTTTTCTACCCTAATGTGTGAAATATCAAAGGAAATGATAATAAAAGGATAGTTGGAGGACTTACCAAGCTAGGGCAGTGCGTTCTTCACCTTCGAGCTCGAATACAGGAATGGCATAGGAAGGGCAAGAAGTTTGGAAAGCTTGGAATAGCAGAGGATCAGTAGGAATGAGAGGAATGTGGGAGATGCATGTTTATAGGCGTCGCAATGCCGCCAAAAATTTGAATTTCTTTCGACGGCTGGTTGGCCGCTCGAGGACCAATGGGAGGGCGTCACCTGTCACCATTAATGGCAGCATCAGAGTTGAAGAGGCGGGGGATAGGTGAGGCATCAGCCGAGCAAACGAAGAGACAGCCAGATCAGAATGGGCGTTGACCGGGGAAGAGACCGGTCTAGTCTGAAGGCAGGCATGCCAACTAGCCCGGTTGACACTAAATAAGCTATGGACCGAGGAGGTGCTACCCCGGTCAGAACAGGTAATCCCAGTCACGCTTCAGCGGACGGAATTAAGGGGCAATTGAGAGGGAGATTTATGATTTGGAATTGGGCCGAGGTAACAACCGAGCAGGTTAGAAGCCCAATGTGGCATTGGGCCGAAATGATCTGCGATCCGCCCAAAATTGGTCTACTAGGACTTGGGCCGGGCAGGTGTTGGGCCGAGTATGCGCCGCCCAGTCCGAAAAGAATTTGCTCAGTTAAGGCAACGCACCAACAAAGTTGACTAAACGGTGCTTAAAAGGCGTCACACCGAAGCACTGTCTGCTCGGCGGGAAGGCCGACCACTGGTGAGCACGAGATGTCCCGGGCATGGCTTTACCGAGATGCTGCCTAGCCCGGTTCTCTTGAGCTTGGCCAGTGAAGTGCTTGGGCAGGCAGCACAGCCCGGCCACGGATAGAGCAGCTCGGCTGCCGAGCTCCAGCAGAGAAGGCTGGCAGTTGAGATTAGGTGATGTTCAGCAAGGTTTACGCTGACAGATGGGATAGCAGAGCCACGTGTCAGGAGATGACTGGGAGTGGATATGGGGCGCAGAGGGTATATAGGCATGTCTGCGCCCCCCATACACGCAGGAACACTTGGTAAAAAAATGTTTACACTCAAACGCTCCTCTCTCTCTCTCTCTCTAGGTGTGTTCTAATTTGATCGTCGGAGGGGTTTTCCGGCCACACATCGCCGGGTAGCTCACCGCCGTTGTGCTTTCAGGTGATCGGACAGAAACGGAGCTTGGAAGAAAGGAGTACGGGCTTACCGGAATATTTACTCCCCATACAATATGAATTCATGAATGTGGGTCCTATTGCTTTGTGTTTAGGAGTGAGAAAATGAGGTAAAAAATTAGACCTATATTTATGAGTTATGTTAAAGATTTCAAATTTTTTACCAAACTTTTCACATTAGTGTAAGACCCAAACCCATGTCGGTTTGTATGTGTCTCACATCTATATGAGAAGTTTAGTAAAAAATTTAGTAGATTATTTGAGGTCCATCGCATTTTCCAATGCATATAGGATAGGATTGAATTATTTGTGTCTTAAAATGAGAAAATGATATGAGAATATAATTATGTAATATTTTTCAATTATTTAAAATAAAGTTCACTGTGGACTGTGGCTATTTGATTTGATTATGTAAAAGAAAGAAAAGAAACGAAACGAAAAAATTAAAAAAAAAAAAAAAAAAAAAAAAAAGGAAAAAAAAAAGAGACAAAGTTCAAGCTCCTTATGGGGCATTGAGGGTGATCCGTTTTTTCTTTCCCGAGTAGATTTTAATGAGTGTCACGAAAGTAGAAAAAATAAAAAATAAATTAATAATTATCTCCGACATTGTGATATATGATTGAAAAAATTATTTCAATTAATCTCTCCAATTGTTATATAGTTTTCAATGTGAAGCTTAAATTCAATTTTTTCTATTTAATTCACCAAACTTTGTCTTAGTTTTCGGTGCCACCTTTGAACTTTTTAATGTAAATTTCAAACTTTTTATTTTCTATTTAAGCCTTCCAATTTTTATATTTAAGTCAATGTATTTATTTCATTTTACCTCATAATTGACCTAACTTTATGGAGAGAAAATCACGAAGAGTTTTCGTTGAAATTATTTCCCGTTTGTGATAAATTATTAATTTGTTCTAAAAAGTTAAATATTTTCACTTGAAATTAGTGTTTTTTGTTCTACATTTTTTTCTCCTCACATTTAAGGGTAAATAATCAATTAGGTCATCACTTTGCTCCAGTTTTGTGACTCCTACTTTTAATTCTTCTATTTAAGCCCTCCAACTTTTCTTGAGCTGAGCTTTTCCTTTAAGATGGTTTGATCATCTTGTAGATACAACGGTTAAAAAAAGTAATATGATCATTGTAAATAAAAATGTTATGAGGGAGGAAGAGATCTATATAGACATGAGATATAGTAGTAAAAAATTATATGTATTTATTTAATTTAACTAAATATATATCTCTTGACACAGTGGAACGATAAAAAAAAAATTTATGCAACTGACTACACTTGATTGGGATGATAGACTAGTTTCTTTTATTTGATTTGATTATTTACATGAAACTATTTTGCAATTTTTACTCTCATATATATATATATATATATAAATATTTCATTTATCAATTTTAATGAAAATAGATGGTGTACGAAAGGGTTCATGAACGTTGTTAGAAAATTCGAATTCTCTAGAAATGGTGAGAGACTTAGATTCTTCAATTGTCACAACTAAGAACACAAAAGTAAAGAAATGATGGAAATAAGAGATTGGATGAAGAAGAAGGCAAAGTAATTAGAAAGAGAGAATAATGGTAAGGCTCTCCCATTGATCTCCCACTTTCACTCTCAAGATTGATAATGGAGAATGGAAATTAGTTCTTTCCCAATAGTTGTCTCTTCAAAATCTCTCCCTTATAAAGCTATGGGTGGGTGCTATTTATAGGCACCTCATGATGTAGGATGGTGCCCATGTGCAATGCACATGGAGAACATTCTCTCTAACCACCTTATCCGAGAAGGTGACCTCTCCGAAGATGAGGAAAATCCTGAAGAGGAGATCAACCTCTCGGCGAACCCTTCTTCTTAGCCACACCTAACCAATGATCCCCAATCATCCTAAAGGGTCAGGGGTAGTCCTAGAGGATGCCCTGCTGCAGAAGGGTCAGGGGTAGTTCAAGAGAACCTCCTGCCGCAAATATTTCCGAGTCTCAGGGACCCCCTAGATCGTGCCACCTCGACCCGGGTATAGGCTAGTTTAACCGAAGAGTGAATTTATCTCCACTCACCGTCCTCGGGATCAGGTCATTTGTTTGAACTCCATTATACCCATGATTCTGGTGCGTAGATCCCGGAAAGCTCCGAGCCCACAAGTGTTCTGGGACTTACCAATGGAGCGGCTTCTAGATTGCAATTGAATATGTTCTAAGCCCGAGTGCCTCGGATCTCTAAGCTTGCTCAATACTCTTTCGAGTTCGGGCTCAAGTAAGTCTCTTAGTTCATGGATCCGAACCCTTTCGAGGCTTAGAGTGATTCGGCCCGTTTGATGGCGATAAATCCGGACCCACCAATCTTGGACTTGTGATAAATTCGGGCCCACCAACCCTTGACTATTGGACCTAATTAATTTAGTGGACTCAAATTAACTCCTCTTACAGATGGCGAGTGTCTAATCAAATTGATCGAGTCATGTAAGAACAAAGTTCAAGTTTACTGGCACGTTAGAATGTAGCGTGGACTCTTTCTTTTTTTTTTGGGTACAAAGTGTGGACTCTAAAATTAGGTCAATTAGGAAGTACATGATATAAAATGGTAATTAAACTAGATTTACTTTGACTTAATTATGATAGTTTGAGGTTTACATTACACTAGAAAGTTTGAAAGTCGGGTTGAAAATTAAAGTAATCCAAAAATTAAAACTTATGGGTCACACTGAGAAGTAATCAAAGTTAGATCAACTTACTAAAATCTGAGAGTTAGACTAATTTGGAAGGACTAATTGACAGTTTACTCGGAAGGGACAATTTTCACAAAATTCAAACCACTTTTCACTTGTTTAAATTAAAAAATAAAATACCCACAAAAAAAAAAGCATCTATTTCTAGAAAAATTTTCACCTCAATCTCATCTTCTGTTCAAGAATAAAAATTCTTGAACTTTAAACTTGATGAAACAGTTAATATACAACGGGTACCTGGCAGAACAGGTCTGACGGATCCACACTTCTCGTGCCAATATTCGAGTGATCAAACCCACCAATGCACCTAAACTGATGAAATAGTTAATATACAACAGGTACCTGGCAGAACGGGTCAGACGGATCCACATTTCTCGTGCCAATATCCGAGTGATCAAACCTACTAATGCACCTGCAGACAAGTTCAGCGGGGAACGGGGAGTCCCCCAATGAACCCTCCGACGAGTAAGTCAGAAAGAGAAGTAGAATGTAGAGAGAGATTGGAGATAGAGAGCTTAACCTTCTTCTTGTCTTCAACGTTTGCTTATATCCTTTGGTCATCATTTCGCTGTTCCTTCCGACCTGCCATCTTGGCCGAAAGTCTATGCTGTAGCTTACCTCGTTCAGGGTAAGGGGGTGCTGTTCCGACGGAGAGGTGTTGTCGTAATAAATGTTGTGATGGGCTGCATTAATGGTGATGTGCAGTGGCAATAACTTTGCAAATCTTTATCTGCTGGTGTGGCTTGTTCTTTACCTGCCATATGTCTGAATGTCATTGGCTCTTTATGCCACGTTGGATTCCAACTGTTCTGGACTTCACCAGCTGGGTTCTGTATTGGGCTCCAAGTGATGGGCTTTGGTTGTTCATAGTGGGCAATGGCCTTTATGGGCTTACCCACGTCAGTAGTTCCACATTCTCGAGTACAGCTTTAGTCCAACGAAGGGAATACTAATGAAGAGAATGAAGGTGTTAGGGATTGGCAAGATGAAGGTCAATCGGCAGGGGTGACCGAGTGAGTGGATCGACCGCGGAATGGACCGATTGGAAGGGAGGACCATGAGGTGGACCGACCTTGAGGTGGACCGAGTGGAAGGGGATCATGAGGTGGACCGACCGCGAGGTGGACCGACCGTAAGGTGGACCGAGTGGAAGGGAGGACCATAAGGTGGACCAACCGCGAAGTGGACCAACCGTGAGGTGGACCGAGTGGAAGAGAGGGCCATGAGGAGGGCCGACCGCGAAGGGTAAAGTGGAGGGGCACGGGGCTCAAGAGGCGGCGTGTCATGTGGTGATTTGAAGTGGAGGGTAAGGGGAGGAGACAGTGGATTGTGGTCATACACGTGGCAACATCTCGTGGGGGGGAGATTAGGCGTTGGATCAGAAATGAAACGATAGGTCATTATGTGTGTTGAAAAGACAGTTTTGGTGGATGTTTTGAAAAGTTTTCAAACTGGCGCAAATTAATTGCGACCCTTGGAATACGGGCAAGCCTTGGGCGTTTGGCATTATTCGATTTACCTACTTTTTTGCGAAAAATCAAAACATCCCAAGTGTTAACTCCTTTGTTGCTGGCGATACACCTCTGCAACATTTTTTCAATTTCCTTGCACCTACATCCGAAGCAATTCACAGACATACCAGAGGAATGGCCCAAGAAGAAGCTGTTAATGTCAGGGTAGATCTGCTTGGTAATGACGATGCAGTGGAGTTAGCAGAGCAATACAGAACGGAGAGGCAAATGGAGAGGGTGGGGGAACCGATGGTACGATCTCATGCTTCCACCATGATAGCAACTCCGAAGCCAATCAGCCAGGCAGAACCAGATCACTGGTACACGAAGGCTGACAAATCAACGGTTACCACGGCAGAGTTGGAGGCTATTTACGAAAAATACCAGGTGCCTGCTGAAATAGAGTTATTGTTGCCAATGTCAACGAAAAGGCCATCCGATGCAAGGCCAGGGGAGTTTGCCCTTTATGAGGAAGCATTGAAGGGAGGACTGAGGCTGCCACTGCTGCAAGTGGTGGTAGATGTCTTGAACCGTTTGGAGGTGGCACCGGGCCAACTAATGCTCAACGCGTGGAAGATTGTACTGGCCTGTGCAAGCGCGTGGCCGAAGGCAAATGAAAAGGCAGCCATGACTGTAGACGAATTCTTCGTATGTTACAAGGCCTCAAGACAACAAGAGACTTGGGTGATGTTGTAGACGGCGGCGGGGAAAGGTCTGGTGGCGGGGTTGCCGTCATCAATTAAAGGTTGGAGGCCGCAATGGTTCTATGTGTTTACGAATGGAAGGACTGGGGTGCACACGGTGTGGAGAGTGCCCACCAAATCGGTAGAGCCAAAACTGGGAGTAGCAGTAGACGAGAGAATAAAGAAGGTGAAGGCATGGCGGGAGAAGGAAGGGGTCAGGTGAGATGAACTCGTTCAACCCTCAGTCTTGTTTGAAGCGGGGTTGGGTCTTCAGCCGAGCGGTGGAGATCTGGGGCGAGCTGAGCTAGAGATGAGGAAGAAAGCGCAAGAGGTTGAGGATAGGGCCATCCTCGCTAAAGCCGATAAATTCAAGGAGTCCCAGACAGACCGACTGCCAAAACTGATCGCAAGGGAGAGGATTCGACCCCGCCCCAAACCCCTGGGGGAAAAAGACTTAGATGGATTTGAGCCACGGTCGCCCCCAGTTGACCCTTTGAGTGAGAGGTCCTACAAGGAGATGGAGACGGAGGGTGTTGTAAAGAAAAAAAAGAGAGTGAGGAGGAGTGAAGAGGAGCTTGCCTTAAAGAGAAGGAAGGAGATGACGGCAGAGGAGACCCCCATGGCCAAGGAGGTAGGGGAGGAGAGGGTGGGGGAGATCCCAGGAAGGGTGGTTGCCCCACAAGTGGTGGAGGTCGCTTCAGAGGTCATAGAAGTCGTCCCAGTGGTGGCGGCAATCGCCCAAAAAGTTCAAGTAGAGGAGGGGGCAACTGGCCCTAAGCCAAGGGGAGAGGAACAGCCCCAGGGGGGTCCTGCGCCCCAATGAAGGGGGGTCAGGCTGACGATCTCTACCACGCTTGCAGATGGTCAGGCATTTGGAGGAGAAAGAAAGGCCAGCCAAAGGCGGTCTGAATCGCCTTGTGGAGATCGTGGATAAGGCAGCCGTGCGCTTAGTAACCAGATTCAATGAGGCTGAGTTGCTGAGGGGGTTATGCTCTGCTCAAATGGAGGTAACCACCTTAGCAGGAGCTCTACTGAGAAAGGCGGCGGCTGCAAAGATGAAGGCAGACGAGGCCAAGGCTCAACTTGCCAACTTCAAAAGGAAGAGTGCAGGATGGAAGAAGGCTGCACGAGGCGTGTGCTCCAAGGGTTGGCAGGAAGCTGAAAAAGCTAAAAAGATGCAAGTGTTGGCCATTGTCTAGAGCAATGTTGCCGACCAAGCCCAAACTGAGCTGAACGCAGTCGAGTTGGAGCTAGAAAACGAACGCCGCAGGGTAGTGTCGCTCGACTTCCACTATTTGTGAAAGCGAAGAAGTTGGGAGATGCTCAAAAGGCTCGCGTGATGGCGTCGAACGATTTGAAGAGGCTATGACCAGCAATGAAGATCTGCGCGCCCAGCAGATCAAGGAAAAAGAAGACGCAGATCGGATGATTACTGGGCTGCAGAACGAGCTGGAAGACGAGCGGGCTAAGGCAATGGAGGTGAGGGTGAGCCTTCAGAAGAAGTTGGAGGAAGAGAGGGCCAAGGCGGCCTTTGAAAAGGCGAGCCTACAGAAGAAGTGTGAGGAAGAGAGGGCCAAGATGGCCTCTAAAAAGGCGAGCCTGTAGAAGGAACTAGAGGGAGAGAGGACCAAGGCAACCTCTGAAAGAGCAGCATACCCCGATCTGTACATTGCAGCAATAGAACAATTCAAGGGGTCTACTGAATTTCAGATGGCGATCGACACCGCGGTCGCCAGCAGCATGGCGAGGGAGGTATCTGGGGGGGCGGGCCCGTCTAGAACGACCGTTGGGGGCAACACCGAGGCAGAAGTGATTGAGATCTTCCAGCGGTCAGACTTCTATAAGCACGAAATGGCTGAGTTCTGGAACAGTGGTTAGAAGATGTTCAAGCGTAAAGCTGAAGAACTATTCCCAGACTTAGACCTCAGTAGTGTAAAAATTGACGAAGACGACGTGGCCCAGACCTCCCTGGATAAGGGGATTGAAGAAGAAGACCTCGTTTCCAGTGAGGAGGAATAATTGGAGGGAACAAAGTTTGTACTTAGACTTGTTTTTGTTTGTTTGTGTTGTTTTTTTTTTGTTTTTTTTTTTTTTTTTTGGTTGAAATGCTGTAAAGAACTTCAGTTGTACAAGTTTGTGAATGAATAAATAAAATTTCAGTTGTATTTTCATTCGATTGTTCTTGCTTGTGCGTCTAAAATGAATGAAAATGATGGCTTGTGTGCATCTGCAAAGTGGAGGTAAAGTTGTAATAAAAATTAAATTTAAGAAGTCCTCAATGTAAAGTGGAAGTGAATCTGTAAGAAAAACTCAATGCAGAGTAAAGTTAAGAACTCCTCAATGCAGAGTGAAATTGAACTTGTAATAAAAACTCAGTGCAGAGTAAAGTTAAGAACTCCTCAATGCAGAGTGAAATTGAAATGTGACAAAATTATGAGTTTGTGTTTGCCACACTGCTGAAGTGGATGAGAGTGGTTTATTGGAGTTAGGCTTGACTAGTAAGGAAAGAGGTTGGCTTGTAAAAGTTGATGGAGAAGAAAATAATCTGACCAGTAAAGGAAACATGTAAGAACGTCGTTGGAATTTGACTAAGTGCAAAGTGGTGTAAGAACTTGGACCTGGAATTGTGACTAAGTGTGTCTACTAACGCCATAAGTATGCGTGCTCAGTTGGGGCTAAGGTGTGATTTACTGACGTCGCGAGTAACTCAGTTTGGACCTGGAATTGTGGCGCTCAGTTTGACTAGCTAAGGCTTTTGGTGCTCAGTCTGGCCGAGGCTTTTGGCGCTCGGTCTGGCCGAGGCCTTAGGCGCTCAGACTGGCTGAGGCTTTTGGTGCTCAGTCTGGCTGAGGCTTTTGGCGCTCGGTCTGGCCGAGGCTTTTGGTGCTCAGACTGGCTGAGGCTTGTGGTGTTCAGTCTGGCTGAAGCTTTTGGCGCTCGGTCTGGCCGAGGCTTTTGGTGCTCATTCTGGCCGAGGCTTGTGGTGCTCAGTCTGGCTGAGGCTTTTGGCGCTCGGTCTGGCCGAGGCTTTTGGTGCTCAATCTGGCCGAGGCTTTTGGTGCTCAGTCTGGCTGAGGCTTTTGGCGCTCGGTCTGGCCGAGGCTTTTGGTGCTTAGTCTGGCCAAGGCTTTTTAATAAGTGTTGCAACCAAAATGTTATTGAAACAACGCACAGATAGCTGAGATATAAAATTGTTGTCATGGAAAGTGTGATCCAGTTGATCAAAATTTTACATTATGCCAGGGGAGAACAAGTATGTTCATGTATGTAAATTCGTCAAAAAAGAAAATACAATAACTGAGCAATAAAAACTAGGAGTTTATTGAAAATAACGCTTCAAATGCTCGGCGTTCCACGGGTAGGGGAGATCTCGGCCTTCCATGTCCTGAAGTCGGTTAGTATCTGGCTGTGGTCGGGCTTTCACAACGTAAGGTCCTTCCCACTTGGCTGCCAGTTTGCCTTCAATCAGATTTTTGGTGACAAGGGTTACTTCGCGCAAGACAAGGTCCCCTACAGCGAACTCCCTTGGTCGGACTCTACGGTTGTAGTGTGTTCTCATTTTCTGTTGGTAGGAGGCCAGTCGGACTGCAGTGGATTCTCTGAGCTCTTCGATTAGGTCAAGATCAGCCCGACAGAGCTCTTCGGTTAGGTCTGGGTCGAGGTGTAAAACCCTTGGGGTAGGCAGGCCGACTTCCACTGGGATGACCGTCTCAGCGCCGTATGTTAAGTAAAAGGGGGTCTCCCCAGTGGGAGTCCGGGCGGTAGTACGGTAGGCCCAAAGTACATTAGGTAGTTCCTCAGCTCAAAGTCCTTTAGCAGCTTCTAGCTTAGTTTTGATGATCTTCAGAAGAGAACGGTTAGTAACCTCGACTTAGCCATTGGCTTGGGGATGACCTGGGGAGGAGAAGCAAGGTTGGATCTGGAGGTCTGCATAGAACTTCTTGTACTTGGCGTTGTCGAATTGTTTGTCGTTATTAGAGATGATGGCTTGAGGGATGCCAAACCTGTATACAATCGACTGCCAGATGAATTTGGTTGTGTTCCGCTCGGTGATGGTGGCAAGGGGTTCTGCCTCTACCCACTTGGTAAAATAGTCAATGGCGACAGTCGCGAACTTGGTCTGGCCTCGGCTGGTGGGAAGTGGACCAACTAAGTCGATCCCCTATTTGGCGAACGGATAGGGACTGCAAAGTGTGATCAGTTCTGTAAAAGAAGCATGGGAGATGTTGGCAAAGCGTTGACACTTATCACATTTGAGGATGAAGTCAGTCGCATCTTGGTTAAGAGTAGGCCAGAAATAGCTAGTGCGAAGTATTTTGTGGGCTAGGGACCTGCTGCCTGAATGATTACCGCAGATACCCTCATAGATTTCTCGCATCACATAGGTTGCTTGAGCCGGGTTGAGGCATCGCAGATATGGATGTGAAAAGCCACATTTGTACAAGACACCACTGACGAGGGTGTAATTGGACGACCGGGCCCTAACCTTGGCAGCTTGCTGTTGGTCATCAGAAAGTTGCCCCGTTGTCAAAAATAAGAAAATGTCTGATGCCCAAGGGATGGGCTCATTCTGGAGGAACTGTACTTCTTGCTGGTCGGGGGAAGTGGTAGGGTGGGCTAGGTACTCGAGACGGACACCACAGCTGAGGTCAAGCTGGTCTGCAGAAGCCAACTGAGCTATCTCATCCGCCTTAGAGTTTTCTGCCCGAAGAATGTGCTGGATGTGAAAAGTATTGAAGAAGCGAACGAAAGGAAGTGCAATATCCCTGTAAGCCCGCATTATGTCCTCCTTTGCATCGAATTTCCCCCGTAATTTGTCCGACAATGAGCTGGGAGTCGCTGAACACCCGGATGTGGCTGACACCAATGTCCCTGGCTAGGCGGAGACTTGTTATCAATGCCTCATATTCGGCCTCGTTGTTACTAGCATCGAACAAGAAACAAAGAGCACATTTGAAATAACCACCCTCAGGGGCGGTGAGGATGAGACCAGCCCCGCTGCCTTCTTTACGAGATGATCCGTCGACGTTAAGAGTCTAGGAATGAGGGTCTTCTGGCTCGGTAGGGGTTGGTGGTAGAGGGGCCGTGGTTGGGGTAGGATTAGTGAACTCCATGATGAAATCGGCGACAGTCTGCCCCTTAATTGCCGCCCGAGGTCTGTAGGAGATGTCAAATTGGCTGAGTTCAACTGACCATTGCATGAGTTTGGCAGAGAGCTCTAGTTGCTGCATTACCTTCTTCAAAGGTTGGTCAGTGAGGACCACTATGGAATGGGCTTGAAAGTAAGGACAGAGTCGTCTGGAGGCGATGACCAAGGCCAAGGACAATTTTTCTAATAGTGGGTAATTCTGCTCCGCTCCCCTAAGAGCCCAACTGATGTAGTAGACTGGCCGCTGAACAGAGCCATCTTTCCTGATAAGAGCTGCACTGACTACGGTGCTTGAAACGGCTAAGTAGAGGAAGAGGGTTCGCCTGTGATTGCCTGAGAAAGGAAGGGGGGTTGGCCATACACTGCTTCAACTGCTAAAAGGCCTCTTCGGATTCGGTCGTCGATTCGAAAGTTTGTCGAAGAACTTTGAAAAAGGGAAGGCACTTATCTGTTGCGCGGGAAATGAAGCGGTTGAGGGCGGCTACTCGGCCAGTGAGTCTCTGAACCTCCTTGACCGTTCTGGGTGACTGCATTTCAATCAAGGCCTTGATTTTTTCAGGGTTAGCTTCGATGCCACACTGACTAACCATAAAACCCAAAAACTTCCCAGATCCTACGCCGAAGGCGCACTTTTTCGGGTTGAACTTCATTTGGTATTTACGTAGGGTGGCGAAGGTCTCTCGCAAGTCGGTCAGATGGTCAGTAGAGTGTTTGCTCTTGACGAGCATGTCGTCGACATATATTTCCATATTCCGACCTATCTAATGATGGAAAATAGCATTGACCAACCGTTAGTAGGTGGCCCCAGCATTTTTCAGTCCAAATGGCATCACACGGTTGTGGTAGGTACCTCGGTCGGTAATGAAAGAGGTGTGTTCTCGGTTAAACGGGTGCATCAGAATTTGGTTGTACCCAGAGAAAGCATCCATGAAGCTGAGCATTTGGTGACCGCCCGTGGCGTCGACCAGCAGGTCTATGCGGGGAAGAGGATGACTGTTTTTGGGGCAGGCTCGGTTGAGGTCGGAGTAGTCGACACAGAGTCGCCATTTGCCATTGTTCTTGCGGACTAGGACCACGTTTGATAACTGTCACGACCCAAACCCACCCCTATGGGTTTAGCATCAGAATCGCCAAGAATTGAGGTTACCGAAAGCCTACTTAATAATGTCTGACAAAAACAGAAAGTACGTGGGCATGGCGGAAGCCAATACAAGAAATAAACAATGTCCAATGAGTCAGGATATCAGATGCTAAAAGATTTTTCATACATATATGCATTCAGTGACAAAACAGCATGTACAATATTTATAATCTGACAGAGTAGGGACCAAATCCCTATTAACAGTTCAGTACAGTGCTAACAGTCTATACAGTTACACAAACGGACACAGAGACAGACAAGGGAAATAAAAACACCTCTAAGCCATAGCTTGGCAGGTTTGGAACCTCGCAGTGAGGCACAGTGGCTGGCTTGACAAAAAGGGGAGTTTAATCCACGCTCCTAGCTCTGGTCTAGTACCTGAACACCTACATATATATATATATATATAAACAGTGAGCTAAAGCCCAGTGAATAACATAATGCGTAAAGAGGTTAAGAATGAATGTCCTTACAGTAATGAAAACAGTTCATTAACTAAATATATCAGTTGTTCAGTCAGTACAGTCATATGTGCTACATCCATTAGCATAACAGTACAGTAAACAGTAGGTCTTAAAAGACCGAAAAGTCAATGATGGCCATCAATCAGTAAACAGTAGTGGTTCCAACAAGAGAACCGACAGAGATCTCTGTAACAGTAACAGTAAACAGTAATTGCTAAGGATGCCACAATACAATTTAGAATATAGGACATATATTCATTCAATTAACAGTATCAGTTCAGAAAACAGTACAGTTCAATTATTCAAAAGATAATCATTTTTGAACATATCTTTACACAGTTGTTACTCACAGAATTCTGGGCTACAGTAAACTAGAGCGCGTCTCCAGTCGCCAACCCTACACAGTTTACAGATTGAACACACACTAAGCTACACAGTTGGGGAAGATAATAACTTAATCCCTAATTTGCCTCGGTGTGTTCTACATCTATATCCTCATTAAGATGCCTTAAACTAGGCCAAAGAATGCCTAAGATGAAATGAGGATGCAAAGATGCACTTAGAAAATATTTTCAGTATTTTCAGTGAAACAGAGTCCCGCTCAAGCGTGTCTTTCCCCGCTTGAGCGGACATGCAGACAAAGGTTCCCGCTCGAACGTCACTTCCCGTGCTCGAGCGTACTACAAAACATGGCAAAAGTACTGGATGCTCGAAAATCACGCTCGATGGGCGCTCAATAGCTGCTCGAGCATAAGACACAAGGTCCCGCTCGAGCGTCAATTACCCCGCTTGAGCGGACATCAAAACAGTGCAAAATACTGGGATCATGAATTTCCCGCTCGAGCGGGAGTCCAAAATCTGGAATTTCTAGATTTGAACTTCCAAGCTCAAATCAAGTTTCAATGCATCAAATTCGATCCTTTTGGGCTAATTTTTTGGAAAACATTTGTAAACTCATAGAACAACATGTTTCAAAGATCAATTTGAGAAATCGAAGCCCAAAGGTAGTTCAATTAAATACAATTTTGAATCAAATTTCAAGAACATGAAGAACATGCAAACATGCATGAATTTAAACCAATTTAAAGTTTCAAGGCTTGCTTAAATCAGCTCATTCTTTCAAAACCAAGATGAAAACATGGACTCTCACAACAAAATGAACATGCATGTACCAAATCCCATGTAATCAACCTCAAAATGTAACAATGTAGACATGCATGCATGATATGTGCTACAATTCAACATTATGGAACTAATTCTTGACTTAGCTCTTCAATATGGCATGAAACATGCAAGGACCAACTTAAATTCACAATTAAGAGGTTGAATTCCATACCTAAGTCTTCAAGTACAAGTATGGGAGCTCAATTTGCACTCTATACTTCAATTCTTCAAGTTCTTCAAGCCAATACACAAAATGAAGCCAAATTCTCTCCGAACTCTCTCTCTCTCTCTCTCTCTCTCTCTCTATTCGACTGTACACTCAAGAAATGGCTGAAGAAATGTTGAATCTAAGTCTCAAGTTGGTCTATGAAGTGGCCCACTCACAATGGCATTATGGTGATTAAGTCAAACTATGCAATTTATCAATATATAATCTAATTTAATCATACCAAATTAGTTTTCAATTAAGTATACCATAAAATCATATAAATTCCAATGATCTCAAAACATCAATCAATTTCTGGTTCGGCCGCCGATAAGGCCTTTAATTTGCAGTTTAAACATAAAATATGAATAGATAGTCAAACAGTCAAACAGATAGAAATGCATTTAAACAGATACAGTCAATCAATCAATCGATTTGATTTGCATAGTTCAAGATTTCATACCCCATTACTTATCATAATCAGTCTCAATTTAGCAAGATCCAGAGTTAATCTAACAAAGGATGGCGAGGTTGTTACAATAACCACCTAAGGTAGTCCACGTTTTTTATGAATTGGGCCTCAAGGAGCTTATCAACTTCTGCAGCAATAAGAGTATTGCGCTCCGGATGAAAGATGCGCTGCTTCTGGCGGTAAGGTCAGAAATGGGGTTCCATACTGAGGCGATAGGTTATGAAGGAAGGGTCAATATCCGGCATGTCTAAATGGGTCCAGGCAAATACATCATTGTGCTCGGTCAGGAGGGCAGTAAGGTCGGCCTTGGCTTGGAGAGATAGTTGGCTGTCGATTTTGGCAGTTTTGGTTGGGTTGGTGGGGTCGATGGGAACCTCAACGAGCTCCTCCACAGGTTCTTCTCTGACCAGCTCGTCCTCATCTCGAACGTCAAGTCCTTCAATGATCATAGCCTCCTTCAACTTGACTTCCTTGAGTAAGGCGACATAACATTCCCTGGCCACGGTCTACTATCCCCTTACTGTCCCGACGTCCAGGTCGGTGGAGAACTTTATGGCGAGGTGGTAGGTTGATGTGATAGCTTGGAAAGCATTGAGGGCAGTGTAACCAAGGATGATATTGTAGGCAGAGGGACAGTCGACAACAAGGAAAGTGAGCAGCTTGGTGGTCTGGCGCGGGTGCTCGCCGATTGTGATGGGGAGATCGATGGAACCAATGGAGGTCACCCGATCACCAGTGAAATCGGCCAAGGGTGTTTGGAGAGGGGACAGATTTTCTTCGCTGATCACCAGTTGAGGAAAATGATGTCTGAGGAGCTGCCATTGTCTATGAGAACCCGTCTGACCTTTTAGTTGGAGAGGAGAGCCGAGATGACTAGAGGGTCGTCATGGGGATAACGAATGCCTATGCAGTCAGCGTCCGTAAAGGTGATAAGCTCGGTCCACTACCTGGGCTGTTTGAAAGGTCGGTCCAAAGTGGCAACCTCTTTGTCTGAGCCTTGCCTTATTTTCCTGAGTTCTCCCCGCTGAGCCGAGCGGGATGGTCCGCCACAAGCGAGCCTGCCAGAAATAACTCTGATTTCTCCAACAGGTGGGGCGGGATTACCCTGCGCCCAAGGTTGCTGTGGGGGACAATCATAGCCTTGATTTGGTTGGGCTGGCTGCCAGGAAGGAGTGCACCAGCGGGTGTTTCTGATGGGCTCTGTCCTTTGTCTCTGTTAGGGGCGGGCATCCATGAACCGGCTAAGACGTCCCTGACGTATTAAGGCCTCGACCTGATCCTTGAGGTTGACACACTCGTCGGTATTATGACCGTGGTCCTGGTGAAAACGACAGTATTTGGATTGGTCCTTCCGATTGGAAGGGGTTCTTGACGGTTGGGGCCATTTGAAGGGGTAGTCCCGCTGGATCTGGTTGAGGACTTGTTCCATAGGGGAGTTAAGGGGTGTGTACTGCTTGAACCGACCGGGCGGTCGGGCAAGTATCGGCCGGTCAGCTCGGGGGGGTCGGTCGGTATAATGTGGTGTTTGGGTATTATACTGGGTGTGTCTGGCCTCTGAGTCTTTTCGTTTTTCTCGATTCGGGTGTTTTGTCAGAGGGTCTTGGTGGGCTGCTAGGAAATCTTCAGCGTTCATGTATTTTTGGGCTTTGGAAAGTAAGGCTGCCATAGTGGTGGGGGGGTTTTTGGAGAGGGAGAAGAGGAAGTCAGACGACCGTAGTCCGGCCATGAAAGCTGTGAGGATGACCTTATCATCGTTTTCCGCCACCTGCAGGGCTTCGGTGTTGAAGCGAGTAACGAAACTGCGTAGGGACTCCCCCTCGGTCTGGTGGATGTTGAGGAGTTGGGTTGCTGGACGGTGTTGGCACTGGGCTCTAATGAAGTGGTTGAGGAAAGAATCACTGAGATGCCGGAAAGTGGAGACGGAGTCTGGTGGTAACTGGCTGAACCACAGTCGAGCTGATCCCTTCAGTGTCACAGGAAATGCCCAACACATGATCTCGTCAGGGAATGCATGGAGGATCATGAGGGTTCGATAGGTCTCCAAATGGTCAACTGGGTCTATCGTACCATCAAAAGAGTCAATGGTGGGCATTTTGAACTTGGGGGCAGGGGTTTGTCCCGGATGAAAGCAACAAATAGTGAGTTGGCCGTGGTAGAAGGTTTATGCTGGATGTTCTGCATGACCCCTTGGAGTTGGAGCTTCATGGCTCGGAGTTCTGCATCCCAAAGAGGGATGTTGTTACCACCGAAGGGTAGCGGGGGCTGGACACTACTAGCTTCCCCGTCAAGGGCTGGTGCCAGAAGCGACGGATGCGGGGATGGAGGTGGTGGATTTATATGTGGGGGTGGAGGTTGCAAGTCTTCCAAGTTGGGTGGATAGGGCTGCGGGATAGTATAGCTCAGGGCTTGTTCCTGGTTAGGGGAAATATCTGGAGGTGGTGGCGGAGGCATAGGAAGGTTTCTTTGGAGTAGAGCGTTTATCAGGGCTTGGTTTTGCTCGGCCATGCGGTTAATGCTGTGGGTAAGTTCGATGAAATACTGTGGTGGGTTGTTTGGATTGGGAGGGTCGGTTTGATGATCAACAACATTATGGTGAGAAGCCATGGATCTAGTCGTGACCATATACTTTGATTGGTAGTAGGAAAAGGTTGTTGGGACAGGGTCTCCGGCGACAATGAGCACAACTGGCGCACGAAGCAAAGCCTTCCCACAGACGACGCCAACTGATGAAACAGTTAATATACAACGGGTACCTGGCAGAACAGGTCGGACGGATCCACACTTCTCGTGCCAATATCCGAGTGATCAAACCCACCAATGCACCTAAACTGATGAAACAGTTAATATACAACGGGTACCTGGTAGAACGAGTCGGACGGATCCACACTTCTCGTGCCAATATCCGAGTGATCAAACCCACCAATGCACCTGCAGACAAGTTCAGCGGGGAATGGGGAGTCCCCCAGTGAACCCTCCGACGAGTAAGTCAGAAAAAGAAGTAGAATGTAGAGAGAAATTGGAGATAGAGAGCTTAACTTTCTTCTTGTCTTCAACGTTTGCTTATATCCTTTGATCATCATTTCGCTGTCCCTTCCGACTTGTCATCTTGGCCGAAAGTCTATGCTGTAGCTTACCTCGTTCAGGGTAAGGGGGTGCTGTTCCGACGGAAAGGTGTTGTCGTAATAAATGTTGTGATGGGCTGCATTAATGGTGATGTGCAGTGGCAATAATTTTGCAGATCTTTGTCTGCTGATGTGGCTTGTTCTTTACCTGCCGTATGTCTGAATGTCATTGGCTCTTTATGCCACGTTGGATTCCAGCTATTTTGGACTTCACCAGCTGGACTATGTATTAGGCTCCAAGTGATGGGCTTGGGTTGTTCATAGTGGGCTATGGCCTTTATGGGCTTACCCACGTCAAAACTGTTTAAAAGTGATTTTGTTAGATAATTTTGGAATTAAAAGTGAACACAGCCTCATTTTCACCTCAATCTAATAATTTTTTTTTTTTTTTAAAAAAAATCATTTTTACTGGATAATTTAAATTTAAAATAGGATTACATAATTTCACTTCATTGTTCACATCCAGCAAGATGTTCACTTCAAATAATATAGTATATTATTGATTTAAAATTTAAAAAAAGGATTACGTAATTTCACTTCATTGTTCACATCGAACAAGATGTTCACTTCAAATAATATAGTATATTATTGATTAGGGCATGGCTTCTGTCTAGTCCTTAATCGGATTGGACTGTATTGTTGAGTCTGTGGAGGCTCATCACGGGTTTTGTTTTGATAATCTGAACCGTCAATGTGTAGAACTCGTCGAATATTATATAATTGTAAGAAATCACTTTAATCGGATATTGATAGCTATGTGATCAAATCAGTTTTGTATAAAAAAAAAAATAGACGGTGAATAAATTAACAGTTGACAAAAATTTATTTTGATCACATAGCTATCGATATCCGATCAATGTGATTTTTTATAAACATATAGTACTCGACGAGTTCTACACATTGACGGTTCAAATTATCAAAACGGGACTCGTGATAGGCCTCCACGAGTCCAACAGCACGGTCCAGTCCGATTAAAGACTGGACAGAAGCCATTCCCTATTGATAATATATCACTACATAAAATTTGAAATGAATGATGTGATACCATTTTGATATAATATTTTCAAATCAAAATGTTATTTATTTAAAAAGTCATTTTCACTGGATAATTTTTAGTAACCCTTTTTTTTTATTTTTTTTAAATAAAAAAGTATTGATAAGGTTAATATTGATAAATACTTTCGTTGCTTTTTTGGCTTATTTAGTTTTCCCTAATGCAATAAAGTGAGTAAAATATTTGTTGAATTATTTTAATGGGAGCAGCCCATCATCCTTAAAAATACTAAATCATATATATATTTTTTGGTTTCTTGTTTGGCTTTGTCTAGCAAATAAGTTCTTATTAATTGGTTCTCGTTGGTTAGTATTGGTGGATTTTATGGTAAATGTTTAGAAATTGCATCATCTGTATGTATGTTAGTCTTATTCCATCATATACGTTTTTTTTAAATAAATTATACCGTTAGTTTTTATAGTTTAAGTGAAATATCACTTTAATTCATGTAGTTTTAATTTGAATAATTTTATTCCTACACTCTCAATTTTGTTACAATATAGTTCATTTGTCACTTACCGTTAGAATTTGATATGAAAAAAAGATAGTGTGTAAAATTAGAGGAATTATAGTGAAATTCAAAACAAACTATAAAAATCATTGATGTAATATACTGGACCTTAAATTTTTTCATAAAACTATAATTATTTTTTAAAAATTTCATTGGATTGTGATTTTCCAATCTAATCAAATTAATTTAGGGATTGTTTGGGATGACCTAAATAAGTGCACTTTTTGTCTTTTTACAAAAAAATGTGCAGAAAAGTAGAGAGGTGATGTGATGAAAAAAAGATAAAAAGATAAATTATTTTGGGGTTGCCAAACTTGACCTTAATTCATAATTATTACAATTTACCTTATTTCATTCATTTCTCCTACCGATTAGTTATTAATTCTTCAAGATTTTATTAATATCATTTACAGCCAACATCTTGTTCTGCGTGACCAACAAAGTGAAGTTCTAAAATTTTAAAACAGAAAATGTTATCTATAATTTACCTCATTTTTTCAATATAAGATACAAGTGAGTGGATCCCATATATATTTAAAAACAATAAAATTACAATATAGTGGAGTAATTATTCAATAATCCTAAAGTATAGATATGTGATATTCCATAACATTATGAATGGTGAAAAAAGTGAGGTATTGTGTTAGCTGATTAGGGAACATGAGGAGGCATATTAAATGATGATTGGTTAGAAAGTACAGACACATGGTACTTCGAGAATATTGAATAATTTCCCTAGTATAGTGAGACAAAATAAAAAACATGTGGGGTGCAAGTGAAAAGTTGTCTCCTCAATGTTTATGTAAAAAAAAAAAAAATTCTTGTCCTACTAGGATGTAATTCTCTCTTAAAAACATGGGTCTCATTACTTTGTATCTATTATTGATGAGAAAATGAGATACAAATGAGATTATGGATAGCATTGCTCTAAATGAAAATTTTTACATATAATCTCATTTCTTACCCCTTTTTCTCACTCCAAAATATAAGTGAGTGAATTCCATACGTATTTATTTATGAATGTTGGCCCCATCGCTTTGTATCTAGGGATAAGAGAAGTAAGAAATGTGATTATGTATAATATTCCTTTGAAAAGAAAATGATACATATAATCATAATTATTACCCCCATTTATTTGTGGAAATGAGTAGGTCCCAAATGTATTTATGAATGTGAGCCCATTACTTTGTGCTTATGAGTAAGAAAAATAGATAAGAAATTGGATTATGTATTACATTGCTCTAAAAAAAATAAGTTGTGCTATATGTACTAATTAATTAGTGTATCAATACTAATTATAATATTATTATTAACCTCACTCATTAATCACATTATAAATACTAAAAATTTCTTAAATTATATTACATCATCAATTGGCATACTAGTTAGTACATTAATTGATACATATAATATTATTCAAAAAAAAATGTTACATGTGATCATTTTTTTCTTTTCTTTTTACCCATTTTCTCACTCCAAAATATAAGTAACTAGGTCCCATATATATTTACAGATGTGGGCCCCGTTGTTTTGTGTCTAGGAGTGAGAAAATGAAGCAATAAATAGGATTATTTATATCAAAATGAAAAATACTATATATAATCATATTTTTTTACCATGTTCGCACTCTAAGACACAAGTGAATAGATCTCATGCATTTATGAATGTGTGCCCCATTATTTTGTGTATTGAGAAAAAGCAAAAATGCTAGACCTATAAAATTTTATCAAATATTTCATATGGGTGTGGGACTCACGTGTGGGTCTCACACCCATATAAGATATTTGGTAAAATTTTTGGTAGAATTTTTGAGATCTCTAGCATTACTCGAGAAAAATAGATAAAAAAAAATGTGATTATGTATACCATTGCTCAAAATAAAAGAAAAATTCAATTGGATTCAGCCGAAATATTTTGTGTATATAAATGACTTAAGGAATTAAAACATAAACAACATAATTTAGACATTGCAAAAATACAATATGGAAAAATCATTCCTTCCCTTGGTCATCTTAACATTTCACTTGCTTTGCTCAATCACCATGGGTGGGATTATCCCATCATTTGTGATTCATATCATCAACGACCTTCCAAGCAACTCCGAGCCTTTGCGAGTCCATTGCCAATCCAAAGACACTGATTTTGGAATGCATACACTTGTAAATGGTCAAGAATTCAGCTGGAAATTCATTCCCAACGTTATACAAACCACTCTCTACTTCTGCCATTTTTACTGGACTACCAAAGATAGAGTTTTTGCTGTTTACGATAATAGAATAGACTCTTTATGCGACACTCATACTTTCAAAGATAAAAATTGCTACTGGAGTGTTAGATCTGATGGTTTTTATTTCCGCAATGATAAGACAAATTATAAGAAATTAAATGATTGGACTCCTTAATTGTTTTATTTATTTTTATATATAATAAGAGAGTGATTTGAGAATACTTTTGTTCCTGGATTTCTCATTCATGACTTTTTATATGTATTGGTCCCATTATATCTGTGAAGAGTTTGCTGGATTATTTGAGTCGTGTTCTTGAATTTACAATTGCTACTTACAAGAAAGAAAACAACGAAAACAGGAAAGGAAAAGCTGTAAAAGCCCCTGTATCCAGTGCACAAGCCTTCTCTTTACAGCCTGGTTAATTGCTTAATTAATAAAAAAATTTCCGAAAGTTGTATCAAAAGCTTGGCGAATTGTTTGATTATTTGGTGTAGACAGAGAACCAGCAAACTATCTGTGGATTTCGTCGAAAGCTCTGAGTCAGTGACTTTGAATGGTACGAAGATGGTGAAGACGGTGGTGGTGCTGGTGCTGGTTCGGTGGATGTGAAAATGATGAAGACAGGCCATTCGGGTCCGTTTTCCTTCGGAGTCACTGTGCTTCACTGGGATATTGAATTTTTGTAATTTAAAAAAATATAAATATTTTACTTTAAGTGCATTTAAAATTTTATCAAAAAAAGTATATTTAAAATATAAAAAAATATTTAAAAGTTCACAAAAGACACAAAAATAGGAAAAACAAAAAAAAAAAAAAATCAACGTAATGATTTTAGGAACTAAACTTTTTTGTCAAAATTTTGCATTAATTTTACACCCCAAAATTTTTTTTTTGAAGTGGTGAACTGATGTAGGCCGAAAGGTACACATTGAGGTCGCTTAAGTTATATTTATAGTCTTTCAATTTTGTTTATTTGGTGGAGATGATGTCTTTAGTGCACTTATATATATTTGGCAGGAAATACACATATTCAATCAAAAATAGCGCGAAAGCAAATTATCCGTGCAGAAAGCAAAAATTCCGAGCCAACCACTTCACCGCACGTTCGGCTAACCTTTACCGCATGTGTGGCCCACCACCGCTTGAGCGGTCCACATGGGCACTCGAGCAGCCCACCTAGGGTTGCATTCGTGAAATTTTCAGTCTATTCTACTGGGAATAAAAAGAAGAAAAAGGGGCTGTAAAAGGGTTCAAAAATTATTTGAAGAAAAAGGGAGGCTAGGGTTTCAAAAGAGTGATTTTCCTCAAGCTTCAAGGATAACTTCCATAGGGGTTTCTTTCTCATCCTCTTCCTTTTCCCACTCCTCCATGAGTGGCTAGTATTCCAATTTTAGGATTTTGATGAAACCCTAACCATGTAAAGGAATTTTTCTTAAGCTTTGATTGTGAAACGGTTTGAACAAATGTATGGACATTTTAAAAGTTTATCATAATTGTTCTTTTCATTTCTTCAAGTATTTTACTCTCTATGATTATTTAATAATTTCCATACATTAGTTTTCTTTGTGTTTGTGTTCAAAATGCTAGACGAGTCATGCTATGAGAGACGGGTCGTGTTGCGATCTGTAGACGTGCTCGAACGTCCCGGCTCCGTGCGCGAAGGCGCGAAATCCATTTTGTTCTTTGGCTACTACAGTTCGGACTCAATGTCACAGTTCTAAATCTAGTCTCGCAAAGTGCAATGCAAGACCGATAAATCACCAAAGAGTCCAAATCCGACAAATCGTTTTGAAAAATTGATTTTTATAAAGAAGTGTCAAACATGGACTGTTTTGCCAGATACAGAGTCGCCACCTAAATATTTTGTTTTTGAAAAATTTAGGAAACTCTAACTCGTGCCTAAGGCCGCATGCCCGTCATCACCAAAGTTGCCTCGGCTCGGGAACTTGGGTACGAGACGGGAAGGTCATGCAATGAGCACCCCCACTCGCCCGATCAAAAGGTCGGCCTTTACTAACATGATATTTTGTTTTTAAAAACACAAGCGTTCTTATTCTAGTTTATTAACTAGAATAACTATGTGAGTGCACAGCATACAAGTATAGACTAAATCACCTAAGTTGGAACAAAACATCTCATGTTTGTTTGTTTGAAAATTGTTTAAAGGTGCCACTCGCAAGTAGGCTAAGACATGGATTTTGTCACCCTCAAGTGGGCTTAGAAAACATGATTTTGCCACCCTCAAGTGGACTTAAAACTCGTATTTTGATGAATTGTTCCAATTCAAGCAATCCAACCTTCATCCACAGGCATTCATGCAGTTAATCATTTAAGCAAATAGTCTCATGGCAAGCATGCTATCATGGCAACACTAACGTTAACATACATACAAGATGTTAAAGCATAAAAGTTTACCTAGTACTCCAAGCCAAAACAAAAGCTAGTTAGAAATCATGCATGATCCTAGCTATGTTAAGATGCCTAGTGCAACACATGCAAAATGCAACTAAAAATAGGCTTGGCTATTCTAAAATGTCATGTTAAATGCAACTTGATAATCATATATTCAAATCGGTATTGAAATACAATGCAGTTAGTATGATGCGCCGAGCCCGGTGCATGCAAGACTGATGAATAAATGCAAACATGCAAACATAGGAATGCTAATTGAAACATGACCTAGAACTAACCATTGAAAACGGATAAATAAAAGGGAGAAAGACGTAGGATTGGAAGACATTCACACACTTACGCACACTTATTACAAAATTCGCCCTCTCGACGGAGGGTCCGAATGAATAATGCAAGCTAGCTACACTAAGCTAAGCAACTAATCTAATAATCTAATTAGACCAATTATTATATAATCAAAATGAATAACTAGCTAACACTAAGCTAATTAAGAATTTACAATAATGAATTAAATTAGCTAACACATTAACTAATTAATTACAAATTAACTAACTATACAAAGCAGTTAAAACGGCCTCGAGAAGAGAGGCATATGCATGCTCGGTCGGCTTCGCTCGGAAATCCAATGCCATGCCTCATGTTGCCTCTATTTGCACTGTTTTAGGCTTTTGAAAACTGTGCCAACTTCTGTGATGCTTCTGACCTACCTCATGGACATATTGAGAGGTCATCGGCCAAGAGGGGTGGCCATCGGCCAATGGATAATGGTTATCGACCAATTTTGAGGATATCGGCCAAATATTGTTAGCCGATCGGCACGCCAGATAGGCGATTGGCCATCTCTTCCTGCAAACTTCTCCTTTTGTTGTAGCAGAGCACAAACAGAGGCATGACAATACATTTTTAAGAAAATGTGTATGCAACTACACCCCTTATCATCTTGAAAACTCAAAGAAGTGTAGTGCTCGACTCTCGAGCCATCAATCACGCATTTCGATGCATGATGGCCAAAGAGGCCGAGTTGTACAAATCAATATGGATAAAATGCACAAAAACACATAAATGCCTTAACCTCTATCACGCATGGTCAAGAGGGTCGGCGACCGAGAATTGAGGCACGTTTCATCACTTCAAGTATGAAACATCCCTCGTTTTTCGTGTTTGGCTTAACACCCAAACCAAACACAATACAATGCATGCACAACTTAACAAAGCTAAAGACATGCAAACAATGTAATGCAACATGAGCATGCAAGCACCATGTAATACAACCTAAACATGTAAACAACATGCAAAAATCATGCAATGCGACAACATGCAATGCGACAAGCATGCAACAACAACAAAATGAAACAAGCATGCAGTAACATGCAATCTAACAAGCATGCAACAACATGTAAAATGGACTTAAACTAAAATGGACAGACCTCAATCATGCCCAAATCAGTGGCCAAAACACCAAAACTAAGTCACCAAAAGGCAAAACATGCATGCACACATATTGGTCCATAACCTAGATAACAAGAACACAACTCTCAAGGGTGCTCAAAGAGTGACAAAAGTGGAAGTGTAACAACACCACAAGCACTGAAATAAGGTATAAAATGATGCCAAATCATTCAATCAATACAAGCATGGCATGCTAGGGTCCTTAAAGCATAAAGCTACCAAAGATGACTATAAAAGAGGCATGCAATACATGGTACAAAGGCATGAACCATTCATGGACAGAGTTCAAATAGATCTAAACAAAGACCAAAACATGCTAAGATTGAGGTACAAATGCCTAGGCATGCATGCATACACACTAAGCCACAAACAAGGTAACAAATGCACAACCCTTAGAGGCACTCAAAGGGTGAATGAAGTGGGAACATGGCAATGCTACATGTTCTGAAATGTCATGTGGAATGATGCCAAATCATATACATGATACAAATGAAGCATGCTATGGTGCCTAAAGCTTAAGGCTAGCAAGGCACTTGCACTACAACTATGCAAAACATGAAGCATATGGCAAGAGCAACCCAAAACAGTACTAAAACATGTTAAAATGAGTCTAAAACATATATGTAAGGAAGCCAAAATATGCTAGCATGAAGGACATAAGGCATGATGGATGCAAGGCAAATAAGGTGGATTACACTACACCTATCAGGACCAAGCATGAGACGGCCTCGTCAACAAAAATCAGAGTTACATCATGGAAAAATAACCCCAAATATACATTGAAATGATATCTCGCAAACTTAGGCATGAAGGCATACGCAAAGGCTCATGTTCAGAGGCATGAAGGACCAACCCTTCAATGCATTGAAAAAGTGAAAGATACGAGTGCATGGCAATGAAACATGCTCTGAAATCACATAACAAATGATGCCAAATCATTCAAATAGGTCAAGCAATGCATGCTAGTGGACTTGATGCACAAAGCTAACAAGCTAGAATGAACCATAGCTATACAAATCATGGCATGCATGGACAAAACAACAAAAATCATAGCTTAATCATGCTAAAACATGACCAAAAGCTTCTTAGAGTTAAGCCAAAATCATGCTAGAATGACATGTTAAAGCATGATACATATTAGGCTAATTCATGGAATTGCACTACAAGTGCAATAAGCATGCAAGAGGTGACCCAGACAGCCAAAAATAGAGTTATGGCAGGTCTAGTAAGTCACAAAAATGAGCCTAAACAAAGCCATAAAGAAGTAGAAACACATGCTCATTTAGTTGGCCATCAACACTAGCAAGCAAGACAAGAAGAGAGGGGACCACCCTCTCCTATTTGGGCCCTCAAAATAGGGTTTTTACCACTGAAAATCCTCTGGATTTCAGTGGTTCTAAGGCCAAAAAGAAGTTGTTTGAAAAGTTTGAAAGTTAGCTCACAAGGCCTTACAAGCCAAGGAGCAAAAGAGAGGACAACCCCCTAGCCAACCAAGGCACAAACCAAGACTTTTAGGACTGAAAAACAAAGGAAAAAATAGAGGTTTTTATAGTTCAAAACCACCCCAAAAAACAGCCCCAAAGTAGTTGAAAAGATGGCCAAGCAAGTGTATAAAACAAGCTTAAAGGGAGGGAGATCTTACGCTTGATGTACAGCTGCAAAACCAGCCCAAAATCTGAGCCAAAACACTTTTTGGAGCTTAAACAAAGTCCCAAGTAAGCTTCAAGCAACCTCCTCCCAAAGATAGGCAACTTTGATCAAGGATGCATAGGCAAACTAGTTGTATTTCTCTACTTCTATACACTTCTATGCACCAAAGGGTAAGAGAGAGAGGCTTTAGAGAGAGAGGCAGAGCTTTTCCTCTGAAAATTCTATAGAGAGAGGGAGTTTAGTGAGAGAAGCTCTCAAACTTGCTTAGGAAGTTTTAAGTCCTTGAATATGAGATATTTGGCTTCATATATAGCAATTCAAAGCTTTTGGTTGAAAATATCTAAGTATGGGACAGCTGGAGGTTGTGTGGAACAGCTAGAGATGAAATATCTTCAAAAAATTTTAGTTTGGGTCACTCTTGGCCGATCAGCCATCTTTTGTGCCGATCTGCCACTTATCTACTACTTTTTTGGCCGATCGGCCAACAAAATATACTTTTTAAGCTCAATTTCAAATGTACATAACTCCTTCATATGAACTCCTTTTTAGGTCATTCTTGTGTCCAAATTGAAGCCCCGGAAGTAAGATTTCCAATGGTAGCAGCCTTACATCAAAATTTCAACTGTACAAAAAGTTATACATGTTTTGGTGAAGCCACTCAGTTTCGATCCAACCGGAATGATGCCCAACTTCAACTAACCATATCTCTCCCATCCGGAATTGGTTTTAGGAGATTCTTGAGTGAAAAATGAAGCCCCGGACGTCTTCTTTCCAACGGTAGTGGCCTCATAGCTTAAATCCAAGTGCATAGACAGATAGGCCTGATTTAGCGAGGACTGCTCGACTTTCTCTTAGCGATTTATACCCATCTTCTTCTCCAACTTGGTTTCTTCCCTCTTCTCCTCTTTTCTTCAACTCCAAACCCCTAAACAAGGTGTTTTGAAATATTTTTCAATGATTTCATCTCTCTTTCATTCATTTCTACTTTGTCCTCACTCAGTTTACCGAAAAGCGCAACATTTAACGAAATGCGAGCCTCGGAACATCATAAGAACTTTATTTCAAAAATATTTTAAAAGAGAGGGTTTTAAGATCTTAAAACGATCCAAAATAACTTTGGCCCAAAATGGGGTGTGTGGTTTGGATTTGATGCTTTCCTTGCTGAAGAAATTGAATCTTTGCACTGCACAGCCTGCATCACTAAGTAAGCAATTGGTAGCGCCCAAGTCTTAAAGACGGTCAAAAATGGAGTGTCTACACTATCATAGTTTAGAGCAAACGCTTCATGCTACTTGTGATGATTTGTGCCTATACATTAAATGCAACAACCCTCTTTATCAATATTTCAAACTTATAGTTGTGAAATATTGGCTATTTCAAACCAAATTGCAATTAATAGCCGATGTTAAATCTCATTTATGTGATTAGTAGTGAATTCTTTGCCCTAGGATTTTTTTCAAAAATTAATATCTCAAACCCTAATTTTAATTTTCAATTTAATTATTCAATTTCTTTTAATTCTTGTTTAGTCATAATATCCATCAACCTTTTTAATCAAAATTAATTTAGGAATCTAGCAATTAAATTAGTTTAATTTCTCGTTTGTCCCTGCAGATCGATACCTGGACTTGCCATTATTCTAAAAGAATTTGGTATAGTTTAGTGTTTATTTTTGGTGTGTGAAATGACCCACCAAATTTTGGCACCGATGCCAGGGACTTCTGGCGGAATTGAGTAATTTAAAATTACATTCCTATTTAATTTTTAGTTTAGGATTTTATATTTTTGTGTTACTAAGTGTGCAAAGTGTTTGCAAGTAGAGCTATCATTGAAGTGCAAGCAGAACGCAACTGAGCTTTAAAAACAAACCACAGCACCAAAGTGCTTAAAAAAAAAAAAAAGTAAATACTCGCAAGCAAAGCACCAAAGTGCTACAACTAGAGAGCTCAAGTGGAAATTGGGGATAACGCCTACATGTCAAGCACCCGCAAGACAAGTAAAGCGTTTTTATTAAATCGCTGTGAGTATTCTCTTCTTTGGTATTTTTGCTTTCATAACGTAGTGTACAAAGTTGGAACTTAGTGTGTGTGTGTGTGTGTGAGTAGTGTATGCACGGATGCCATTCTTGTCGCCCTGAATTGTGAAACTTGGACCTTGAACTAGAAAGGACTCTTAGAAAATTTAAAGCCTCTTACCGTGTTCATAGGCTTGAATACCCTTATCCATACTTTGAACCAACAGAGATGGAAAACCTGAATGGCCTAAATGGGCTCAACCGGACCCTTAAGGATTACTTCACACCCACTGCATATACATCACCATCATGCATCTAGTTAACCGACACCACTGCTGCTCATTATGAGATTAAGTCCAACACCATCCAAATGCTTCCATCATTCCATGGACTAGCTCATGATGACCCTTACAAACATCTGAATGAATTTCTGGAAATTTTCCCTATAGTGAGGATCCAGAATTTCACCAATGAGGCCTTAATGTCGCGTTTGTTTCCATTTTCATTAAAAGACAAAGCCAAACACTGACTGAACTCCTTACCTGCTAATTCAATCATAACTTGGGACCAATTACAGCTGAAGTTTTTGGAGAAGTACCTTCACATTAGTAAAACCAACCAACTCAGGCAAGCCATCACCAATTTTGCTCAAATTAATGGTGAGCAATTTCATGAGACATAGGAAAGACTTCGTGACCTTCTCCAATAGTGTCCCCACCACCAAGTGCCTGATTGGCAACTTGTGCAGACTTTTTAATATGGCTTAACTGGGTCTCACCGCCAAATGGTGGATTCTTCTTATAGTGGGACATTCATGTCCAAAAATGACGTCGAGGCATGGCAATTATTTGAGAACTTAAGTGATAATTCCCTTCACCATGCCTTCACAGCCCGGCAAGTCTGGCTACCAGTAGTTTGAGCCCCGAAAAAAAATGGTATTTATAAGGTAGGGCAAAACCTAGTGTTAGCCCAATAGGTAGAGGCATTGTCCCACGAGATAAACCAATTAATAGCTTTGGGACATGGCCCTACACAGCAAGATTAGCCTCAATTTCATGAGGCATATGCTATTCTTGCAAGCCCTGCTCATGACTTGAGTGAGTGCCATTCGGTATCACAATTTTCAAAATTAGTCCAAGAGCATGTGAATGCGGCTCAAGGATTCTCCAACTCGAGTAATGACCCATATTCCAATACATATAATCCGGGATGAAGAAATCACCCCAATTTTTCTTAGAGACCTCATTCACAAGGCACTTCTTACATCCTTCACCACCAAGGCAGAATTTTAATAATTTTGCCAACCAATCTTCTTACCGGCCACTACAACCTTATCGACAACCACAACCCCTACTTGTTCCTCAAGGCAACTTGGCCTTTGAGACTCAAGTGTTAGAAGTTCTCTCAAAACTTAAGGGGTTCACTCCCATACTCATTCCATTGCCAAGCTAGAGGCCCAATTGGGTCAAATAGCTAATAACATGAATAGGTGAGAAGAAGGAAAATTACCGAGTCAGACTGTGGCCAACCCTAAGGGTCAATATAGGGTAGAGGGGTCGGGTGGGAATAGAAAGCACCATAAGCAGGTGCAAGCGGTGATTACATTAAGAAGTGAGAGGGAGTTAGAGCCTCAGCCAATTGCGTCTTATGCAACTAAGGCTAAAAAAGGTGGTCACAGTGGTGAGGAAGAGATGCCTAGGGAGGATGACTTAGTCCCTAACACTTCACATGAGTCGAAAGCACCATATGTGCCTAAGACACCCTTTCCCCAATGCCTTGAGACACCGTCCTTTTTCAATAAGAAAGCGACATCCATGGAAGCAATGATGGAGGTTTTTAAACAAGTTAAAATCAACCTTCCTTTGTTGGAGGCGATTTAGCAAGTACCCTCCAATGCTAAATTTCTAAAAGACCTTTTTATGCAAAAGCGTAAATCTAGGACACGCGTGTCCCAAAAGGTCATACTTACAAAGCAAGTAAGCTTCATCTTGTTGAATAACACACCCCCTAAGCTTAAAGACCAGGGTGCCCCAACCATTGCATGCATTATAGGGGAGCATTTCATTGATAGGGACTTGTTAGATTTAGGGGCTAGTGTCAATTTGTTAACGTACTTTGTGTACGAAGAATTTGGTCTTGGCGAGTTGAAGCCTATAGCTGTTACTCTCCAGTTGGTTGACCGGTCCCTTAAAATGCCACGTGGCATGATTGAGGATGTACTAGTAAAGGTCGATAGGTTTTATTTTCCTGTTGACTTTTTGGTCTTAGACATGGAACCAGTAGCCAGCTCTAGGAAGCAAATCCCAATGATCTTGGGCCGACCTTTTTTGGCTACGACCAATGTGTGCATAAATTGTCATACTGGGGTTATGGAAGTTTCATTTGGGAATATGCAAGTGAAACTCGATGTTTTTCAAGCATCCCAACAACCCCATGAGAGAGAGGAGTGCTTATTTGTGGATGTTGTGGATAAGATTGTGGAGGAGGCTTTACCCTCCATTCTTGTAAAAGACCCTCTAGAGGCTTGTCTAGCTCATTTTGGGTTTAAAAATTTTGATATTAACAGGTCGGTTGGGGAGGTGAATGCCTTACTTAATTCTTCTTCTATACCAAATTTTCCTCTGTGGAAAGCCTGGTTTGAATCCCTTCCTTCTCTGTATAGAGAGCCTACTATACTATCCTTAATCACACCACCTACACTTGAGTTGAAACCACTCTCGGCCACACTTAAGTATGTATTTTTAGGGCCTCAGGATACTTTACCTATCGTCATTGCATCTGACTTAACTGTAGAGCAGGAAAGTCAATTAATGAGCGTTCTTGTTGCACATCAGAGTGCTATAGGGTGGTCGGTGGCCGATTTGAATTGGATAAATCCCTCCGGGTGCATGTATCATATACATTTAGAGGAGGATGCCAAACCTTCTCATGAAATGCAACAAAGATTTAATCCCAACATGAAGGAAGTTATGAAAAAAGAGGTGTTAAAATTGTTGGATGAGGGTATTATATACCCCATCTTGGATAACAAGTGGGTGAGTCCTACGCAAGTGGTGTCTAAGAAATCGGGCATCACTGTTGTAGAGAATGAGCAAGGAGAGTTGGTCCCCACACAAACCACTACTGGGTAGCGAGTGTGTATTGATTATAGGAGATTGAATTCCATGACTAAGAAGGATCATTTTCCTTTGCCATTTATTGATCAAATTCTTGAAAGGTTAGCAAGGCAGGGTTTTTACTGTTTTCTTAATGGCTACTCAGGGTATAATTAAGTCCCAGTGTACCCTGCTGACCAAGAAAAGACCACATTCACTTGCCATTTTTGCACTTTTGTTTACAGGCGCATGTCCTTTGGGCTATGTAATGCACTAACAACTTTTTAACGATGTATAATGGTCATTTTCTCTGACATGGTGGAGAAATTTTTAGAGATTTTCATGGATGACTTCTCCGTGTTTGGGCCGTCTTTTGAGGAATGTCTCTAGAACTTAACCACAGTCCTTATTCATTGTATGGAGACAAACCCGATTTTGAGTTGGGAAAAGAGCCATTTAATGATTCGTGAGGGTATAGTGTTGGGACACATTGTGTCCCCTCAAGGCATAGAGGTTGACAAAGCTAGGGTTGACCTTATTGCAGGCCTTCCTCCACCCAATTTTGTGCATCAAATTAGGTCTTTCCTAGGGCATGCAGGTTTTTACCATAGGTTCATCAAAGACTTTAGTAAAATATCACGTCCTTTGTGTAGTTTACTTGCTAAAGACGCACCTTTTATCTTTGATGAGGCATGTTTGAAAGCCTTTGAAACAAAAAGAGTGGCCCTTACTACTTCTCCAACCATGAAATCACCGAATTGGTCGCTTTCCTTTGAAATCATATGTGATGCCTCAGATTATGCTGTTGGGGCCGTGTTGGGCAAAGGGTCAATAGGGCACCATATGCTATATACTATGCTAGTCGCACTCTCTTGGATGCACAATTGAATTATACTACTACCTATAAAGAGTTGCTAGCTGTGGTCTTTGCCTTAGATAAATTTCAGTCCTATCTCCTAGGCTCCAAGGTTATAGCCTTCACTGATCATGCCACTTTGTGGTATTTACTATCAAAGAAAGAGACGAAACCTAGGTTAATTATATGGATGTTGCTTTAGGAATTTGACTTAGAGATCCGAGATAAGAAAGGATCTGAGAATGTGGTGGCGGATCACCTCTCCCGAGTCCTTGTTAAGTATAATAGTGACCTTTTAACTTTGCATGATTTGTTTTCGAACTAACAACTTATTGTGGTGTCACGAGCGAGCCCCCCGTGGTTTCCACATATTATGAATTACTTGGCCATTAGGAAAATTACTCTAAATTGGTCTAAGCAAGACAAAGACCAATTCTTTTCGCAGGTCAGGTATTATTTTTGGGAGGATGCGAAGTTGTTTAAATATTGCTCCGACCAAGTGATCTGACGGTGTGTGCCGGAGAGTGAGGTGCATAGCATTCTTACATTTTTTTTTCATTCTTCTACATGTGGTAGTCATTTTAGTGAGCATAAAACGGCCACCAAAGTTTTACAAAGCAGGTTTTATTGGCCCATAATTTTTAAAGATACCCATCAATTTTGTAAAACTTGTTTGCGCTATCAGCAAATGAGGTAGAGATCTTTGATATTTGGGGGATTGATTTTATGGGTCATTTCCCATCGTCGTTCGTGTTTGAGTATATTCTCTTGGCAGTGGATTATGTGTCTAAGTGGGTGAAGGCAATAACTACCCGATCAAACGATCATAAAGTAGTAATCAAATTCTTGCATGAAAACATCTTTAGTCCTTTCGGGTTTCCTAAAGCCATAATAAGTGATTAGGGTATGCATTTTTGTAACTAGTTTTTTGAGTCAATAATTAAGAAATACTCTATCACTTATAAAGTGGGCACTCCATACCACACTCAAAATAGTGGCCAAGTGGAAGTCTCTAATAGGGAGGTAAAGCACATAATAGAGAAAATGGTGAGGCCGGATAGGAAAGATTGGTCAAAATGCCTGATTGATGCATTATAGGCCTACCGCACTACTTATAAGACACCCATTGGGATGTCGCCATATAGGGCGGTGTTTGGAAAAGCTTGCCACCTCCCGATTGAACTTGAGCACCAAGCGTTTTGGGCCATAAAGAAGTTTAACTTTGATATGGCTGCGATTGGGCTCAACCAGAAATTACAACTCAATGAGTTAGAGAAAATTCGAAATGATGCATATGAGAGTTGAAAAATTTTTAAAGCTCGAACTAAGGAATTCCATGATAAGCACGTTAATAGAAAATCCTTTGAACTGGACTAGAAAGTATGGCTTTTTAACTCAAAATTGAGACTCTTTCCGGGTAAGCTTAAATCAAGATGGGATGGTCCCTTTGTGGTTATAGAGGCATTTATTCATGGCGCCGTTGAGGTGCAAGATCCAAGGAATGGTCACACTTTCAAGGTAAATGGCCAAATACTAAAGCCATATATAGAGGGGATTGGCAATGAGGATATGATTGAGTCCATTGCTTTGATGGATCCTTTCTACTTTAACTGAGAGATTAATATCATGTTCTATTTTCTTTCCTTTCTACTCTATTATATTTTTCTTTTTTCTTGTTGTGTTTTATTTGACGTCTAGGAGACTTTAAATCCTCTAAGACTTTAAATCCTTTGGTGTTAGCCATGCCCGAACGGCATCTGACGGTCTGGTATAGCCACCTAACTATGTTTGTAGTGAGTTCTTAGGAGACTAACTTAGACGATGGAAACTAGAGTTCGAATGGCAAAACTTAGAACGCAAAGGTTTGGAATTTCCAAGACTAGAGTTTGGTTTAAATACCCAGGGGTGTGGAGATTGCTTCAAAACCACCCTGGCTTGAACTTTGTATGGCAGCCCCATAAGTCGAGTTAGCTTTATGCGCCTCAATTCTGAATACCAAATCAACCTAGTCTATCACTTTGTTGGAGAATAAGGAAAGTTACAAATACTGTTAGGGAGAAAAGTAATACCCATGGTTTTTGCGTGAAGATTATACATTTGTTGAGCATTTAGATATTTTTCAGAGTGCTATATTTGTTTCGGATGTGAAATGAAAGTAGAAATGGTTTAAATTTTTCTTTGGATTGTAATTGGGTTTATTTTATCCAAAAAAAAAATGCCAGACCACATGTGCGGCCCACATGGGCGCACGTGTAGAGAGTCCACTATACACCGCATGAGCGAAAGGGCCAGGCCGCATGAGCGGCCCAAGCCCAATAGCATACTGCATAAACGCTGCTCAAGCAACCCAATTTCGCCGCACAAGTAGCCCAAAAATAAGTGCTTGTGCGGCCCAAATGGGTACACAAGCAGCCTAACCAAAAAGGAAAAAAAAAAGGCCTATAGATATTTTATTTGTTATTTATTTATTTATTTATTTTATAAAAAAATCAAAATATATACATATATATTGTGTAGTCTTATTTATTTATTTATTTATTTATTTATTTATATTTACTTATTTTACATATATAAATAAATAAAATTTCCATGCAGTTTTTATTTGTTTAATTATTTCTTTATATTTACTAATTTTTTTAAAAAAAATAAGAGAACAAAAATTCTTTTAAGAAACCCTAACCCATTTTTAACCAACATCACTTTCCCAGCAAACTTTCTCTCTACCTCTCATCTTCTCTCTCTCTCTCTCTCTCTCTCTCTCTCTCTCTCTCAACCTCACAAACCCACAACTCTTCAAACCCTACCATCACCAACTTCTTCTTCCTTCTTCCTTCAACTTTCACTTCCACTTTCACTCACCACCACCTTCCACCGGCGCATCACCATATTTTCCAACCGACAACCTTCTGGTGGCCATTTTTACCGACAGATCTACATCATCTTCTTCATATATATTTTTTAAGTCAATCACCCTCTTTTTGTTTAGATTTCTTAGTTTTCACTTGTAATCTAGTAGTTTAATGGTTGTTTTTGAGATTCATTCATCATCATGTTAATCATTGTCATCCCCACATACAACAACAGTAACAACAACAACAAAATTTCTAAACTGGGCGTGCACCTACAGACCCACCACACATGCAGCCATCTCCGGGGCACGTGCGGCCCAAACACCAAGCCAAAAAAAAAAAATCAATAATAATAATTTAGCATATTTATTTTTATATGTTGTAGTTTACTACAAGAAAAGCCATTATAAAACATGAAACTTTTTGCAACAATGCATATCCCGTCACAAAAACTGATCTTTTGCGACAACATTTTAAACCATCATAAATAAATAGCTTTTGCAATTGTAGTTACCCCGACGCTAATAAGCATACAAGAAAAGGTGTGTTAAATATGGAAGTATTCGCGACGCCTTGTGTACCGTCACAAAAAGAAAATTTTTAAGACGGGAGAAATTTACTGTCACGAATAGTGAACAATTTGTGATGGCAATTGTCCATCGCAAAAAAATCCTCATTAAAATGGCATCATTTTACCTATTGGATTTATCATTTGTGATGGTTTAAATATACCATCGCAAAAAGTAATGAAAAATTTTTGATATCCTGCTCCTCCAATTGGCGCTCGATCATTTTCCCCTAAAATCCCTTAGACTAGTTTCTTGACTAGCGACGACGGCGAGTGTTCACCGACGATCTCTCTCTCAACGAACGATGACAGCTAGCAGTCTCAATCGCTCTCAACGACGGCTAACGATGATGCGACGACGGCGTATTACGATCTCTCTTAATGACGACTAGAGGTGGTGCGGCGTCTTTGTCTTTCTCTCGCGCAAGCTCAGTCAGTCTCAATCGCTCCTCTCTCACTCACTCAGCAAGTGATGCATGTATGCTGACTTTCTCGCTCTCTTTCTCTATATATATATATCTATTATATATGTCTCTGTGCTGTTCACAACTAGGCATAAGTATTTACGATTACATTTCTTAAGCTCATCGCGATTACATTTCAAGTCCTATGAAAGGAATTAGGTCTATCAAATGATTGGAACGTCTTTATCATGGTGTATCTTCTTCTTATGGGTGTTACATGTTTGCTGCACGTATCTCTACATATGTGATACCCGAGAGAGATATCATATTACATCATCTCACCCAAAGTTGAAACCATTTATTTCAAGTTATCAACCTTGAGTTTACATTATTAATGACTCAAAATTGATGTATACTTTTTTTCTTTTCAATTTTTTCGGAGTCATGAATTATTGTTCTGCTTTCATTCATTCTACAGGTGTTGGCGTTGCGTCATCTTCTTCATTACTGGCTTCCTTCAAAGATCTATGTTGGTGGAAATTTCAACATAATTTCAATCGCCAGATATTTGAATTCAGGTGATTAGGCTTTGCTTTACTTTATTTTTGTATGCAATATGCTTTCTCTTTGTTAAACATGATGTTTATCAGTAAAGTATTATATTGGTGTTGCTTGATTTATTAAATTGAACAATAGCTTGCATAACTTATGCATTGCACAATAATTTTATAATAGTAACATTTTTTATTATATTTTATTTATTATCTTATATATAATTATTAAATTAGTTCAATGAATCTTATTAGTTATGGACGTTATCAATATAGTAGCAACACATTGTTGAATAAAAAATATAATACATAAACATATAATTTTTGGCAAACACTAATTCCACGAAGAAGAAATTAAGAAATTAATTGATTTGTCAAACTAAGTAAGAATATGATCTTCATATTCCCGTCTCACATTCTTAAAAGATTATTTATAACTAGTAACGTACTCAAAAGTTTTTTAAACTTAAGGAGTCTGAATGAACTCGATTAGTAAATAATTGACTTTGCGTATAAACATTGTGAAATTTACCCGTGATGGTGGATCCAAACCCTATGGACCTTGATATTAGTAGTAAATATTCAAAAAAATAAAATAAAGTTGACTATTTCTGTCACTATATACTTTTTAAGGTATTAATTTCTGGTTTCCTCTTTTTTACCAAGATTAAAAAATAAAATAAGCGAAGGCAGCTTGACTCTTCATTCATTTATTATCATATTATCTCTCTCTTTTATTGTTATTTTTTCATGAATATTAAATATTATCTTTCGTCATCTACTTGTGGCATTGATGTTTATAAGCATAGTTTATTGAAAGATTCAAACAAAGTTGTTTTACCAGTATAGAATGGGTATAAATAATCAATTAATTATGAGAGACAAACCATTTCTTTCAAAGCAATTGCCCAATTAGGCATTTCTAACATTAAAACTTGAACATTTCAGTTTGAGAAAACTTAGTTTTGTATTATATATGTTAATTTCATTTTTATGCTTTGAAGGCCCCAAAAAGAGGAGTGCAACCAGCTGCAACAGCTAAGAAGAAACCAGTATAGAATCACATCTCTATTAATTTGCACAAATAAGTAGTCAGTCTTTTTTTGTAGTTAATATGTTGATATATGATGGAATATATATGGTATAGAAGAAGGTAATGAACCCGCTATTCGAGAAGCGTCCAAAGCAGTTTGGGATAGGAGGGGCATTGCCTCCAAAGAAAGATCTGCACCGGTTTGTGAAGTGGCCCAAGGTTATTCAAATTCAGAGGAAGAGAAGGATCCTCAACCAGCGCTTGAAGGTCCCACATCCCTTGAACCAATTCACCAAGACCCTTGACAAGAACCTTGGTGAGAGAACATCAATTAATTCATTCATAAACTATATTTTGCATCTAACCCTCTACAAATATTGTCTTTTAGTCCAATGCAAAGTTGATTTACTCATGTGGATAGCTTGTTCATTGTTTTCAAAAATTTTAATTGTGCCTAATTATGAGGTTAGATTTTTCAAATTTATAACAAGGTTAGCAATTAATAATTTTGAGGTGTAGGATTGAATAGTGTGTGAGAGATTGATTTTGGTATGATCCTTGTATATATAAAATACTTTGTAGACAGATTTCCAATAATTGTATTCTCCATGTTACAATCCATTGGTTACATTGAATTGAATGTGCCTTAATTTAGTGATGTCAAATCAATTCATTTTAGATCCTTAAAATTTAATGAGTTTGAAACCATTAGACCATTATGATGTATGCCTTATTCCTTGAAGAGCTTTCAAAACCAATGCCTGCAAAGATTAGTATGTCTGGTCTTTTGGGGAGTTAAGCGATAGTATTGGATTTATTTGATGTTCATTAATTAACAAACTTAATGTTGTTATACACAGTTATTATAAATGTACAATGGACCGACACCTAAGACCACCTCCAATCATGACTCAAATCTAAGTAAAAGCTTCATTTGATATGAAAAACTCCAATGGAAAACACCAATTTTTACTCAAATTATTTTTAAAATTTTCCATCATATCAAAAATGAAAATCTAGTAAATAAATGAAGCACATATAACCTTTGGACATTTGAGTAAAGATTTAAATCAAATCTCTCTTCATTTGTGTAAAATTTGAGTAAAACTTAATTTGATGAGTTTGAATCAAGGAGTGAAGAGTTTGGGTTTTTTTTTTTTTTTAACTCAAATTAACATTTGGGTAAGGATGCCCTCCTAACATGCCATTTAATGCGAGCAAGAAAAAGAAGAGAATGCCTAACATTACAGTAGCAGGATTTTTTGGTATCAATCAACATGAGAGGTAATTAGGTAATTTTTAGTATTTGAGCTCACTTGACGTCACATTTTCCGGGTTAATTTATTTCCTAGTGTTTTAATACTGAAAACACTTGTTCAAATTACTTTTGTTTAAACTTGTGGAACTAAAAAAGAATGACAATAATGAAATGAAATTTATTAAATGGACACATTTATGGATAGACTTGTGCTTCAAACCAGCTCCACTTTATATACTGGATAAGGTACATAACTTGTTTAGGTCCTTGAAATAGAGTTATTGGTATGCTGCTTCTAATTTGTTCACTCTATATTATACATGTTATTTTTCCTTAGGAATCCTTCAAGAAAATAGCTGAGAAATTGAATTACTTTCGATAGCTAAATTCATTGCTATGGAATGGAAGTGTGCTACTTGTTTTGAGAGATGAGGGTGCAATTATTTTGTCTGCATTTTTTTTTCCCTTGGCTCTTAAAGCCTATGATGTTCTGTGCACCTCTTGACGTTCTAGACATGTTGAATTAGTGATAGAATACTTGGTGTTTTGCAGCATTTTTATGTCCCACGTGTTGTTCTATAAGTATTTCATTTATTTATGTTCTCCCATCAAATTGGTAAATAACTAAATGGGATAAGACCACCTACCTATTTGAGAGAAATTGGACGGATAGGTATCATGATGCATGAATATGTAGGTATTATATTTAGAGTTATTTTGATGGGATATTTTTGTGGGTGTGTGCAGAAACGATACTTGAGGGAAGTACAGATGATGGATAAGAGTTGGATTGATTTGCCAAATAGGATCTCGAGGGAATACATTAATGGGATTGATCAATTCCTTGTGTTTTGCCTACACCAATAGGACTGTCATTTGTTGAATCTGTTATAGAAAATTGTAACTAGAAACGCTAAAAATCGGCGAGCTCACGGTATACCTCATACCACAAGGTGTACTACTTTCGCTCAAATCCAGCATGAAGTTTATATTTTATTGTTTTTATTTTTTTATATAAATAAGCATTATATATTTGAAAATTATTTGGATTCTAATTTTCATATTTCTAAAAAAATCTAGATGACCAGCAAGGGGGAGTCTACTGATAAGATGAATGTTTAGCTTATGATACGTAGAGTAGATGACCTTGAGGTTATCCAGACCTTAGTAGTTTCCAAGCACCTAACATTGAATTTAAATTTTATTTTTTATTTTTTGTGTCAACCATCTTAATTTGACATATACTTGTATGTCTCATTTAATACAGGTTAAGTTTAATCATCAACTCTTCATACTACTTAAGGATTGTCGGACTTTAGAGGCTAGGAATGCTATTTTCCATGAGTTGATAGGTCATGACGGACATGGATATTGTTGCACTTACGGGAGAACTGTGCCCTCAGAGTGCGGTGTATAAAGATGGTGTTGGGCCATCATGGTTAACACCCCAGCTATCGACTATTGTTCAGATTACCCAACAAGTTCGTGTAGAGCTAAAGGATGAGTTGAGGAAGGAGATGTGAGCAGAGTTTTCTATACGTTTACAGCAAATGAGAGCTAACATGATGGCCTTTGTGTCACAGGGGGTGAGTGTGGATCCCAACAGACAGGTTCGATATAAATTCAATTGTTTGATAGTTAAATTTTCACACAACATATATATACTTATATATAATAAAATTCAAATATGATTAACATATTATGTATGGACTGTCATAGGCTCCTGCTGCATCGAGTGGCCACTGGGTATTTAGGGAATCTATAGGAGATGAGAATCCATATACACCACCACTAGAAGATCAGGTATAAAATGTATCTTTGCATTCTAAGCTAAGAATAATCATACATTAACTGTATACAGCCTAAAATTATAAAGGCTAATTCCATAATTAGAAGGAAAAACAAAGGATTTTCCATTGTTAGCATGAAACTTGGCACACACGATCGCTTAGGCACGAGAGATTTGTGGAAAAAGACAAGACTCAAATCGGGTTCTCGGTTTGGGAGTTAGAGCCGGATTTCACTCTAGACAAACTAGTTCCTTAAGAAACTTAGAATTCGAGGTGTTGAAGCCCCAAAATCACCAAACATAATTGGATTAGTATGAAACTTGGCACACATGACCGCCTAGGCATGAGAGACTTGTGGGAGAAGACGAGACTCGAATTGGGTTCTCGGTTTAGGAGTTAGAGCCGGATTTCACTCTAGACAAACTAGTTCCTTAAAAAACTTAGAATTCGAGGTGTTGACACCCCCAAAATCACCAAACGGCATCGGAGTAGCATGAAACTTGGCACACATGACCGCCTAGGCACAAGAGACTTGTGGAGAAAGACGGGACTCAAATCACGTTCCTGGTTTGGGAGTTAGAGCCGGATTTCACTCTAGACAAACTAGTTTCTTAACAAACTTATAATTCAAGGTATTAACGCCCCAAAGTCACCAAACAGTGTCGAAGTAGCACAAAACTTGGCACACACGACTGCCTAGGCACGAGAGACTTGGAGGAGAAGACAGGACTCGAATCGGGTTACCGGTTTCAGAGTTAGAGCGGATTTCACTCTAAACAAACTAGTTTCTTAAGAAACTTAGAATTCGAGGTGTTAACACCCCAAAATCACCAAACGGCGTCAGAGTAGCACGAAACTTGGCACACACAACCGTCTAGACATGAGAGACTTGTGGGAGAAAACGGGACTCGAATCAAATTCCCGGTTTGGGAGTTAAAGCCGAATTTCACTCTAGACAAACAAGTTCCTTAAGAAATTTAGAATTCGAGGTGTTGACGCCCCAAAATCACCAAACGGCATCGAATTATCACAAAACTTGGCACACACAACCGCCTAGGCATGAGAGATTTGTAGGAGAAGACGGGACTCGAATCGAGTTCCTGGTTTGGGAGTTAGAGCCGGATTTCACTCTAGACAAACTAGTTTCTTAAGAAACTTAGAATTCGAGGAGTTAACGCCTCAAAATCACCAAAAGGCGTTGGAGTGGTACGAAACTTGGCACACACGACTGCCTAAACATGAGAGACTTGTAGGAGAAGACGGGACTCGAATCGAGTTCCCAATTTAGGAGTTAGAGTCGGATTTCACGCTAGGCAAACTAGTTCCTTAAGAAACTTAGAATTCAAGGTGTTAATGCCCCCAAAATCGCCAAATGGCGTCGAATTAGCACGAAACTTGGCATACACGATTGCCTAGGCATAAGAGACTTGTGGGAGAAGACGAAACTCGAATCGCGTTCTCAGTTTGGGAGTTAGAGCTGAATTTCGGTCTAAGCAAAATTATTTACTTAATTATCTTTATAATTGTATAGTAGTTAAATTTTTATATTTTTTTGTAATTAACATATTAACACATAATTATATTGTCATTAATTTTTTTTTTTTCAGATATTTCCCGAGTAGGAGTTTGCTTCTTGTGGAATGCATGCATGTGAAAAATACAACTAACTTTTGTTTTTGGTACCCACGGAGAATGATGAGGAAAACTTTTAATTTTGGTTTATGATATTTTGAATTATGAACAACATTATGTATTTAAACATTATATATGTATTATGAAACATTATGTAGTGGGGTAATTTTGTTGATGTGTAGTTATGGATACAAGAATATTTTTATTATGGAGAAATTGTTATTTATATACAGGAATTTTTATATTATTATGCAATTATTAGTTTCTTTTTCAATTGTTTTTCATTTAATACAAGTAATTTTGATATTTTTAATAATTATATTGCAGATTTTTTTTTTTTTTTTTTTTTTTTTTTTTTTTGGCGATGGCACCACACCGTCGCAAAAAACAAGTAATTTTAATATTTTTATTAATTTTGTTGTAGGGTTTTTTTTTTTTTTTTTTTTTGCGACAGCACCACATCGTCGCAAAAAGCATTAGAATCATTGGTGACAGTGGTCATGCCATTACAAAAAAACACACAATTCGCGACAGCATTTCTTGCGGTCTCAAATAAAACTTTTAACGACGGTAAAACAGTGCCGTTGCAAAAAATTTCAATTTTTTTCATATTATAGGCAACAATAAAATGCCGTCGCAAAAGGCAACAAATGTCATCGCAAAAAAAAGGTGACGGCATGGTGCCGTCGCTAAAACTTTTTTGCAACGCCCTCTATTGTGACCCCCCTTTTGCCATGGCTAAAAATCATTTGTCGTTGCTAAAAATTTTTTGAGACGGCATTAGGAGTATTAGCGGCAGCATTTTGCCGTTGCAAAACTTGAAATTTTTCTAGTGGTTGTTTAGTTTAAGTTGTTTAATAAGTGATTTAGTTTTATTTTTTATTTAATGATTTAATTATTAGTTTAATTGTTTAGTGGTTTAGTTTTTTTTTCTGAATTTTTATTTTATGTTATTTTATTTTCTTCTACTAACTTAGATTATTTTATTTTCTTATTTATTTATTCATTGTAGTTCATAGGTGTGTTTGTCAATTTGTCTCATGCTAACTTAGTGTAAGTTTATTTTTTAACTTTTTTTGTAGTATATATTTATTTTCTTCTACTAACTTAGATTATTTGATTTTGTTATTTATTTATTCATTGTAGTTCATATGTGTGCTTGTCAATTTGTCTCATGCTAACTTAATATAAGTTCATTTTTTTTTTTTGGTAGTGTATATATATATAATTGAAATAAAAGAAATCCGGTAGTGTAATGGCAATGAGGATTTGCATGATTTGTGTATGCATGCGATATTTGATGCAGTCTAATATAATGGCTCCATGTTTTTGGTTGTACCGATTGTATTATTTTGTGCAGGAATGGCTACATTGTCCCACTGAGCACCTAAACGGCCCCACAATGCCAACATTGCCGCTAGAGATGTACTGACTGACACCTGGGCCAACAAACCAATTGCCTGTGACATATCCTTTGATGTGGACTTCTTCCAGCACCATCAACTCACTGTGTGGAGCGTCTGACAACTCTTGAAGACCAAGGCCTCCTAGGCATCTGCACCGTCACTAAACCGACGTATCCTCACATTGTACGAGTCTTTTTTTAGAATATGTACGTCAGTGACGAGGCCCCAGGAGCTCTTTTGTCCCTTGTTAACGGGGTGGAGTTAGTGGTCACACCAGCTTCTATTACCGAGGTACTCCACTGTTCCATGGACACTTTCGATGAAGAGTAGTTCCCAGTGTTCACTCGGGAACTCATAGTCCCAGCATTGGTGACCGAATTTTATGAAGGATAACAAAATGATGACAACCGCACTAGCATTTGTCGGGCTAACTTACCGCGCCGCCTTTTCTTCCTTGATGTGGTTCTTAAAAAGAATGTCATCCCTCTAGGCCACAAGAATGAGCGGCGAAAGAACTTCTTCCGTGCCTTGCACCGATTTGACTTCGAATTTTGGGTCGACATTCCTAATATGATCTTCAACCAAATGAACCGTATCCTTAATGAAGTCAAGTTGCACGACACCCGAGACGGTTCTACATGGGCCTTCCCTTTCGCTAACCTCATCACTGCACTCATAAAAAGCCAAGGGACATACCCACTCGAGCCCAATGAGATTCAGCTTCCGCTGCCAACGCTTTATGGTAAAACCCACTGGCGCCAAACCACTACTCCCCTGCCACCTCCACTACTTCTCTCTGATGCCCCAGCCAATCCTAATGATGTTCCGGTAAAGCCTGCCGCCACACCAGCCCCAGCGCCACCGCCAATCCATATGACGCGGGCACAATATCATGCTCTTTTAGACAATCAAGTTGCTATTTAGTAATCTGTGGTTGATCTTCGAGTAGACTATTAGGCATATCGGGATCACTCGCAGACGGCCTTTGATGGGTATCAGCAATCAGTTGCATCTCTGCAAACTAACTTCTACGCATACCGGGAGTCGAGCCAGCAGTGGTTTGATTAGCTTGGTGCTAGGGTTCATGATGAGGCATTCGAGACTCGAACACTGATGCATGCCCTATTTGAGCAACATTTCCCACCACTACCGAATCCACATTAGTGATATCTGTATATTTCCTTTGTTTTATTTCTTTATTTATTTTTGTTCTATTTTATTTTATTTTTTCTTTTCTTTTTATACTGTACAAAAAAAAAAAAAAAAAGTGTGTGTATGTTTGGTGTGTCCTTGCCTCGCTGGATATGCGCCTCCGCCATCTAGTAAGATCCTCTTTCTCTCATTTTACTATCTACTGTACAGTTGCTTATATTGAAGACAATGTTGTATTCCAGTTGGGGGGTGAATGTATTTATAAAAATAATTCATGTTTGTACTTGTTGCACTTGATTGCACCACTTCACTTAATGTTCACTTTGTGCCAGTATAGTAGTGATATAAGCATATGTTAATTGGGAAACATAGTGGACTTGTATGAAAAGGGTTTATTGGATAAATATATGTGATGTTTGCACTAGGATAGTTGTTTGTGTTTGTAGTATTAGTACACTTGTCATAAGTATGCCTTGATTCACATGAACACACTATCATAGAGGTGACCTCTCTATTATAATCCTTAGTGTACATCATTGATAATGGCTAGGGTTGCAGAAAAGAATAAATGAGTGGCCAAGATTCTTTCAAAAAAAAAAAAAAAACACACTTGACTTGTTTGGGTTCGTAGCCTTTTTAACTCGAGTTATTAAGTCCGTAGGGGTGTCTCTATACCTAGTGCCTTAAAACTGTCTGGTTTGGGAGTTATTGGCCCAATACTTGCTACATAAGTTAATTAGAAAGCTTAAAGGACCTAGACATTGCATAATTAAGGAAAAAATAAGGAGAATGACTTATTCGGATTCGTAACCTTTTTAACTCGAGTTATTAAGCCCGTAGGGGTGTCTTCACACCTAGTGCTCTTAAACCGTCTGGTTGAGGAGTCATTGGTCCAATGCTTATTACATGGGTTGATTAGAAAGCTTAATGGATCAGGACATTGCACAGTCTTTTAAAAAAAAAAATTCAGAATCTTGGTTGCAATAATTTAGTTTTTCTGTATATGTTGAGTGTTATTATGAGTTACACTGGGCTATTATAGTGGACAGTTAACTAATATAGAGATTGCACTTTACATCGAGGATACTAATGATGTGTCTACTAGCATTCACAAGCACAGGGGACTTTACTTTTGTATTTACTGAATTGTGGTTTGGCTCACTAAATTCCTTCATGTTTGTCCACTATACCTTCAATGATTCATCATGTCTTAATATCACACTGTAGTGGCACATAGGTTGATTATTAGGTGGAGTAATGTGGTTAATTATTGTGATGTAGGTACCACATTGAGGTCGCTTAAGTTACATTTATAGTCTTTCAATTTTGTTTATTTGGTGGAGATGATGTTTAGTGCACTTGTATAGATTTGGCAAGAAATATACAAATTCAATCAAAAAGAGCACGAAAGTAGATTATCCGTGCGAAAAGCGAAAAATCCAAGCCAACCACCTCACCGCACATGCGGCCAAGCTTCACTCCACGTACGGCCCACATGGGCACTCGAGCGGCCCACCTAGGGTTGCGTATGTGAAATTTTCAGTCTATTCTACTGGGAATAAAAGGAAGAAAAAGGGGCTGTAAAAGGGTTCGAAAATTATTTGAAGAAAATGAGAGGCTAGGGTTTCAAAAGAGTGATTTTCCTCAAGCTTCAAGGATAACTTCTGTACGGGGGTGAAATATCATTTGCTCTCCGTACTCCTTGCACTCAAGTTTCATGTAACGTTGCCTGACCTGAAAACAGAGAAACGGTGAGCTGCCCGGCGGTGTGCTGTCGAATAAACCCTCCGACGGTCAAGTCAGCACACTTGAAGGAGAAGAGAACACTCTTAGAGAGAGAATTTAGAATTTCTTAGGTTGCTTACCTCCAACGTCCCTCCCCTCTCCTTTTCTAGGCTGGCCATGCAGTCTCAGGGATTGTGGGCGCACTACCTCTGCTGTCCTTCCTTGGACAGGTGGTAGTGCTCCCCTTTACCTTCTTTACACGTGTAAAGGCCAAAACCTCCAAACAACGTATGTGGAACTGCCAAACGGTATTGACGCGTGCCAGGAGTGAATTTCCCCTCCATCACACCATTGGTCCAAATGGCACACTCAACCGGGATATCATGACCGACCTGTCCCTTGAGTAACACCACCCTGACCGGATGGCCGAGCTATAAGAAGTCGGTCCACCTGGGCTGGTCGGTGGTGTAGAGTGCCGGCCTTCCGGCTGGTCTAAATTCTCTCCAGGCTATGATCGACTCGGTCCAGACGCACAACCGCGGGTCACACCAAATACCTAGCCACGTCATAGCCCGATTGGGCACATGCATGTCTGCACACTCTAGTCAGTGATGTGGCTCGACCAATCGTGTTAGGCCGAGAGGCCGTTCTGATTCAATCCAGTCAGAAGCGGTTCGGTCCTAGCAGGGCTCGCCATCGTGACCCGCGACACCATAGCTCGGCACAAATCTCCCTCTCAACTTCCATGGGGGCTTCTTCTTCATCCTCTTCCTCTTCCCACTCCTCCATGAGTGGCTAGTCTTCCAATTTTAGGGTTTTGATAAAACCCTAATCACGTAAAGGGATTTTTCTTAAGCTTTGATTGTGAAATGGTTTGAACAAATGTATGGGCGTTTTAGAAGTTTATACTAATTGTTCTTTTCATTTCTTCAAGTATTTTACTCTCTGTGATTATTTAATACTTTCCATACATTACTTTTCTTTGTGTTTGTGTTCAAAGTGCTAGACGAGTCATGCTACGAGAGACGGGTCGTATTGCTACCATAGTTTAGAGTAAACGCCTCGTGCTACTCGGGATGATTCGTGTCTATACGTTGAATGCAACAACTCTCTTGATCAATATTTCAAAAATATTGGATATTTCAAACCGGATTGCAATTAATGGCCCATGTTAAATCTCATTTTTATGGTTAGTGGTGAATTCTTTACCCTAAGTTTTTTTCTCAAAATTAATATCTCAAACCCTAATTTTAATTGTCAATTTAATTATTCAATTTCTCTTAGTTCTTGTTTAGTCATAATATCCATCAATCTTTTTAATCAAAATTAATTTAGGAATCTAGCAATTAAATTAGTTCAATTTCTTGTTTGTCTCTGTGGATCGATACATGGACTTGCCATTATTCTAAAAGAATTTGGTATAGTTTAGTATTTATTTTTGGTGTGTGAAACAATCCACCATGAATTATTTATATATATTTTTGAATTTCGTTTATAAAAATTTTTACAATCTACAGAAAATAAATTTTGAAAATTAAACCAAATTAACTTCGTCCAATATTTGTTAAAACAATATTATCACCAAATTCTCACATAAAATTACGTAACTTTAATAATATCATAACATAATCTCGACATTAAATTAAAATTATGAGTAATTTTCTCCTTTATTCCTCCCTTTAAATTGGACAACATTCACATTAAAATTGGGTTCTAAAAATTTCCTTCCCCTTATTTTATTTTATTTTTAGCGAATTATAAATATATCATTTGATATTTACTTAAAATATGAATTACCTCTTTTGTGATTTAAAAATTTTCATATATCCCACTATCGAAATTTTTTATTTAATAAAATTAACTAAAAAAATAAAAATTTTAACTACTCTCCTAAATAATAATAAAATTATCTGAATTATTAATTAAAATAAATTTCTAATATCATTAAAAAAATATTGATAATTTATTAATAAAAAATGAGTATTTGTTATAAAACTAAAAATTTCAAAAACTGAGATATAATTTTTAAAATTATAAAGAACAAATCATATTTTAAATTAGGTATACTTGCAATTTACTATTTATTTATTTAATTTAATTTTTCTAGTGTTATATTTAATTTTACTATTTATTTATTTAATTTAATTTTTCTAGTTTTATAATTGGAGAATTTTTTTTAAGGTCCCTGGTATTAAGATTTTATAGTATAAAGGACACTCAATATTTTCATAATGTCTAAGGTCTCTCAACATCAATCCAGAGAAAATTCGATCCAGAGAAAATTTGATCCTGAGAATTTCTCTGGACAAATCACAGAGGCAATTTCAAATTTCTCTAGACACATCACAGAGAAAACTCCAAATTTCTCTGGACAACAATAAGGACTAGTGCTCTATTTCGGAGAAAATTGGGTTGGTCCAGAGAAATTCTGTGATTTGGACTGAATTTTCTCTAGGTTGAACTAGTGCTCTGCTTCAGAGAAAATTGTATTGGTCCAGAGAAATTTTATGGGTTGAACTAGTGCTCTGTAGAGAAAATTAGGTTGGTCCAGAGAAATTCTTTGGTTTCTAGTGCTCTGCTTCAGAGAAAATTGGCTCGGTCCATCTCTGGTTTGGACTAAATTTTCTCTAGACCAAACCAGAGAAAAAAAATTTGGTTAATTTCTCTGACCTTCCCTAAACCTCCCACTGAAAATTTCAGTACACAACTTGGATCACAGTAAGCAAAACAAAACGCCAAGATCTTCAGTGACAAAACTCATAATTACACTTCTGTCATTCACACTGAAAATGCTTAACAAGATAACCCTCTTGCTTTGGCTAATCAAGAACTACACTTCTGTAATTGGAGCAACCATTTAAATAAAATGTAAACAACAGTACCAGCCTTAAATTAAGAGAGAGAGAGAGAGAGCTCCATAGCTAATTTTATCCTTCAATACAACTGGTTCTTGCTAATTTTCTCTAGGTTGGTCCAAAGAAATTCTCTGGTTAATTTCTCTGAATTTTTATTCCACCAAAATCAATGCAGTATAATAACAGTGTGTATAAAATAAATAATCCTTACAGTAGTCACTCATCTTGATGCTAAAAAAACTGAACTTCACAATCAATTTATATTCATTTTTGTTTGTCTTCTTCCTTTATTGTGGTTTTATATCTTCCATATTAACCAATATAGTTATGACAACAAGATAAGAGTGATGCTTTCATAAGGATAACAAATAGCATTTATGAGAAAGAGAAGAATGCTCCATACCGAAGAGTGACAATTCTGTTAGTTTGAAAATGTTGAGGAACAGATTAATCCTCTTCTTGGAAATGAAAAGCATAGTTGGTAGTGAAATCTGGTTCAAAATGATGGGGAGTTGTTGCAGGTTTTGAGAGAAAAGAGGATCCCAAACCCAAAGGGAGTTTAGGTCACTTGGATGGACGCTTGTAGCATGGCGGCATTTCAAAAGGTGGTGAGTGCTGTTCGGCCGCCACAGACGGCGTCACCGGGGACACCAACTGGGCATTTTGCAGTCTACGTGGGGGAGAAGAGGCGGCGATTCGTGGTGCCGACGGGGTTTCTCTTTCATCCTCTATTCAAGATGCTGTTAGAGAAAGCTTATGATGAGTTTGGGTTCGAGTAGAGAGATGGGTTTGTGGTTCCTTGTAGCGTGGCAGCGTTTCAAGAGGTGGTGAGTGCTGTTCGGCGAAGATGAAGCACTGGTTTGATGTAGGAAAGAGAGAGATAGACGAAGCACTATTTGATGTAGGGGAGAGAGAGAGAGAGAGAGAGAGAGAGTAAAGAGTGAGAAGAGAGACCAAACTCAGTTTTTGAAGCCCTTCGTTTCTTCTTAAATTTCTCTATGATATATGAGTTTAAGGTTGAAGAACCTTAAACATCATAAATGGATCTCTTCCATCACCAAAAGTGGAAGAGAGACCTTAGACCAATTATCCCGTTATAATTCCCTCCCTCTGTCCCCTAAAATTTTCCCACTCAAACCGACCTGTCTCTATACCTAGAGACAGTGGGAAAGTTTCTCTTTTCTTCGAGTTCGATCCATCACCACCTCCCTCCTCCATCTGCCATTTTCTTCCACCATCGGCCATGAGTCATCTCTCTCTCTCTCTCTAACATTTTAATTGAACAATATTTGCCCTAATTGTTGTAAGTTAAAACCCTAATTGTTTTAGGTTCTGGTTTACTTTTTTTGCCCTATTTTTTGTAATGTCTGATTTTTATTAGTATGAAATTGTGATTTTGGAGATCACTATATGAATTTCTTTTGAGTTATTGTTTCTGTGGTCTTCTCTTTGTACTATTTTCTATGCACATACCAGCAAGCATTTTTTATTTATTTATTTATTTATTTTGCTGTAGAAAAGATTGCAAAATGCAATTGGGTCAAACTTTTTCACCTCAAAAAATCCTCAAGTAGAGGGCTTAATGTTCTTGATTTCAAATGAGTTCTATTATAAGTTAATGTTGCTTTTTGCGTTGCAATAACTGATGGCTGTTATAAAAAATTTGTTTTCCAAAATAGGAAAGTTGGCCTTAGTTAAATAAATTTTTCATGAATTGCTCGATGAAAATGTTTCAAGTAGGCCAACAATTGGGTTGGACAAAAGGGATGGTTTAAGAGTCAAATTTAATCACTTATTAATAGTAACAATTTCTTTCACAACCTCTTGTTGTGGGGGGCTCAACCTCTTTATAATTACCAAATTGGCCAATCAAACTTTAGATGTAGTTCAATATAGAACTTTTAAGCATGTGTCCCTTACCCAATGCTTTTCAAAAATTAATTGATCTAAGGTTAATGTTTTATTTTAATTTTGTGTGCCACTCTATTCAACCAAGTAATGTACAAAAACACATTTGAATCTGAAAAAATAAACAATGAGTGAAACAGAAGGACCAAATAGAGGACTATAAAATTGTCAATTTGGCCCTCTAAAATGGCTATTTAAGTTGGTCACTCTTAATTTCAATGGACTAGTAATCTCATTGCCAATAGAATTCAAGATACCAACTGTCAAACTGTTCGAACGGTTCGGTTCAGTTCACAATTTTAAGGCTTTGATACGGTCTTGAACCAAATCAAACCATGATATATTTGTTTATTTTTCCTAATATATTTGTATTTGAAAGAAGAGTCCTTTTTGTTTCGGTTTTTATCATATTCAGTTATGTTTTCTTTTACTAGATTCACAAGGCTGTTCAAAACAAAATTCGTAGGATTTTGCACTTTATTAGTTTCATCTTCCAAAGAAAAGCTGATGATATATCCATTTGAATTATTTGTAATTGGATTGATTCTGCCTTATTTGTAATAGAAAATGCTTGTATGAAAATGATAATTCCTTTTATGTTTGGTGTAGAGAAATGATAATTCGTTTCCTTGGTCCTAATATTTGGTTGTCATTGTTGTCACAGTAGTGTTTTTTAGCTCTTTTTATTTATTTATTTTTAATTGGTCAAAAAGTTGATTTTGGTATGTTCGGTTAAGTCTTTCCATAATGGTTATTGATACTTCAAACAAATATATTAAACGATTCGTCTCCTTTAGAGTCTTCTGCCACTTCTATTGCGGTTCCAAGGACAGTCTTTGATGTTTTCACCAGTGAACTGGCCAACAAATATTGCCAAGTTGATCAACTACCTATTTATAATTGTTACTGGGTTGCAAGGCCAGATTTTTTTTATATTAGCAACGATAATGCGAAGTGGACTAAGATAAATGACTGGGTGACAATTGTCTAATAACTTATAAACCAACTTTATCATATAATCTAGTTAAACTACTAAAACTCAGTCACTCTTTGGCTTATCTCTCATGCCTCTAAATAATATATCATCTTTATGTTACCATTTTGTTTTCTCTGCCTAGATTGTTTCAATTTTTTGATTCTAGATTGGAAACTATGATCACCCCTAATAAACATAACTTGTGGATGACATCGTCATGCATTATTGAAGGAAAGTATCAAGATCAACTTAGTAGTTTAAAGTTTGCTACCAAATAAAATTCCTCTTATTGATCACAACTACAGAGCAAATACACAATTGTCTCAGCTTCCTAGGGTTATGTTGAACATAACAAAAGAAGATTGATCATCATCATCACACTATTTTGCATAAAATATGTCACAAACAAGGTTCCATAGTCCTAAACTTTATTAAGGTAAATAAAAAAGTAGACAATGGTATTAATAAGAGTGATGATGGGCAATCAAGAATTAGAGAGAGATATTAGAGAGAGAAATTCTCAATTCAGTTCAAATTCAATATGTCCAAGTTAGTTACAAGTGAAGTAGTACTCCTCTATTTATAGGATACACTATCTAACACATGCTATGCATATGACACTACATCATACTCCCTCTCTTAAGAAAAGACTTGTCCTCAAGTAAAAACAATAAAATACAACCAATACTAGAAATGAAAAACACAAAACCTAAGTACAAGATTACAACTTTCAAGGAACTATTCTACAAGGGGTAGAGGTATCATCAATGGAAGAGGCATCCGGAAAGTAGGGTATAAGGTGCTGCACGTTAAAGGCATCGGAGATGCCTAAATGAGGCAGTAGCTTGACTTGATAAGCATTGTCGTTAATCTTGCGCAACACCTCACAAGGTCCCACCTTCTTGTGACCCAACTTAGTGTAGGCGCCATGGGGATATCTCTTTTTGCTCAATACCACCCACACGAGATCCCCTACTTCAAACACCACTCTCCGCCTATCCACATCACCAACCACCTTATACTTCGCATTAGACTTTTCAATTTGCGTCCTCACTTGAGAATGAATGCTCTTCATGAACGTGATCATTTCCTCTGCCTTAACGCTTCATTTCCTTGAGAGTGGCAAAGGCACCAAATCCACCACACTTGAAGGCCTTGTCCCATAAACTACTTCAAAGGGAGAAGTATTTATGGTGCGGTTGATAGATGAATTGTAAGCAAATTCAACCAAAGGATGCCATCCCAACTCTTGGGGTGATCCCTCACAAGGCACCGCAACAAGTTACCAAGGCCATGGTTCACTACCTTCATTTGACCACCGGTTTGTGGATAGAATGTAGTACTAGAACTCAAGTCCATGCCAATTTTCTTCCACAAAGTTCTCCAAAAGTGAGCAAGGAACTTAGCATCTCTGTCAGACGTAATAGAAGTAGGCATCCTATGCAACTTGTAGACTTCCTTGAAGAAGAGATTAGCAATGTTTGTAGCATCCATGGTCTTCTTGCAAGGTATGAAATGTGTCATCTTGGAGAAATGATCCACCACTACCATGATAGAATCACTCCACCTTTGAGTAGGAGGGAGGCCCAACACAAAGTCCATACCAATGCATTGCCAAGGAGCATCCGGCACCGGTAAAGGTAGACATAGCCCCGCATTAGTGGCACTCTCCTTGCTCCTTTGACAAATTTGACAACGCTTCACATGACTTTACACATCCTTGGTCATGCCCGGCCAATAATAAACATCTTGAAGCAACCCAAGGGTCTTGTCCTTATCAAAGTGCCCCATCTTATGATGCTCAACCAACAAATGTGTCCTCAAGGAACAATTAGAAAGACACAACTTAAGGCCATGGAAGAGAAATCTGTCCGTTTTCATGTAACTTGGATAAGCCATCCTATCCCCCCTTTGCAAAGCATCAAAGATCTTGGAAAAGTAAGGATCACTTGCATAGAATGTGTGAAATTCATCAAAACCCACTACTTCATTTGTCATTTCAATCAAGAAAGCCGTCATTTACTCAACCCATCGCCACCTTATCAAGAACTCCCAATTTGTGGCTCAAAGAGAATGTGAATTGTTGCAAGTAGGCCACCCATTTGGCATGGCGTTTGTTAAGATGGGATTGACTATTGATGTACTTGAGAGCTTCATGATCGGTGTTGAGCACAAACTCCTTGTATGCAAGATAGTAGCTCCAATTTAGTTACAAGTGATGTGGTACTCCTCTATTTATAGGATACACTATCTAACACATGCTATCCACATGACACTACATCAAAGAGAGTAGTGCTTTATCATTTCATCACATGTGAATAGAGTTTTTCAAAAACATCAACTTGTTTGGTTTGGATTTTCAGGATTCACTTTTCAGAAAATTAAAATTTTTTGTTTTTCATATTTTTTTTTGTTTTCAAAAACATCAGCTTTTGACAGCTAACAACGCACGATTGTTTGTGTTCAAAACACACCAAACATCTTACCAGACGTCAGGATTGAGCTCACCGGTTGCAGGAGGCATCCATCTTCCAAAGTTATAGACACGTTCACCAACTTTCCACCTAGGCACATCCTTCATTCTTCTCGCCTCTTCTTCGAGATACTTACTTCCACTCTTTCACAAATCTAAAATAAATAAAATAAAACACACATACAAGGAAAAAAAAAGGTGTTCAAGTTAGTGCAGTTAGTTGAATAGGATGGGGATGGGTTGGAAGGAGTAAGACACTGAAAATAAGATTACCTTTCATCCTCTTCAGCTTGAAGTATGGGCAGTATAGCTTTGCACACAGCATATTTTTCTTCCTTAAGCTCCCTAAATAAATGAGAAGGAAATTGGCAGTGGCAAGCATGATAACCTAACAAATATACTTTACCACCTTTTGAACTTGTTTCGTACAATCCTAGCAAAGTTACAAAACTAATGAAGCGGAGCAGCAGCTTCCAGGCAAACTCTACTAGACCATCATCGTGCCATTCCCTCCCTGCCACTACTAGACTTGAGAGCATCTCCAATGAGTAGAAGATGAAAAGTAATCAGGGCAGGCCATCTACCAAAACTGCCGCCTAAATTAAGAAGTGTACCTTCCCTGAAAGATAAACCAGATTGTATTTTCTAGATAGCTACATATCAAATATATACACAAGTAACACATCCTAAATGCCTCTATCTGATTGGATGTGTGTGACCATCTTGTTAGAAAAGCTTAAAATCAAATCCATTATGCTCAAACTTTTCTTCTTCTTTTTTTATATATATATATTTTTTTGATCGGCCCATTATGCTCAAAACTCTTCAAGGCAGTTGATGCCTTCTATAAAGAGAGAAGCCTCACAGCATTTTCAATCTTTCCATGATAGGCAATTGGTTTATCACAAAATGGAGAGGTATTATGACATCAAGTTACCCCCAGCTCAGATGGGGAATGATTCCTGAAACACCAAAGAAGTAACACCTTTGCTGCAACTTCATTTATAGTACAGCCTAACACCTTTCATGAGTGGAGTGAATTTTGTCAACTCCATGAGTTAACTTTAAGGGAAAACATCCTTTGTCAGCTTCATGTTCCCAAACCCATGATGCCGAATTCATCCTGATTGAAGCCATCCATACAAATATCTTCATGCAGAAAATCGGTAACGAAATGGAGAACCTTACTCGCTCAAAATGTTGTTAAACACAATTTCATGGATTGAAGCATCAGATTTGTATATATAGTGACACCAAAAAGTAGCAGGAAATGGAGTATTGGGTATTTGATTAGACCAAGAATTGAATTTCATTCAAGATAGGTGCATCTAGCAGTGGACACAATCAAATTTAAGATAGGTGCATCTACCAATGGATGCAATCAGAATTCAGAATACTTCACTGAAGGGAAGGGGAAAAAAAACTAAAATAATAATAATAATACTTAACCAAAAAAATAATAATAATAATTTTCCTATAGCAACACTACATTAGGTAAGGGTTATTAGAGCATAATAAGATATATCTTTAGATTTATCTCACAGAGGCTGCGGAAATGAGGCTTAGAACCTTCTCAAGGATGCCAAGCATACAGAGAACTTTGGCTATAGAAAAAATAAAACAAAATCACTGATGCACACAGGGCATTTGTTCTGTACAGCAGTAATCTACAAACTATACAAGCCATGAATATAAATTGTTGAAAAAAATAAATAAATAAAGGATATACATGTCTCTTCTCTGGTGTTCATTGGTTCATTACGCAATGCATTTTCTCTGTACCTTAACTAACTTTGTCCATTGAAATTTTTGCCAACATATGCACGGTCAATAGTTCTCCATGCCTCTAAGAAAAGACGATTCTCTTCAGTAAGGGCCATGCAAAATGTTAGCATTAAAGTATTATGATGGGAAATAAAATAAATTTTCAGCCACTGGCAAAAATAGAAATAAAATCTCCATTATCTTAAGCTTCAAACCAAATTTTAATTTACAAAACAATTTGTTTTGTGAATTATACCGATATACATCCAAGTGAACTTTGAAAAGACACCAAATTATGTTATGTGCTTTTTCAAAAAATAAAATTAAAACATAGAAAAAGAGGAAGAATCGCCCATTTCGAGGGGGGCATAAACCTCCTGAGAGCAAACCTTGTTTTGTATTAAAATGGGTTTTTATCATTCTACCAAGCCATACAGCAACTACAATTATTTATAGTAATAATAATAATAGATATCTTTTAAAAAATAACAAATTACATGCAAGATGTCTCGCCATTGCTAGCAACAATACTTCTACCTAGCGGGTGATAAACTAGCTGAACGGTTAGTTGTTCAAGCTTGGTTTGATTACTTTAATGAGTGTCAAAATTTGTTTAAGTTTGGTTCATTAAACTTTTGAGCCGATCTCAAACGCGTTTTTGTTGAAATAAGCTCGAGCAGTTTGATATTTTTATATAATTTTAGACTTATGGAACAGAATTGAACCAATAATTGACTGTTCAAATTTAGTTTGAAAACTTTAACAAATTCTAAATGTTGTAAATGTGTGTTTAAACTTTTTAAGGAGCGGACACAAGTCAAGCTCGAAGTATTTGGTTCGTTTATCACCCCTTACTTCTATCAAGTAAAAGCATAAACCCAATATGCATCTTAAGTATATTTCATTCACAGCCAGCAACGCTCTGTTTGGTTACCAAGAAAACAGACAGAAATCGGATTCAGAATTTTCACCTCCTATTTAGATATGAAGTCCTAAGGTACATACCAAATTACAGGTAAGCTGTCTGTCTGGCTAATCAAGTAAACGCATAAACACAAATTCACATTTTAATTTAATTAGCTCTGTTTGGTTACCGAGAAAACAAAGGAAAAAAGATATAGAAAACGAATTTCAGAATTTTGCGTGGTGCTGTTTTCTTGTGAATTACCTTGGGAGAGAAATTGGGGTTTCTGTTTGCGTTGGAGAGGAGAAAAGGAGAGAGACGCATAATCAGAGGATCCAAATTGCATCACTTCCATTGAAGAGCATTTCATAGAGAGAAAATTTTTAGTTCCAATTTATATATTTAGGTTCCTCCTTCCATTCAGAGTTCGCGTCCACTTGGGAACATATTACTTCTGTGGGAGGAGTAATTAATGACAAAAATGCTAGGCAGGCACCCACATTTATCAATTCATAATTTACAAATATTTTGTTTGGGAAGTAGGCTATTCGGTTTTTGACAATGCTACGTAGTTCAAATTTTGTGGTTCAAAAGTGGTTTAAATGATCAAAACGACGTCGTTTTGAGTACAGAACAACATAAAAATGGCCAAAACGATGTCGTTTTGACCATTTGAACTACTTTTGAGCCACAAAATTTGAATTACGAGACATTTTCCTTCGGTTTTTTTGTTATGATTTTTTTTTAGTTGGTTGGATAATTGTGAGAAAAAAAAGTAAAATAATTATAAATTAGATGTAATATTTTATCTTATTAAGATTATTTTGAAAAATTAGTTAAAAGTTAACTTTTCGACTTTTTTTTTGAAAAAACGTGAAAAAAATAGACAATTGATGTGACCCAAAATAGGTTAAAAGTCAAAAGTTAGCTTATTATATTATTTAGTCAGCTATGTTACCATTGCCAAAGTGTTTGTGTGCAGATTAAATTGATGAAAAGTAGGGTTCACGGATAAAATGAATTTGAATTATTAACTTTTTTTGGTTCTGAATAAATTTTGAATTGATAAGGGTCTTTCTTTTCTTTCAGCATTGTATAAAAGTCACGGTCAAAAATATTCTCCAAGTTAACTTATTTTTTTGAGAGAATTACAAATCAATGGAGCGGTGTGAAAGAGAAAAAAAAATTATAAAAAAATTCAATATTGTGTAATAATTTTTCAAAAGATAATAGTAATTTTCTGTGTGTATAAATAAGTTAAGGAATGAAACAATAAAGAACATAAATAACATGATTTTGACGCTCCAATTATGTTCCTTGTTTATACTTGTATTGCTTATGAAGAGAGACAGTTGCAATTTTTATCAGAAATGAGTTTTTGGTTTAACATACAAGGTCCACATCATCAATGGATTCAAGGACGACTCTCAACAACTAGTCATTCGTTGCCAGTCGAAAGATGATAATTTTTAGGTACAACTCCCTTTGTGTTGGCGAGGATTTTAAGTGGCATTTCAAGATCAATGTCATTTGAAATCCACTTTTCTTCAGCAACATGCAATGGGGCAAAAACCAACGTTTTTAGTGCTCCAATTGAGGGTTATATATGTCGCGACAAAGGCAAGTGTTATTGGTTAGTGAGCGAAGACGGTTTTACTTTAGTGATGATAAGCTTACTTGGCTAAAGAAATTTAGTTGGCGATGACTAAAGATGATGCAGTTCGTTCCAGATGGAACAGGTCGGAATGACCCACGCTCCTCGAACCTGTGTCCAAATGATCAAGCCCACCAGAAGACCTGCACAAGAGTTCAACGAGGAACGGGGAGTTTCCCAGCGAACCCTCCGACGAGCAAGTTAAAAAGAGAAATGGAATGTGTAGAGAGAGATTAGAGATAGAAAAGCTTAACCTTCTTCTTATCTTTGACGTCTGTTTATATCCCTTGATAATCATTTCGTTGTCCCTTCTGACTTGTCATCTTGGCCGAAAGTCCATGCTCTAACTTACCTTGTTCATGGTGAAGACGTTCTGTCCCGACGGAGAGGGTTATCGTAATAAATGCTGTAAGGGGCTTCATTAATGGTGATGTGCAGTGACAATAACTTTGCAAATCTTTGTCTGCTTATGTGGCTTGCCCTTCTCTTGCCATGTGTCTTGACGTCATTGGTTCTTATTTCTACGTGGGACTTCAGCAATGCTGGGCTTTAGTATTTGAGTTATGTATTGGGCCCTAAATGGTGGGCTATAATCTTTATGGGCTTACCCATGTCAGTAGTCCCCCATTCTCAAGTGCAGCTTCAGTCCAATGAAGGGAATAATGAAGAAAATGAGGTTGTGAGAGACCGGTAGGGTGAAGGCCGACCGAAAGGGGTGACCGACCATAAGGAGGGCCGACCGCGAAGGGTGGCCGAGTGAAGGGATCGACCATGAGGAGGGCCAACCGCGAAGGGTGGCCGAGTGGAAGGACCGACCATGAGGAGGGCTGACCGCAAAGGGTGGCCGAGTGGAGGGACCGACCATGAAGGGTGGCCGAATGGAGGAAGCGACCTTGAGGAGGGTCGACCGCGAAGGGTGGCCGAGTGGAGGGACCGACCATGAGGAGGGCCGACCGCAAAGGGTGGGTGGTGTGGCGCGGGGCTTGAGAAGCGGTGGGGCACATGTTGAAGTGAAGTGGAATAGACAAGGAAGGGGAAAGGGGCAGTGGATCGTGGTCATACACGTGGCAGAATCTCGTAGTAAGGAAGGTTAAGCGTTGGTCAAGAAGTGAAACAATAGGTCATTATAGGATGTTGCAAAGACAGTTTTGGTAGATTTTTGAAAATTTTCAAACTGGCGAAATTTAATTGTGATCCTTGGAATAGAGACAAACCTTGGGCTTTTGGTATTATCCGTTTTACGTATCTCTTTGCAAACAACCAAAATATTCTAAGTGTAAACTCCTTCGTCACTAGTGATACACCCCTGCAACACTTTGTGAATTTTCTTGTGCCCGCATCCGAAGCTATTCGCTGATACACAAGAGAGATGGCCCAAGAGGAAGCAATGACCGCAAAGGTTGATCCATTAGGTGACGACGATGCGGTGGGTTTGGCAGAACAATACCGTACAGAGCGTAGGGAGGGGAACGAAGCAAGTCAGGCTGTGCGGGCTCGCCCCAGGACAATAATCTCGGTTGCGAGGCCTATTAGTCAGGTGGAGCCAGACCATTGGCACACGAAACCAGATAGGTCCGTACTGACAGCAGAGGAGTTGGAGGGAATAAGGAAGAAGTATCAAATTCCCTCAGAGATAGGGCTAAGACTGCCCACATCCAAGGAAAGGGCGTCGGATGTGCGGCCGGGTGAATTCAGCTTGTACGATGAGGCATTGCGAGGAGGTTATTTGCCTTCAACGTTATTTGAAAAGGGTGAGGGAATGGAGGGAAGAGAAGGGAGTGAGGTGGGATAAGCTGGTCCTGCCTTCAACGTTATTTTCCTTGAACTTGGGGCCGCAACCGTTGGAAGAGGATCCAGCAAAGGAGGAGTTAGAGAGGCAACGGAAGGCGGAGGAGGAGGAGGAAAGGAGGTTGCTCGCCCGAGCAAACAAATACAAGGAGACCCAACTGGGGCCTGCTCCGAAGCCGATCGCGAGGGAACGGATCCGACACCGCCCCAAGTCGTTGGGGGAAAAGGATCTTGGTGGCTTTGAGCCACGACCGCCCCCAGTGGATCCTCTAAAGGAAAGGAACAAAAAGGAGATTAAGGCTTTGAAGAAGAAAAAGAGAGTGAGGGAGAGTGAGGAGGAGCCCGCCTTGAAAAAGAGAAATGAGGTAACGGCGGAGGTATCAAAAGAGAGGGCAGAGCAGGCATCAAAAGAGATGATGAGTGGGGCAATTGGCCTTGAAAAACAAGTTAAAGCTAGGGCAACTGGGCCTAAAGAGAGGGCAGAGCAGCAGCCCAAGGGGGGTCCTGTGCCCCAAGGAGAAGAAGAGGGGGCTGGGTTGAAGACCGCCCTGTACCACGTCCCAGCGGTGTCCGGGCGAGTGGAAGGAGAAGGAAGAGAAGCCAGGAGGGCTGCAGATCGTCTTTTGGGAGTAGTGGCCGGTTTCACTGAGGCCGAGCTGCTAAAAGGGTTATGCTCTGCCCAGATGGAGGTGACTGCCTTGTGTCACGCCCCGCCGAATCACCAAGGCAGAATGGTCTACAAAGAAGAAATCTCAAGGAAAGGAGACTATTCAAATGGCTTGGAAGCTCCTGGAAGACTTGAGAAAATATGAAGACCATAAAGGATGCTAGAGGGTTCTGGAACTCTCTAGAATGACTACAAGAAGAAAGGCTACAAGAGAATTGCCTAGAAGACTCCAGAACACTATAGAGTATTGTAGATAATTGTACATAGTTCTAGAAGCTTGTACATAGTTCTTGTATATTCTAGAATAGGTCCTTTGTGAGGATGAGGGAAGGATCTAGAATCCTCTCTATCCTTGTAGGTCTAGAATAATCTAAGGTGTAGTGGGAGGAAGTGTCTAGAACACTCTCCAACATAGTAGTTCTAGAATATTCTCTGTAAGGCTATATAAAGGGGAGGCCCTCATTTGGCCAAACCAAGAACCCAAGACCCAAGCATTGTAAAGTATTCAAGCAATACAAAGCTAAGCATTCCCCAAGAGTTCTCTCTTAGTTCTCTAAAGTCTCTCTTGTGTGTGTACAATCTCCTAGCTCCCTTCCACAAAAGGCTTACTTAGGTGCAAGCAAGGCGTGCTATAAGCATCTAAGGCCGCACAGTTGGCTTGGAAAGACTGAGGGTTGGTTCAGAAATTCCAAGGCCGTGACACTTGGCAAGAGCCCTACTGAGAAAGGTTGCGGCTGCCAAAGGCGAAATGGGGCCACTGAAGGTAAAGTTGAAGGAGGCAAAGGCCCAACTTGAAAGTTTGAGGAGAGAAACTGCCGGATAGAAGAAGACCGCGCGGAGTGTGTGTGCTAGGGGCTGGAAGAGGCCCAGAAGGCCAAGCAGATGGAAGTGTTGGCGATGGTGCAGGGCTATTCAGCCGATCGAGCCAATGCTGAGCTGCTTGCGACCAAGTTAGGGCTGGAGGTAGAACGCCGCAAGGTGGTGTCGCTCGAGTTCCAACTGGTTGGCGAGCAGAAGAAACTAAAAGATGCCCAAAAAGCCTGCACTGTCGCCAACGATCGGTTTGAAGAAGCCATGACCAGCAATGAAGATCTGCGCGCTCAGTGGGTCAAAGAAAATGAAGAAGCAGACCTGAAGATCGTTGAGTTGGAGCAAGATCTGGCAGACGAACGCGCCAAGGCAGCGGCAGAGAAGGCGGGGCTGGAGAAGGAGTTAGAAGAAGAAAAGACCAAGTCAGCTTCTGAGAGGGCAGCATACCCCGACTTATACGTCGCAGTAGTAGAGCAATTCAAGGGGTCTGCTGACTTTCAGATGGCTATCGATGCTGCGATCGCCCGCAACTTGGCAAGAGAGGGGTCTGGGGGGGCTGGCCCATCGGGAGCGACCGCTGGGAGCAGGAGTGTAGAAGAAATGATCCAGAGCTTCCAGCGGTCAGACTTCTACAAACATGAGATAGTTGTGTTCTGGGACAGCGGCTGGAAGATGTTCAAACGCAAAGCAGAAGAGCTGTTCCTAGACTTGGACTTCAACACTGTCAGAATAGAGGAAGACGACGTAGTCCAGACCCCCTTAGACGAAGGTGTGAACGAAGAAGACCTTGCTTCAAGCGAAGAAGATTGATGAAATGTAAAATTTTTGCACTTTGCTTATAAATGGAATTTTTCTTGGTGTTTTGAGTATTGTTGTTGTTTTCTTTTTTTGTTGAGAGTGTAATTTCTGCAGTAAACTTATGTATGAGTTTGTGAATAAATAAAATTCTGAGTTGTGTTTGTCACACTATGGCCTTTAGTTTTACAAATTTGAGAAGAATGAGAATGGTTATTCAAATAAGGCTTTTGTATAAATCGTAATAAAAATTGAGAAGTTGGGAAACAGTCTAACTTGTAAGAAAACCACAATGTAGAGTGGAGTTTAAAATGTGAGAATGTCAAAAAATGTGAAGTTTCAAATCACGACCCAATAGGGAGTCAATCTGGCTTGTAAGGGTCCCAAAGAGTGAAGTTTTAAATCATGTTGTAAGGGTGTTAACAAATGAAAGGTTGGGTTGGGAAATGAAAGTTAAAAAAATGTAGAGTGTGTTAAGAGGCGTAAAAACATGGACCTAGAATTTGGCTAAGTATAACAACTATGCCACAATCATGAAGTTGCAAGAATGGCCTTGGCCGAGCTCTTCATTCGTGCTTAGTTCGGGTTGAGCCATGATTAACTCGGTCAGGCTGTCTCTCCAAGTAACTCAGTCTGGCTGAGCTCCTCATGCTTAATCTGGCTGAGGCTTGTCATGCTATAGACACCCCATTTTTGACCGACCTTAAGACTCAGACGTCACCAATTGAGCGCTTGGTGATGTTGCATATCGTGCTCGTCCAGAGGTTTCAGAGTCTCGGCTGCGAGCCTTGCCTCCGGACTTCCAGACTCTTTCGTGCTTTGCCTCGGTTTGCGAACCAGGCTCTGTTTTCTCTGTTTTCTCTTCCCGAAGGGAGGGAGAGGTCTCGTAGATCATCTCTCGGGTCAGAGGCTACGTTTAAATGGTCGCAGCCATTTTTCCTATTTCGAGTCGGGCCGGTTTGGGCCGCCGTCGGTGCCTCGGTTCGGGACCGCCTAACCACCTCCGTTTGCTCCGGTTTTTGGCACACACCTTATTTCCTCCCTTTCGAGGGACACTGTGGTCCGAGAGACCAACTTCGTGGTCGGACACCACTTCCGGTGCCTAACAGCCCACTTTCGGGGCCCCAAACTGCGTGTTTCAGCTCCCAAACCTTCATTTTGCATTTTTGGGCTCCGACCCGAACTTGAGATAGTCATATTTTGAGGTCCTTTTCATGTTTGATTAAGGACCTTTTGTTGTTTGACATCTCCATATACCACTTGCTTCTTTACCGCTCGTTTTTCCCCTTTTCTTGCACGGTACTTTAGGCGTACTTGTGGGCTGTGTTGGACTTGGTCATAAACTACAAAGTGTCTTATTTTGAGCCCCTCTTCAACTTTGTTGAATGGCTCTCGGCCATTTGAGACCCGCAGCTATCACTTACCCCTTTAGCTCACCTTTTGGCCATTTTGGGGGGAAATTTGAATTTCATTTCCCTCCCATTTTTCCCCCTCTTTTCTACACGTTTTTTGCCTATATATACAGCATCCCAGGTCTGTAAAAAGGGTTAGAACATTTTGTTTGGAGCTCCTATATTATATATCTCTCTCTCTCTATAATTCCAAGCTTCAAAATCCTTAAGTTCCTACACCCTTTTACACTACAACCCATAGCATCACTCCTCCTTACTCCATTCCAGAAGATTGAGGGTCATTTCCAGAGGCTAGGAGCTCTTCTTCTTGGTTTAAAGGTTGTTAAAGTTTGGTTCTACAAGGGTGAGTCCCATTTTCCCTTTTTCTTGCATTTTTTTGTTCCATTTCTTAGGCCTATTTGCTTATTGTTTCAAGCTCCGACCAAAACTGAAAAGGTCATTTTTTTGAGCTATATTCCATGTTTCATTAAGAGTTCATTACAGTTTGAAACTTCATTTTGGCACTTTCTTCAATACCCCTTGGTATGTCACATTTTTGCATGAAATTTCTAGCCTATGTGTGATCTGTTTTCGAGCATAATGTAAATTGTAAGAGGGCCTATTTTGAGCCCCTCTTCAATATTGAAGAAGGGCTCAACCCTGTTTGGGCCCCCTATCTTGCACTTGCTTCACAATCTCTCATATTTACCGTAAATTTGCATGATTTGTTTGACCTATATGTAAATTGTTTTGGAGCATGTCATGAACTGTGATTAACCTTATTTTGTGTCCCTCTACAACATTGTAGAAGGGATAAATCTTTTTTGGGGTTTCCATGTTGTAGCTACCATTATACCCCTCTTTGGCCCCCATTTTGCATGCCTTTTTAGGCTTATCTAGCTTCTGTTTTCGGCCATCATCAGAATTGGAAATAGTCATATTTTGACCCCCTGGATATATTTCATGAAGGGTCTTTTCTTTTTTGATGAATTTTTGGCCTACTTCATGTTATACCCTCTTGTGGCCTATTTCTTGCATGGCATTTTTGGCACGTTTGCATGCTGATTTTTGGGATGTCATCTACTGAAAATGTGCATATTTTTAGTCCCTCTTCAGTGTTGTAGAAGGGCATTTTGCTGTTTGGGCATTGCATGTATTACTTGCTTCATAGCCTCCCTTGTGGAGCCATTTTTGTATGCCATTGTTGCCCTATCTATGCTTGCTGTTTGGCCATGTTTTAGACTAGAAAATGCTTGTTTTGGGGCTGCCTTGCTACTGTATTTTCATTCCATGTCCATATTGTGCATGCATTGCATAGCTATAGGCCATTTCGGGCGCCTAATTTCGCATTTCGGGACCATTCCTTGCATTTGGTGCCGTTTCGCCTCATTTCGGGACTATTTTCTCCCACATTTTAGTGCCGAAATTCATTTGCATGTTTGCATATCATATTTTCATGCCTTTGCATTGCGTATGCCATTGCCTCGGTTATGCGTCTGTGCACGCATTTCGAGGCATCTCATTTTCATCTATTGGCCTCTTATATGAGTGTGGCTGAGGTCCTCTCATGTTAGTGTAAGCCCATATTTCATTGTTTATGCCATTTTAGTCTCATTGCATTGCGTATGCCATTGCCTCGGTTTGCGTGCCCGTGTGCACGCATTTCGAGACATCTCATTTTCATCTATCGGCCTCTTATGTGAGTGTGGCTGAGGTCCACTCGTGTTAGTGTGAGTCCAATTTGCATTGCGTATGCCATTTCATGCCTTAGGATCATCGTCTCGGTTTGCGTGCCCGCGTGCACGCATTTCGAGGCATCTCATTTTCATAGCATTGTGCATGCCAGGATTGTATTTTAGTTGCATTCATGCATATCATGCATATTGCATTGTGTTCGGGATAGGAGTTAGCCTGGGCACGGGAAACGAGGCACGTTTCGTACTCCGAGCGACGGAATGGGTCTCAATTCCCAAGTCACCGACACTCCGGATTACCCATGATGGAGTTAGGTTTTGTTGCAGCATTCATCTGCATTTATTCTATATTGAGTTGTGCAATCCGACTCCTCGGCCATCATGCATCGAGATGCGTGATTGGTGGCACGAGGATCGAGGCATGCATATATTTGTGAAATACATTGCTATGCCCCTTTCCTGCTCTCTGTTGCAGCAAAATCAAGAATCAGCAGTCTTCCGAGGCTTGGCACGCATTTCGAGGAACATTGCAAACATAGGCTAATTGGGGCATCCTAGTGGATTTCCGCGCAAGGCAGCCCAGCACATATCATTCATCAGGATCGAGGCAGCCCCTGGCTTGCATGCCAGTTTACAGTTTTTCTTAGTTAATTTATTAATTAATTAGGAATCTGTATATTTATTCGGACTGTATTATTCTTTTATTTCGGACTGTATTATTATTTATTTGGACCCTCTGCGCGAGGGCATAATTGTAATAAGTGTGGGTGAGTGTGATGTATGTCTTCCAACCCCACGTCTTTCTTCCCTTTTATTTACCTGCTTATGATGGTTAGATTAGGGCATATTTCAATTAGCATATGATGATGACATGTTTGCATCATTCATCTGCTTTTGCATGCACTCGTACAAGATCATACAAACTGCATCTGTATTTCAATTCCAAGTTGAATACATGATAGCTGTTGCATTTCATATGCCATGTTTAGAATAGCCGAGCCTGCTATAGTTGCATCTTTGCATGTGTTGCATTAGGTATTTCTGTATATTTAGGATCATGCATGATTTCTAATGAGCTTCTGTTTTGGCTTGGAGTACTCGGTGAGTTTTATGCTTTAGCATCCTTGCATGCGTGTGAATGACTGTCATAAATAGCATGTTTACCATGAGGCTATGTGCTTATGTGATATAACTGTCTTGAATGCCTGTGGATGGAGGTTGGGATACTTGGAGTGGGACAATTCATTGACTGTTTGTTTTAAGCCCACTAGATAGTGGCAAAATCATGTTTTTCTAAGCCCACCTGAGGGTGGCAAATTCACGTCTTAGCCTACTTGCGGGTAGCACCATCAAACCATTTTTTCAAACAAACAAACATGAAATGTTTTGTTCTAGTTCGGGCGACCCAGTCTATACTTATATGCTGTGCGCATCACATAGTAACCTAGGCTAATAACCGGAATAAGAACGCACAATGTTTTCAAAAATAGATATCATGATTAGTAGAGGCCTTTCGGTCTTTGGAATGGATGCTCACGAAGTGACCTTCCCCAATCGTACCCAAGTTCCCGAGCCGAGGCAACTTTGGTGATGACGGACACGTGGCCTTTGGCACCGAGTCAGGGTTTCCTAAATTTCCCATAAAAAAACATTTAGGTGGCGACTCTGTATCTGGCAAAGCAGTCCATGTTTGGCACTTCTTTCAAAAATCTGTTTCCAAAATCGATTTGCCGGATTTGGACTCTTTGGTTCAAGATTAAGAACCGTGACATTTGAGTCCTTGAACTGTAGTAGACCCGATATCGAACCAGAACGGGGGGGACTCGCACTCCTTCCCTCGGGATGCGTTCGGGGACGTCTACACATGCTTAGTCTGGCTGAGGCTTGTAATGCTAAATCTGGCTGAGGCTTTAAGAGACTCAGTCTGGCTGAGCTCTTCATGCTCAGTCTGGCTGAGACTTTAAGTGACTCAGTCTGGCTGAGCTCTTCACGCTTAGTCTGGCTGAGGCTTGTAACTGAGTGCTGCAATCAAGACGTTATTGGGGTAACACACAGATAATTGAGATATAAGATTGTTGTCGTGTAAAGTGTAGCCCATTTGATCAGAAATTTACATCATGTGAGAGAAGAACAAGAACATTCAAGTGTGTAGATTGCCAAAAAAGAAAATACAATAACTGATCAATACAAAAATAGGGATTTATTGAAAATAATACTTCAAGTGTTTGGAGTTCCACGGATGGGAGAGGTCTCAACCTTCCATGTCCTAAAGTCGGTAAGTGCCCGGACGAGGTCTGGCTTTAACAACGTAAGGTCCTTCCCACTTGGCTGCCAGTTTACCCTCAGCCGAATTTTTGGTGGCAAGGGTTACTTCACGCAAAACAAGATCCCCCACAGCAAACTCCCTTGATCGGACTTTGCGGTTGTAATGTGTTCTCATTTTCTGTTGGTATGAGGCCCGTCTGACAGCAGTGGTTTCTCGGAGCTCTTCAATTAGGTCTAGGTCTACCCGACACAGCTCCTCAGTTAGTTCTGGATTCGGATGTAGAATTCTTGGGGTAGACAGATTGATTTCCACTGGGATAACTGCCTCAGAGCCGTATGTTAAGCGAAAGGAGGTCTCCCCAGTGGGGGTTCGAACGGTAGTGCGGTAGGCCCAGAGTATATTCGGTAATTCCTCAGCCTAGAGTCCCTTAGCAGCTTACAATTTAGTTTTGATGATCTTCAAAAGAGAACGGTTGGTAATCTCAACTTGGCCATTGACTTGGGGATGACCTGGGGAAGAGAAACATGGTTGGATTTGAAGTTCTGCACAGAATTTCCTGAACTTGGTATTGTCGAATTGTTTGCCGTTGTCGGAGACGATGGCTTGAGGGATGCCAAATCTACATACGATCGACTGCCAGATGAATCTGGTTGTGTTCTGCTCGGTAATTGTGGCAAGGGATTCTGCTCCACTCATTTAGTGAAGTAATCAATGGCGACAATGGCGAATTTGGTTTCGCCTCGGCCAGGCGGTTAATGCTGTTGGTAAGCTCGGTGAAATACTGTGGTGGGTTATTTGGATTTGGAGGATCGGCTTGGTGATCGGCAACATTGGAGTGAGAAGTCATGGATCTAGTTGTGACCATCCACCTTCGTAGGTGGTAGGAAGGGGTTATTGGGAAAGGGTCTCCAGCGACAATGAGCACAACTGGCGCGCGGAGCAAAAGGATTCCCACAGACGGCGCCAACTAATGATGCAGTTCGTTCCAGATGGAACCGGTTAAACTGATCCACGCTCCTCGAACCTGTGTCCAAATGACCAAGCCCACCAGAAGACCTGCACAAGAGTTCAACGAGGAACGAGGAGTCCCCCAGCGAACCCTCCGACGAGCAAGTTAGAGAGAGAGATGGAATGTATGGAGATAGATTAGAGATAGAAAAGCTTAACATTCTTCTTATCTTCAACGTCTGCTTATATCCCTTGGTAATTATTTCGTTGTCCCTTCCGACCTGTCATCTTGGCTGAAAGTCTATGCTCTAACTAACCTTGTTCATGGTGAAGGCGTTCTGTCCCGACGGAGAGGGGTTATCGCAATAAATGCTGTAAGGGGCTTCATTAATAGCGATGTGCAGTGACAATAACTTTGCAGATCTTTGTCTGCTTATGTGGCTTGCCCTTCTCTTGCCATGTGTCTTGATGTCATTGGTTCTTATTACTACGTGGGACTTCAGCAATGCTGGGCTTTAGTATTTGAGTTATGTATTTGACCCTAAATGGTAAGCTATAATCTTTATGGGCTTACCCATGTCAACTAATATCAAATGAGAATAGAGTTTAATGTTCATTGTTTGCCTGAATCTCTCAATTAGTGATGTAAAACTGGATGATAAATATTTATAACAATTGTTCTTTCTGTTATATTTGATCATTAACTACTACTACTTTTTTTTTTTGGGTTAGCAATTTTTTATCGCATACTACTTCTTCTTCTTTATTTTTTTATTATTTTTTTTATTTTGAACCTTTGATAAGTTTGAAAGAAGTAAGGACGTAGTAAATTAGAATTCCTTTAGGGTGATTTGATTGTATGAGTCCAGGAAGCAAACTACCAAAAAAAAAAATTATCAATGAAAAAGTTTTAAGGAATTAGAAAAAAAATCTCATAATCTAATTCAGAATTTTAAATTAATGGATTAAATTTAACATTCTTATTGTGAGCAAGGTTGTTAAAATCGAGATCCTACGTTAGATTAGAGGTGTTTATAGGATCGAATCGTAGAATTACATCGAGGATCGTAAGATTCTATCGAAAAAGACAAATTACATAATAATTTAATTTAAATAAATATTTCTTAAAAAGTAAAAACAAAATGAGCCTTTATTCTATTAAAAGAAGTGAAGATATTATAAAAAAATATAATATTCTATGTAAAATGTACATATAATATGATACAGTAAAAACTCGATGGTAAAAGTTTTGTATTTCATCAAAAAAGAAGATGAAGAAGAAGCATATTATAACAAAATACTTTACAATCTACAATAATACATAAAAAGTGAAGAAAAAATATTTAACAAAGTTAAATATGAAAATAGATTAAGAACTCAAAAGAGTAACTTAACTGAACGATAAAGTTTGTCGTTAGCATCCCTGATAGAGCGGATTTGAGTCACAAAAATAATCTCTCCAAAAATTGGAATAAAGTTGCAATCATCTTACCCTCCTTAACCTCCGCTAAAGCTAAATTTGTTTTTCCAACTAGTTAATTTTCTTAAATTACCACAATATTTGAATGTTTAAGTTGTTTTTCTTAATCTATTTGATTCAATACTACTTAATTTTTATTATTTATTTGGACCACATAAATTAGTATTTAGACAATAAATATAAAATTTATAATAAAATATGTCACACAATACAATACAAAACAAAGCTTGTAAATTGAATCGGATATGATCAGATTCGGATCGAAATTCCACGATTCTATAAAATTCCATTACCATGATCAAAAGATCCTACTTATAAAAAATATTTTACACAATCCGAATTGATTGTACTCAAATAAACCGTAAGATTATAAGATCCGGACAAAATTCTAATAACATGATTGCGAGTCTACTCCATAAATGAATATTAGCCACAGATTTTATGTTCTGTATAAATTATTGATTTGGTTTATCAATGCCATAGCAGGGGTGGTTGAAAATATCGCCATCACAACCTTTCGCCTAAAATATGGCACAAACAAGGTCACATAATTACACTTTGCATCTCTATCGTTTGACAAGTTAATATTTTAATTACAAAATTATTAAAAAAATTAAAAAAATTTATATTAAAAAGTCAAAGATTCTATTTTTTCTTTATTTTTTACACATTTTTCATAAAAAACTAAAAGATCATCCGAAACATAATAATTTTCTTATCTCATATTTTAGTCAAAAAATTAAAAAATTACTAAAATAACCTATTCACAAACGAAGCGTAAGCCTCACTTTAAATTCTTATTTTTTTCATTGTACCAATCAACCCCTTACACTTGGGAGCACAAATGTACTTCGCCAAAATAAGTTGCATTGTCACCCTTTCATTTTGGTGTTAAATTTTCTAATTGAAATTGTCATGTAAATATCATACGAGACATATTTTGAGCTTTGTTTTCTTTTTTACTTCTTTATTTTTCCCATTATTTTTTTCTCTCTTTACTATATTTTTTGCTTCTCTTTTCTACTTCTTTATTTTTCACATTGTTATTTTTTCTTTGTACTGTATTTTCTAAACTCACCACCACCATCCCTTTCACAATAGTGAGAGAATACAGTGAAAAAATAGAGAATAAAAAAGAAATTACACATTTTTTTTTATATAAAAACTGGCTCATGGAATGGTCATATGACAATTTCCGTTAGGAAACCAAGTGTAAGAGATTGACTGTTGCTATCGAAAAATAAGAGATCGAGGTAAAATTTGATGTAAAGTACAAAAATGCAACGTGTAATTTACTTGAAAAAGAGAGAGGTGATCCACATAAATACTAGTAATCAAACATGAATTACCAAAATCTACATAGATTCTAGTAACCAAACATGAATAACCAAAATCCACATAGATTCTAAGGAAGCAAAGTACATTAAATAATATCAACATAATTTTGACAATATCAGTTTCACAATGACCAAACTGTCCCTTCTGTTTCTTATCTTGGCATCTAACTTCGTTTGCAACACACTGTGTGCATGAAGATAGCCTCACTGGCTAAGCTGAGATGAATGGAGATAGAATCACCCCCTCAGTTGAGATGCATGTAATTAGTGGGGTCCCAAACACTCCCTCACCATTGCAAGTTCGTTGACAATCTAAAAATAACGATCTGGGTACACATATCCTGACAACTGGTCAGGAACTTCATTGGAAATTCGATCGCAATTTCATTGGAAACACTCTCTACTTCTGCCACTTCTATTGGGGTTCCAAGCAGAGAGTCTTTGATGTTTACAACAGCAGACTGTCCATCAACTATTGTCAAGTTGATCAACAACCAAATTTGAAGTGTTACTGGGTTGCAAGGCCGGATGGTTTTTATATTAGCAACAATAATGCGAAGCGGACTAAGATGAATGACTGGGTTACAATTGTGTAATAACTTATAAACTCACTTCATCATAATCTAGTTAAAACTACTAGAACTCAGTCACTTTCTGGCTTATCTCTCATGCCTCTAAATGATATATCATCTTTATCTTACCATTTTGTTTTCTCTGCCTCGATTGTTTCAATTTTTTGCTTCAAGATTGGAAACTATGATCACCCCTAATAAACATAACTCATAGATGGCATCGACATGCATTATTGAAGGAAAGTATCAAGATCAATTTGGTAGTTGAAAATTTGCTACCAAATAAAACTCCTTATTAATCACAACTAAAGAGCAAACACACAATTGTCTCAGCTTCCCAGCGGTATGTAGACAAAAGAAGATTTATCATCATCATCACACCATTTTTGCATAAAATATGGCACAAACAAGGTTCCATAATCCTAAACTTTTTTAAGGTAAATAGAAAAGTAGACAATGGTATTAATAAGAGAGTAGTGCTTTATCATTTCATCACATGTGAACAGAGTTTTTCAAAAGCATTTTTATTCACCTTGAAGGAGGATAATGTCAAGGAGACCAACAAACTCGCAAGAAGGGAAACAGACCGGCTTTTGACGGCTAACAATGCACGACTTTCTGTGTTCAAAACACACCAAACATCTTACCAGACATCAGGACGGAGCTCACCGGTTGCAGGAGGCATCCATCTTCCAGAGTTATAGACACTTTCACCAACTTTCCACCCAGGCACATCCTTCATTATTCTTGCCTCTTCTTCAAGATACTTCTTCCACTCTTTCACAAATCTAAAATAAAAAATAAAAAATAAATAAAATAAAACACACATACAAGGAAAAGAAAGGTGTTCAAGTAGTGCAGTTAGTTGAATATGATGGGGACGGGTTGGAAGGATAGATACACTGAAAAGAAGATTACCTTTCATCCTCTTCAGCTTGAAGCATGGGCAGTATAGCTTTGCGCGCAGCATATTTTTCTTCCTTAAGCTCCCTAAATAAATGAGATATTACGAGCATATCATACATGAATGACTTTATTAATTATCCCCAATGAAAAGGGGTGACAATAGGAAGAAGTATTTTGACGATTAGAAATTGGCGATGGCAAGCACAATAACCTAACAGATATACTTCACCACCTTTTGAACTCGTTTCGTACAATCGTAGCAAAGCTACAAAACTAATGAAGCAGAACAGCAGCTTCCAGGAAAACTCTAATAGACCATCATAGTTCCATTCCCTCCCTGCCACTACTAGACTCGTGAGTGTCTACTATGAGTAGAAGATGAAAAGTAATCAGGACGGGCCATCTACCAAACTTGCAGCCTAAATTAAGAAGTGTACCTTCCCTGAAATATAAAACACAGCTATTTTCTAGATAGCTGCCTATCAAATATATACATAAGCAACACAAACTAAATGCCTCTACCTGATTGGTGTGTGGGACCATCTTGTTAGAAAAGCTTAAAATCATATCCATTATGCTCAAACTTTTTTTTTTTTTTGATCGGCCCATTCGTCTCAAACTCTTCAAGGCAGTTGATGCCTTCTATAAGGAGAGCAGCCTCACAGCATTTTCAATCTTTCCATGATAGGCGATCGGTTCATCATAAAATAAATAGGTATTATGGTGTCAAGGTACCCCAGCACAAATGGAGAATGATTCCTGAAACACCAAAGAAGTAGCACCTTTGCTGCAACTTCATTTATAAGTACAGCCTAACGCCTTCACAAGTATTGGGTATTTGATTAGACCAATAATTGAATTTCATTCAAGATAGGTGCATCTACCAGTGGACACAATCAAATTTAAGAAAGATGCATCTAGCAATGGATGCAATCAGAATTCAGAATACTTCACCGAAGGGAAGAGAAAAAAAAAAAAACTAAAAAAACTAAAAAACTAAATAATAGATAATAATAAAAACTATAGCAACACTACATTAGGTAAGGGTTATTAAAGCATGCATAATAAGATATATCTTTGCATTTATCTCCCAGATGCTGCCGAAGTGAGGTTTAGAACCTTCTGAAAGATGCCAAGCAGAGAGAGAACTTTGGCTATTGAAAAAATAAAATAAATCACTGGTGCACACAGGGCATTGGTTCTGTACAACAGTGATCTACAAACTACAAAAGCCATGAATATAGATCAATAAAACAAAAAATTAAAGGAAATAAAATGCATAAAAAAGGGAAAGGAGGAGGCTAACTCGCCATGGGGGATGGCGGCGCGGGTGGGGGTGTGGAGAATATGGCCCTCCAAAAGAAAACCAAACAGCAAGTCAACTATCATTCAATATTCATCAAACAAAGAAATCAAATAAAGTTTGGAAAATTAAATCATTGCGTTAAACCTATACTCAAGCCACAAAGGACCCAACAAAACCATATGCACCTTACAAAACTAAATCATAAACGAAGTCAAGAAATTGATCCAGGTTCAGTCTAATCATCAACAAAGCCATGCTCTTCTTCTTGAATCTCTTCCCCACACACCTGCCCCTCCACACATGCATGAATTTCACCACTCCGGAAAAAACCTAAGAGATCCAAAATATCAAGAAGCTCAAGTCCCATAACTCTCTTGCCACTCTACAATGTAAAAGAACATGGTCCTAGTTTCTCATCACTTTTGCACATGCCACCCTAATTAACATAAAGATTCCTACACAGAGATCAGCATTCCACCCCCCAAAAAAACATGTCACTTATGCTGTATTTGGTTGGGAGATTTGAGGAGAGATTTGCAAAGAAAAATGACAAAAAGTTAGTGAAACGTGAATAAAACATACCTATATTTCACCTAATTTCACACACATTTTCTCTTTCCCTTTCCAAATCCCTCCCCAAATCCCCCAATCAAACATAGCATAGCGCGGGGGCTCCAACCCACCAAATCCCCTTTCAAGGAAAAGAAGCTTGGTTTCTCACCAAATATCACCACTTTTAGCGAGAAACAAAACACACCTCGGTGTGATTTAGCTTTCTCACAAGTTCTCACCATTACCCACCTCATTACTGGTCCAAAGACATAGTGAGAAATCTCATTCTCTCGTTTCTTTTTTCTTTTATCACCAAACCACTCAATCCAAACGGAGTGTAAGAAATGGAAACAGTTAAAGTCAAAATCAGCAATATTTTTTTCCCCCATTTCTAGGGCTCATTCCATAAAATTAGCAAAATCCCAAATTTACAAGCTCAAGTCTCAATCTTGATATGCCAAATCAGTAACACCCATTTCAATAACTATAGTCAAAATCAAATACACACAATACATGCATACAATCCAATGAGACACACATAAAACAATATATATATATATAGAGAGAGAGAGAGAGAGAGAGAGACGATGATGGAAATTCGGACCTTCGGATCTTGTTGCCCTTGCCGACCTGGTACATGCCCCAAGAGAAGACGCCGAAAGTGGTGAGAAAAATGGCGACGGCGCTGGGACCCTTGTTGGGGATCCGCCGGGCGAACCGGACCGGAGCGAAGCCGCCCGGCGGCGGACCGTCCTGTACGATGGGCATGTCCTTCACGCTCGCCATGCCCGGTTTGTTCCTTATCGTGGCCTCAGTCATCTTCTTCTTTGTCTGGGGTCTGGTTCTTCTTCGGTGCAGTTGCGACTGATCGAGAGAGATGATGGGTGATTCAGAAATGGATCGAAGGAAGACTGCGGTCGCAGGGGAGTTACGGTGTAGAAGCTCGATCAGAGGAATGGGGGCTGCAATCTGGACGAGACACGTGTTTATTAACCTTCTTTTACGGCTTTTGAACTATTTTAATTTAAGATTAAAAAAATTCCGTTTGGAATAGTTTTTTTCATTTTTTTATTTTTATGTGGGGAAAAATAATTTTTTAATTTTTTAACTATTTTAATTAGGACTAAAAAATTGCTTGGAATAAATTTTTTTAATTTTTATGAAAAAAATAAAATAATTATAATTTATATGTGATATTTTATTTTATTTTATTAAAATAATTAATTTTATTCTATAGGACCAAATTAACCACAATAATGATTCAGAGTACTAATTTTGATACTCTAATGCAGCACTAATGACATGACAATGAAGAAGAAAAAAAATCAAGATCAAAATATCACATCACAGTGAGTGGAGCCCACTACGAATTCATTAGAGTTGATTTTAGAGCTCAAGAATTAGTAGTCCAAAACATTTTTCAATTAACCAAATGAACATATGAAACGGAGCCTTAGAGTATCTCCAATGCAGGAGCCAAAAGGGAAGAATTAGACATTTTGCCTATTGAAGCTGAATTTCGAAGCTCCAACGCGCTCTGTAACTGAGAAGGCATTTTGTCAATTCTCTTTTTGGCTCTCCACAGGTAACTAGCGTCCATTGCTAGGCAAAGCACTCTTCCCGCCATCCACCACACCTCAAAAATTTTACAAATTTTGATCATTTTTTTGAATTATAATTCATTACTTTTACAATTTTCAATAACTAGTAATTTGAAAAAAAAAAATATGTATTATTTGTCTATAATAGTCCATGGCACCAGTGGCGGAGTCAGGAATTTAATATAGGGAGGGCATTTAGATCTGTAGAAAAGTCTACTAAATTGATTTCTATGCGATTTTATTTTGCGGAAGAATAATTATCATCTTCTTCTTGAGGAAAAGATTATTCCAACTTTGATTTTCTTCTAAAATATTTCTCCATGACTGTTTGAAAAAAATAAAAATTCATAATCAAAATCACAAAGCCCCACAAGTCAAAATCTTCAATTTTAATACAAATCAAAAAATTTACCAAGTTTGGCTAAACTAAAAAAGTGCACTTATTTCATCTTTTTATCTTTTTTGGGTCACATCAATCAACATCTCCTCTCTACTTTTTCTACACATAATACAAGAAAAGTCAAAAAGTGCACTTATTTAGTCTTCCCAAACTTAGGCTAAATTTAGCACAAATCACAACAAATCAAAATTTCTAATTTTAGTACAAATTATAACAAATCAAAATCCCTAATTTAAATATTAATCACGGCAAATTAATATTTTTAATTTTAGCACAAATCAAATTCCTAATTTTAGCACAAACAACAACAAATCAAAATCCATAATTTTAATATAAATCAAAATCCATAATTTTAATATAAATCACCACCAATTAAGATGCATAATTTTAGCATATCAAAATCTCTTATTTTAACATAAATAATAACAAATAAAAAAAAAGTACAAATTAAAACTTAACAAATAACTATAAATTAATACTCATAATTTTTATTTAAAAAAATAAATAAATAAAGTTACCTGCAAACAATGAAGAGAAGATACCAAAATTGTAGTGTGGTCCTAAATCTGTGTTGTGTGATCCTAATCTGCTGAATCGCAAGTCAGTAAATTACAAAGCAACAAAGGGAGATAAAGAAGATAAGAAAAATACAAAAATACTTAACAAGTACTGTGAATAAATAAAATAATAAAAAAAATTATACACTTTTAGAGTTTTAGGATTTTAGCCTTGCGATAATTAAAATTGTGTGCACTCACTAAAAAAAAAAAATTTGTGCGTCAGTGTTTGATTGGGATTGGAATTCACCAAAAAAATAAAAAAATATAAAAAAATAAAAAATAAAAAACAAAAAACGTGGGCCCCTGGTGAGGTGTTAGTGTGTTTTGGAATGGAGAGGGCTATGTAGCAGGGGCGCACTGTGTAAATAAGACCAACCCAAAAAAAAAAAAAAATTTTGAAAAGTCAGGAGAGGCACGTGATCCCCCTCGACCCAACATGGCTCCGCCACTGCATGGCACCACATATGCATATTTTAAAGGTATTATTTTTTATTTTTACAAAAATATATATTTTATTATTTGTATTCTATATTGTTACTTTTTAGCAATTCCTTTTTATTTTTGTTTTGAACTTCATCTACAGGCGAATCAAGTTCATGCAGATGCGAGATGGTTGATCTGCCATCCGAACTGTATTAGCAAATTTTGAAATATTTCATCTGTATCCGTTTGCCAAGAGAGATGCATCCGTCCAAAATCAGTCCGGTTGGATTGGATTGGTCGGGTTGGACGAATTATGATCACCCCTAACTAATTGGTATACTAATTGATACATGTAACACCAATGTGTTTCTATTTACACTGTAATAAATTAGTAAATATATTTATGAGCATTTGAATAGATAATCAATAAGTTAACCCATTCATTATACATTTTTGTATGTATTTTTATAGAAAAAATTAAAAAAATTTATTTACAAAGTCAATTCCCAACAGAAAATTTAGTTTACCAATTTTTTTATTTATTCAAATAGGTCCAATTTATATACTCTATATATTTATTTTAATGTTGTGGTTGGTTGAATAATTTGAGGAGGAATTTGGAAAGGGAAATGGAAAAGGTAGGTGAAATGTAGATAAAATATATCTACATTTCATCTAGTTTTACACAATTTTTCCTTTTTTCTTTCCAAATCCCTTTCCAAATCTCTCAACCCAACACAATGTAAAGTAATACCAATAACACATACATGGAACCAGTGGCGGAGCCAAGAAATTATATCAGAGGGGGCACTTATTAATTATAACATTGAAAATTTTTACAAAATATTTTATATAAATTTTTATGATTGGCTTCAAGAAAGATATATATATATATATATTATTTGTAATTAGTATATCATGGGCAATATATAAAATAAAAAAAAAAAGTCATGGATATAAGTTTAAAATAAATTATATAATGATAAAATAATTTTTTATACAAAATTTCAATAAAAATTCAATATAATAGTAATATCACGTCATCATTAACATATAATATCACCAACCAATAGTAAAGAAACACATAGAGGATAAACCTTACATGTCAAATGTACCTAACAATTCAATAAATTCTAAATTTTTATTGAGATTAATTATAATTGTATGTCAATAATGATAGATATCACGATTGTATTAAAATTTTCATAGATAATAATATGACTTATCGTAATATCTTTATTTTCAATAAAAAAACAACCATTATTATTCTCATAATTTTAAAAATGTCATTGATATTTCACTATAAATAATATTTTATAATTTTTTTTGTTTAAAATATTTTCTTTATATTTACACAAAAAAAAAAAAATTATTCCAAAATCCAGGGGGGGCACGTGACCCCCCTGGTCTAGCTGTGGCTCCGCCACTGCATGGAACATATACCTATTCACAGAAGGCATGCGGTTGTGTTTTTATTTATTTATTTATTTTCAGTTACATGTTGAAAGAAGCCACATCAGCTTCTGTAGATCATTCTATGTTCCTTTTCCGTGTTAGTAGAACTACTTGTCTTATTAATGTGTAATTTTAAATCGAAAGTACTGTACATTATTTATTTACACTCCCTTTCACGCATAATATATAACATTTTGAAGTTTTTTAACATGTATCTTAAGGCCATACAATAACAATTGGTGAGGGTTGAGGTTGCCGGAGGGGGGACTTCGGTCACCGAAAGGCTAGGTTGAGCAGCGAGGATAGGATAGTAGAGGATCTAGACTTTATTATTGTGAAGGTGGAGAGGTGGGATGGTGTAGAAAATGAAGAAAGGTGTGATGGACAAAATTGATGATTCTCCGTTTCTTTACACAAAAGGAGATGGACAGGGGTCACACTGAAACGCGGATGGAATTACAGGATTTAATTTGTGGAAATTGAAACATTGAGGTTTAAAATGTAAAACGAGTGAAACCTTGGGTTTTTTTATTTTTAATTAACCCTTAAATAAATTTGACAATGTGAATGTTCACATTATAAAACATTAATGCACGCTCCACCCTATTATTATTAAGGAAATTTTGGTAATATGTCATCCACAAACCTGCAACATATCAGATACTAATGGGGTGAGGAAGGGTCATAGTGGTGTTTGCTACTAGGTGCTGATAGTCTTGTTATTGGGTTGGTTTTTGTTTCTTTATTTGGTTTCTCACCAAACTTGCAGTGCTAGCATATGATTGGGCGTTCAAGCCGGTGCCAATTTAGTTGGGATGGGTTTGTAATGCTATGATGCTTGTTGCACTTGCTCTTTATTGATGCTTCGATGTTTTGCTATAATGGCTTTCTTTCATTAACAAAGTTTCATTTTGCTTATCAAAACAAAAAATGTCACTCACAAGACATAATGGAACCTAAAAAATAATTTAGACTAAATGAAACATAAGTAAATGAGGAAGGATGTATGAATAAGTATCCCTATTAAAATCTTGTGATAGCTATGAATAAAAAAAATTATAAAAAAATAATAAATATTATAAATATTAACAATTAAAATCTTTTACCTTTTATAAATATATATTTTTATTCTCCATTGATGTAATTCTCCCATTATTAATTATAAAAGAAGGTGTAAGTCTCATATAAATTAGAAGGGAGTGGATCAATCCCGTCATATTCAAAATATATTTAGTCGATAGATTTTATTCTCTAAATACTTATTTACATATAATAATAATAATAATAAGTTTTGTCTGTGAAGTGGCAATCATGAACGAATTAACTTCTGAAACATCTCTGCAAGGCACAATTCGGGTTGGATTTGCATCTAAAACTCATAGCCTCACTGAAATAAAAGATCGAATACAATTACAACTGAAATGAGTTTTGTCAAACAGGATTGCCAAGAATAAAAACCTAACATCATCATTTAAGAGAGCTGTTTTCACATCCATTTGATGAATTTCTAAATTGTTCAAAGATGCAATGACAATTAGCATTCTAATAGATGTTATCCTAATAACTGGTGAGTATGTGTCAAAGTAGTCAAGACTTTATTTTTGTCCATATCATTTGACAACAAGTCTTGCCTTGTATTTGTCGATTGATCCATTCGCTTTCATTTTTCTCTTGAAAATCTACTTGTACCCAAGAGGTTTACAACTTAGTGGCAGATCCACCAATTCTCAAGTGTGATTTTGGAAGATGGATTCAACTTCACTATCTATAGCCTCTTTCCATAAAGGAGATTCAAGACTGGACATAGCTTCTTTGAAAGTTAAAGGCTCATTTTCTAACAAAAAAGTTAGAAAATCTGGACCAAAAGATTTTGAGGTTCTAGCACGTTTACTATGCCTAGGTTCCTCTTCCTCATTTTCATCTAACTCTTGCACTTGTTCTTAATCTTGTTCTTGATCATGACTAGTAATAGTATCATAAGATCTTTTATTAGTACTAATCCCTTGTCTAGTTTTATTTGGAAACACATGTTCAAAGAATGATGCATTCCGAGATTCAATAATAGTATTTACATGCATTTCGGAATGTTGTGACTTATGAATCAAAAACCGATATGCACTACTATTCATGACATAACCAATGAATATGCAATCAACAATTTTAGGACCTATCTTAGTCTTTTTAGGACTAGGAATAGCCACTTTTAACCAAACACCCCTACACTTTTAAGTATTTGTAGAATGGTACTCTCTCTCATGCCACATTTCATAAAGTGTTTGATTCACTTTCTTCCGGAAAACTTTATTTAGAATATAATTAGTAGAAACTATTGCTTCTCCCTACAAGTTTTGAGGTAATCAAGAACTTATTAACATGGCATTCATTATTTCTTTTAAAGTCCTATTTTTCCTTTCAGCAATTCCATTTTGCTGAGGTAAGTAAGGAGCGGTGGTTTGATGAATTATTCCATATTCTTTAGAAAACTCACCAAAATGTGATTCATATTCACTACCTCTATCATTTCTTAGTTTTTTAATCTTCTTACCAAGTTGATTTTCAACTCCATTCTTATATTGAATGAAGGTTTCAAAAGCTTTATCCTTGGTTCGAATTAAATAAACATAACTATATCTAGTACATTCATCTATGAAAGTGATAAAATATTTTTTCCCACCTCTAGTTTGAATTGATTGAAAATCACAAATGTCACTATGAATTAATTCAAGTGGTTCCGTCTTTCAATTAAATGAAAGGGAGTTTTAGTTAATTTTGTCTCAACACAAATTTTACATTTATGATTTGAATCAATTTCAAATTTAGGAAAACATTCCATATTAATTAATCTATGTAAAGATCCATAATTAATGTGTCCTAGTCTACCATGCTACAAATTTGAAGACTCAAGAAAGTAAAAAGAATATGTATTTTTATTAATAACAGAGGGTACAACAGTCATTACATTTATTTTGAAAAGGCCATCAAACATGTAATATTTCCTACATACATCCCGTTTTTGGTAAGTACAAATTTATCATTTTCAAAAACTAGCCTAAACCCATTTTTACTCAACAGAGATTCGAAAACAAGATTCTTGCGAATGTATGGTACATGCAGCACATTGTTAAGAGTGAGTTCCTTTCCAGATGTTATATTCAGAATAATCTTTCATTGTCCTTCAACTTTAGAAGTCGAGAAGTTGCCCATGAAAAGTTGTTCGCTGTTGTCCACCACAAAATAAGATGTGAACATCTTTTTGTCGGCATAGATGTGGCAAGTAGTACCAGTGTCCACCTACTATTCTTTAGGATTTCTGACAAGGTTTTTCTTGAAAACAACTGCAGAAAGATTAATGTCCTCTACACCATTGGAAATTTTGTCCACTTCAGTCATATTGGCTTGAGCAGGCTTCTTGTTTGATCTTTCTTTGTCTTTGCGCTTATTATGGAAATCTTTGGTCTAATGTCCCTCTTTGTCACAGATGTTGCATTTGCCATTGAACTTGTACTTCTTAATTTTCCCTCCTTTAGAGCCTTGTGCGAAACTTTCTCCAGAAAACTTTCGTTTCTTACCTTTTGGTGCATGTTCCACCACATTTGCCTTAGACTCCATTGGATGCATACCAGCCTATTTCTCAGAATTGCGGTTGTCCTCCTTAATCCTCAAACACACAATCAATTCCTCTGAAGACATTTCTTTGAGCTTGTGTTTGAGGTAGTTCATGAATTCCTTCCAGCCTTTTGGTAGTTTTCCAATTAAGGTAGCAACTTGGAAGGATTCACTGAGAGACATGTTTTCTGCATGAAAGTCAAGCAGAATAAGTTGGAGATCTTGAACTTGGCTGATCACAGTCTTAGAATCAACCGCACAAAGTCTACAAATTTTCCTATTACGAATTTCTTCGAGCCAGCATCTTCTGTTTTGTATTTTTTCTCCAAAGACTCCCAAAGTTCCTTTGTCGTCTTGATAGGGTTGTAGACATTATACAATGTGTTATCAAGTCCGTTCAAGATGTAGTTCCGGCAAAGGAAATCAACATGTTTTCAGGCATTGACCGCAACAACAACTTATCGGTGGATTTCATCCTCTTTTATAGTATGAGCACTTTCACGGAGAAAAAGAGCCAGGTTCAGAATAGTAAGATAGAACAGCATTTTCTGCTGCCATCTTTTAAAATCAATTCCTAAGAACTTCTCTGACTTTTCACCATGATTGACTGGCATAGTCACAACAAAATGAGGGTTTGGAACAATTGCAGTCACCATAAGGAAGCCAGTCAATTCACAAAATGGTTTGAATGGGATTTTTACAACCACATTTTATCACCATGATCTATTTGCAAAATTAATTAGTCAAATAATTAGTCATTAGTATTAGGATAAGTTATACTTACCCCCTTGAGGTTTTCCTTAATTGCAGCAACACTCATGTGATTTCTAAAATTACATTGACTCTCTTATTTTTTCTAACATTATCAAGATTTCCTCTTCTGTCATTTGTTTCTTAGATATTGTCAAGTATCCTCCAATCCAAATTACGGATTGGAGGAATTTGCCTTCCTTTTACTATTGTCTACACTCTCTCTTCTGTCAATACTCTTCTAAAGTCAACTAGACCATTAATGGGGACAGAAATACTACAGTTTTCCATGTTATGGCTACAATAGAAAGAATAGAAACTCAATTAATTCCATCACAGCTGAAGTAGAGGTTTTTAAGGAACCAAGTAAAGTAAAGCATGAGGTTTTCCAACACTTCAAGAGGCAATTCACTAAAAGCTGGGAAAGAAGACTAGTTTTGGAAAGATTATTCAAATCAGTTGAGGCAAGCTTTGCATTTCATGATCTTGAAGCTATTTTCACTGAAGATGAAGTAAGGGTAGTAGTAAAGGAATGTAATAGAGATAAGGCTCCAAGCCGAGATGGGTTTAACCTCCTCTCTTTTTTTTCAAAAATTTTGGAAGTCAGTACATCATGAGGTAATGCACATCATAAGGGATTTTCATGCTCATAGCAAGCTCTCCTATGGAATTAACAGCTCATTTATCACTCTTATTCCTAAGAATGATAATCCCACTGGTTTGACTGATTATAAACCCATTAGTTTGGTGGGTTGCATCTACAAGATTATTTCTCTCTAAAGTTCTTGCTCATAGACTTAAGAGAGTTCTTCATGTAGTTGCTGGGGAATCATAGTCTGCTTTCTTGGAAGGGAGAAGTATACTGGATGGTATGTTTATTGCCAATGAGATAGTGGATGGATGGAAAAAAATCCAAAATGAAAGGTATTGTTATCAAACTTGACTTTGAGAAAGCTTATGATTCAATTAATTGGGAATTCCTATTTTCTATATTATCCAATTTTGGATTAGGATCAAAATGGATATCCTAAATGAGGGAATGTGTCTCTACAACAAGGTTGTTTGTTTTGGTGAATGGCTCACCAACAGAGGAGTTTTTCACCACAGAAGGGACTTAGACAAGGTGATTCTCTATCTCCTTTCCTATTCAACATAGTGGTTGAAGGTCTGAATATCTTAATGATTAGAGCTTATGAGAAGGGCATTATCAAGGTGGTAAAAGTTAGGGTAAATGAGGTAGTGATATCTCATCTCCAATTTGCTAATGACTCCATACTATTTTGTGACACAGATATGGATCAAATAATGAACACAAAAAGGAGCCTAAGATGTTTTGTAATCCTGTTTGGACTGAGAATTAACATCCATAAGAGTGTTGTGTGTGGAGTTAGTATGGATGAGAAAACTATGGCTTCTTTTGTTGATATTCTGAATTGCAAGGTTCATAGATTGCCATTCAAATTTTTGGGTCTATCCTTAGGTGCTAATCCAGGTAGAAAATTAACTTGGAAGCCAGTATTGGATAAGTTAAGATCAAGGTTGGCTGGGTGGAAGAGAAAACTTCTTTCCGTTGCAGGTAGATTAACTTTGATTAAGTCTATGTTGTCTAGCCTTCCTATCTATTATCCATCTATGTTCAGAATGCCCAAGTGAGTGGTTAGAGAGATTGAAAGGCTTGAAGTTGCTTTCCTGTGGAGGTGGGAATGATTTAAAGAGGAAAGTACACCAGGTGAAATGGGCTAAAGTATCAAAAAATTTGGTTCAAGGTGGTTTGGGGATTAGAAGAATCAAGGATGTCAAGTAAATACTCTATGGAGAAGATTGGGAGTAAAGTAAATACTCTATGGAGAAGATTGTTGTGCAGCAAGTACATGATTAAGGAGGGTAAATGGCTCCTATCTGTGAGCTCATCATCTAGACATTCTAGAATATTGAATGATGTTGTTGCAATCACAAGTCATAATCAACCTCCAATGGAGTTCTATTTGGATAAGTTTTAGATAAAGGTTGGAAATGGAAGAAGAATCTAGTTTTGGCATGATAATTGGGTTAGTAATCGGTGCCTAAAAGATAAGTTCCCTAGACTTTTTAGATTGTCAAATGATCATGAGGGCACACTTTCCAGTTTCTCTAAGAAGAAATCCAGTTTGAAGGAGTGGAACTTCTCATTCAGAAGAAATTTATATGATTGGGAAAATGTGGAGGTCTCTTGACTGGCTGCTGCTATAAGGGATGCCCCTTCTCTAAGACTTAACGTTGAGGACTGTCCTATTTGGAATGGTTCATCTTTTGGCTAGTTCAAGGTATCTAATATTTATAAGTCCAGTGATTCTCTTTTAGGCCCTCATGAAAAAATTTGTAAGTTTGTGTGGAATAATGCTATTCCCCCAAAAGTTCAATTTTTTGATTGGTTGGCTTGAAGGAATAGAGTTAAAACAGGGGATTTCTTACAACATGTTGGTATCCTTAACAGTAGTGCTTCTATCTAATGTGTTTTTTGCAAAATTTAAAATGAATCTGCTATTCATGTCCTCTTGCACTGTCCATTTTCATGGAAATTTTGGATTGATTTGCTACAATGGTGGGGGTGTCTTTGTGTCAGGGTCTATTAATAGCTTATTTCATTGGTGGTTAGGATGGAATCATAAGAAATTGGTAAGGAGATTGTGGAGGGCCTTACCTTCAATTGTTCTCTAGTCCATTTGGAAGTTAAGAAATGAATGTATATTTAATGGAGTGCAGCCTAGTGGTTCTGCGTTTTGTAAGATTATCAAGATCAGATTTGCTCTATAGATTAAAGCTTCATCAAAGGGAATCATGTACTCAGTCAATAACTTCATCAACAACCTAGATCAGATTAAGGATTGCATTTGAGGGCTGCTAGCGGCTTGCATGTAGTGGTTGCAGTTTCGTGCTTTGGTTTGCTGTTGGTTTCTGCTGTCATATGTTGTCATCTGGTTTATGCAGTTTTGCTGATGTGGTGTTTGTTGTGGTTGCTATTATGGTGTATGTGGGTTGTGTTTGTCTTATTTTGCTCCTCTGTTTGTTGGCTTCTCGCTAACTTTTCGCTTGAGCTAGCATGTGTGCTCTTCTTAGTGCCAACCTAGTTAGGATTAGGATGTATCATTTTGATGCTTCTTGCTCTTGCCTTCCCTTTATTGACGTAATTTCATACTTTGTGTGGTTTTTTTCGTCAATAATGTTCATTTATTTGCTGATAAAAAAATACTCTTTTTTGTGCTAAGTTTTTACGTTATTTCAAACTTGATTAAATACAAATTAATTTAGTATCTGATTTAAATTTAATTTTTTAATTGAGGAGGATCGCACTAGGTTGGCACAAGAGAGGATCGCACAATCATATGCAAGGTCAACCAATTAGTCGATTATGAATTAGATTTGAGAGTTAATTAAAGAAGCCTATATTGATCCAATTTCCTTTACTTTTCATTTAAACTATATATGATGCATTTACAAACATACAAGTTAATATAACTAATGAAAATATGAGATAAAAAGGGAAGCTAATGAGGATGGAAGAGGAGGTGATGGGGGATTGGAGCTGAAGAGAGGGGAAAGCATTGGAGGGGAAATGAGGACCCTGTGGTGGTTGAAAATGGGAGAGAAGGCCACAACAATGGCTAAGAATGCGAAATAAGTGGTGGCTAAACGGCGTTGTGAGTGAAAGAGGTTCTAATTACAAATCTTAAATTTTTTATTGCATCCATTATACACATGTGCTTTTTCAACAAACTATTTTTTTTTTCTTTTCTTGATTTATTTTAAATTTAAAAAAAAAAAAAATAGCAACTCCACAACTTGATAGAATGATCATTTTATGAGTGAATACCAGAGTTGATTAGACTTCATGATCAAAGATTTACTCCTATCAAATAGTAGTATAAGTGCTTCTCTGTCACGACCCAAACTTGCCAGTAATCCTTAGATTACCAAAGGCCTCTGTACAGAATAATATATAATTAAGGGGCTAGCGTAAACAATTATACAAAATACAACGTCCATAGAGCTGTGCAGACATACATGGGACAGTAAATTAAAACCTTTATACATAATAGTGATGGCATATTACATTAGTCTTACGTCACCAAAACCCACATAAACAGAACTTACAAAAACTTGTTCAAACAAACAGAAGAAACCCAAAAACTTAAGACTTGTTAACAGAACACGACCACTTCGTAACGAGAGCCTCCTCAAGAGGCACTGTGGCTGGCTGTCAAGACCAAAACTCTAGGCCATCAACTCTGAGCTTGGTCCCGCACCTGATCACCTACATACATAAATATTACAGTGAGATGGAGCCTAGTGAATAATAACAGAGTAAAGATTTTAATGAATGATGTCCAGAACAGATTTCAAATCTCATATCAAATTAGAAACATAATCCTGTTCGTGCTCGCATCAGAAACAGAGTCGCATTCATATGCGTATTCAAATCATGCGTGGTACATCCATTAGCATTAACAAATCACATTGGTCATTCATATCAAGTTCCATAATGGAACCTCTGGTACCGGGTATCATATATCATATGTAGGGCACAGTATTGTTTCCCCCGTGCGATGGCCTCATGTCATGGTATTGCTTCTCTCGGGCGAGGGCCTATGCCACGGTATTGTTTCCCCCGAGTGAGAGCCTATGACCATAAGCCACAGTATTATCTCACAAAGGCGAGGGCCTTTGTTAAGGATACCACAAATACATTTCAAAGAATTGGATCATCATTCATGTAATCTCAAAATAGTCTTTTGTACCATTCTTTTCAGAAATAGATCATATCATATCATAATATTCAGAAAGTATTTCATATTGAACATAGCTTTACTAAGTTATTATTCACAGATAGCTTCAATAGCAGAACAAATGGATCAAACAGCTCACGTCGCATGACGTACACAAACAGATAATGGATACATACTGAAACACAAGCTCAAAAAATACTTAATTCATTACGTTTCATTCTTAGTGTGTTTCTAAGTCATATCCTTATTAGTGTGTCTTAATTAGGGCTTAAGAATGCCTAGGATGCAATGAGGATGCCAGAATGCACTTGAAAACACTTAGTCAAATTTTCGGAAATAGGGCAGTCCGCTTGAGCGCAACTTCTATCGCTCGAGCGGTCTGCAAAGGTTGCAAAAGTAGTGGTTACATGAATTTTCTGCTCGACAGATGCTCGATGGTCGCTCGAGTGTAAGAATGAATAAACAGGGTCTCCGCTCGAGCGCAACTTCGATCGCTCGAGCAGTTTGCAAAATTTGTAAACTTCTGGAAGCTCGCATTCTCCGCTCGAGCAGAGAGTGCAAATTCTGGAATTTCCAGATTGATGTTCAAGCTTCGAAACATTAAGAAACTCATAATATGTGAATAATTACAAACCATTTCGCAAAATAAAGCCCAAAAGTTTTGCCGTTTGTACAAAACCAAACTTGAAATGTTGAAAACATGACATATATGTAATGATATGAGTTTTAACCTTCCAAAACATAATCAAATGAGGTAATAACAAGTGAAATGTGATGACTTTCTAAAATTAAGCTAAAACTATGACATGCATGTAAGATTTTTTGGAAAACAACTTCAAAACTAAGAGAACTATGTATGCATGCATGACTTATTCTTCTTTCATACATTCTTAGTTGAATTCATGTTATAATCATCTTAATTCCCTTGAATTCATGTATTGAATAACTTAAACTTCAAGCTTAAGGGTTGAATTTCCTACCTTATTGCCTCAGATGGAGTGTAAGTAACCAAATCTTTAACTCTCTAAGCTAATTGCTCCAATTTCCTTGTTTGATCTCAATTCTCTCATCTTCTCTCTCTCCTCATGGTTTGAGCACACAAAAGATAAAGAAAATGTAGTGTAGTGTGTGTGTGTGTGTGTTCGCCATTGTGTTGGCCTCCATCGCTGCTTGTGCCATCTTTGTTCCAGCCCATTGATCACAGGTATGGCTCTCTTTCTCTTTCTCTTTCTCTTTCTCCACTTCCCTGTTCTTCCCCATCATCTATCTGTAATTGTTTTCCATATACCAAACCACCTCCTGCACTCCGAAACCCTCTCTCAAACCCATTCCCCTTCTACGAAAACCCTCTCTCAAACCCCTCCCCCATGTGTGAATCCTCTCCCAAACTCTTTCCCTTTCTGTGAAACTTTATCCCAAATCCTCTTCTACCTTGCTATGTTAAATTTGTGCAAAGGAATACATGATTTAGGGCAATCCATTTGCAAAAATTGGGTTTGTGTATTGAAATTGTTCACTGCAAAGAAATTGTGTACTGAAATTGTTCCAGTAGCTGCTGGGTCATGCTGCAAATTGCTAGTTTTAATTGTTACTAAGGAAGAAAATGATGTTATTGCTATATGTGTAATTGTTGGTTTTAATTATTCCATGAAATTGTTCTATTAAACTTTGTTGCATTTGCAATTGTTTATGGGTACACACATTTTCAGATTATAGAAACTGAAACATAGAAATTTGCAATGATCATTAATGGAGATCAATTTCATAGCCTTTGCAAAATTTTGGTTTTTCTTTCTAGTATACCAATAGTAAAAATACTATTAAAATTCTATTGGTGATATAATACACATTTTGTTTTGATCAACAATATCAATGAGAATTAACATAAAAATTAAATAACAAAAATTATATTGCTTTACTTTGCAGTTACTTGTATCTTACTTGAATTATTGGTTTTGAAATCTAATAAGCTACAAGTATGGCTCACTCTGAGTGTATTATGTCCACCCTTCTGAAATTCATTATTTTTGGAATTAGGCCATGAATTGATACTTTCATTTTTTTTCTTTTTGTGTGGTATGAACAATTGTGCTTTAGATGGAATATCAAGGAAATGCATATTTTAACAACCTAATGAACGACAAGATTGACCTTGACCATGATTTTACCACTGAATCTCCTTAACAAGAGAGTCAATCTTTATCATTCTCTCCTGAAATTATTACTCAAACAACAAAGATATCACAACGCAAAGGGAACTTCACCGTAGAGGAAGACATGATGCTCATATCTTCATGGCTTAATATTAGCTTAGATCCAATTAGAGGAAATGAGCAAAAGTCAAAGGCATATTGGTTAAGAGTGTGGGAGAACTTTAACAAGTACAAAACCTTCGATTCTGAAAGAACTCAAACTTCTCTAATCAATCAATGGTCGACGATTCAACTTGCCACAAACAAATTTTGTGGATGTTTTGCTCAAGTTGAACGAACGAATCAAAGTGGTTTCGACTGAAAAAGACAAGGTATTACTAGAATTTAATTTTGTACCTATAATGAATATATATTATTCATTACGTGATAGTGACTATTCTTTAATCTATTTTTCAGATTCGGGATGCAAAAACATTGTGCAAAGACTTGCATCAATCGAACTTTCCCTTTGAGCATTGTTGGAATGAATTGAGATTCCAACCAAAATGGATGGAAGATACAACAACGAAGAAGCAAAAAAGCACAAAAAATGCATCTCTGGCAACGTCTACCCCTTGTACACCAGATTCACTAAATTTAGGGGACAATGACAACTATGATGTTGTGGAAAGACCAGTAGGAAGGAAGGCCGGAAAGAAAAACAAAGCCAAAGATCTTGGAAATAATATTACAGAGTCACCTTTTGTAAGCTCTTAGAAGAGAAAAAGGTAAAGAACGACATAACAAATGAGAAAAAAATAGAGATATTTGAGAAATCTTATCTTCAAGAGGAACGGAGGATCAAAAATGAGGAAAGGAGAGAGAAACGAAGGATTGCATTGGAGGAAGGCAGAGAGGAAGAGAGAATCATGTCAATGGATACAAGTATCATACCTCCATTGCAAGCACAAATATTCGCCAACGTTAGATGCAAATCCTTGAAAAAGGGAATTAATTGTTTCTATTTATCTTTGAAACTATGTTTTTATTTAATTTAAGTTTGACTGTATTTTATTTTTGGGTTTGCTAGCACATCTTGTATCAGTTGGGGTTGCTTTGCTGAGTTGTCATGTTGCTGAAAATAGAGATATTTTGTGATGTTTTGGGATAGTTTCAGTTAGGGTTGTTGCTTGTTGTTGCTGATGGTTTGTCAAACAGCTAAATTCATTACATCACTTTTATATGGCTTGTTGCTAGCACATTTTGTATTGTTTTATTTAGAGTAAATATGATACAAGCTGTAATGATATATTGTTTTATTATTTTAGTTTCTGAATTTTCTAATAAAACAATTATCAATGATCACAATTTTTTTTTATATCGATGATTATAATTTATTTTTTTTCCAAAAATAAGTTAGGGATTTATTGACAAAAAAAATTTACTCTAAGTATCACTAAAGATCATAGATTAAAAACAAATCACTAGTGATATATTATTGAAAGCACATAAAGTAGTACAAATATTTTTGAAAACACACTCACTAAAGCATATAAACTAGTACAAATATCAATAAGAACCAACGAGTACTTCTCACAAGGAGCTTTATGTAGTGTCCACAAGTGTTCGACCAAGTCTTGTTTGAGTTGGGAATGAGTTCCTCTATCTCTGATGCGATGATGATTTTGAATGAATTCGAAAAGTTCTGGAGTACGCTCATGAGATATTGATGGAAGACTTCCACTAATTCTATCATAATTAAAATCTATTCCATTGGCATCCCTCCCATCTTTAACAATCATATTATGCATTATTATGCATGCCATCATAATATCTTTCATTATTTCTGTTTTCCAAAAACGTGCAGGTCCTCGCACAATGGCGAAACGTGCTTGGAGCACACCAAATGCTCGCTCAACATCCTTCCTTGCCGATTCTTGAGCTTTTGCAAAATATATTTGCTTATTCCCTTGTGGAGATGAGATTGTTTTGACAAATGTTGCCCATTACGGATATATACCATCGGCAAGGTAGTATCCAATTGTATAATCATTTCCATTGATTGAGTAACTAACTGGAGGAGCACGACCTTGAGTAAGGAGTGAAAATACAGAAGAACAATCTAATACATTGATGTCGTTATGAGATCTGGGCATCCCAAAAAAGGCATGCCATATCTATAAATCTTGAGAAGCCACAGCCTCTAAAATAATAGTTGGTTCATAGATGTGACCAGAATACATACATTTCCGTGCAGTAGGACAATTTTTCGACTTCCAATGCATACAATCAATGCTCCCTAACATACCAGGAAACCCGCGATTACTTCACATCGCTAATAATCTTGAAATATCATCGTTGTTAGGCCTCCTCAAGTACCTCTCAGAAAACATTGCAACCACCGCCTTAACAAAGTGTTTTAGACTGCGGTGCTTTTACCAATTCTCACATAATTATCCTGTCACGCCCTCAAAATATGATATAATCAATCATTCGCAAGATCTATAGACATAATAGAAATGTTATATTTTCATTCATTGGAGTTAATGTTACAAAAAGCTGTCACATGCATTACATTTTTATAAATGTTCATCTTGAAACTATAGCATGTAACCCTAATTGAGAACAACAAAATAAATGCCCTAAGGGCTTACATCTTTCCAAGATTTCACTTGGTTACAACAAAAGAAGAGTCTAGTCTCTATACAAGTAAAGCCCTCGGCTTGAATAAACATTCAATACAAAATAAAATCGCAAAAGTGGAGCCTTCAGCCCCTAAGCCTCCCAAACTATGTCCTTGGAGGTGGCATGTCACCTGTACCTGAAAATGGTTTCCCAAGTACGGTGAGCCAAAGCCCACTAGAGACATGCTAAATAATATAAGAGAATTAACTAAGCTAACAGTATCAGATAAATGTTCAATACTAGTAAATCAACTTACACCTCTTTTATGACCAATCAATATCGACATCCGTATTTCAGTCCACTTCTATTCATTTATCAAAATCAATTCATTGACATAGTTCATTGTTGTCTAAACAATTCAAAACGAGACTACAACTCATTTATCAACACTTCAATAATAAACATTATTCAACACTTCCATTTTTTTGCCATTTTACGGAATCACATCCGAGGGAACCGGCACCCATATATATGTAATTTTGGGACTTTCACCCTGGACACTCCGGCCAACTTAATTATCAATGGAGTCCATCCCCTATCTCCTCCCAAACAACGATACATATACAATGTATTTAAAAGCATGTCATATACAATGACTACCAAAATTCACATATTCAACAATTTAATCAATCCGTTATATTCAATGACACTATTCATATGACTAGTTCCAATTTACCTAGTCCTCATACAGTTTCTATAATAATCATAACTATCCTTCACCGATAGCCCAAAACAGATATTTTCTAAATAGATAAACAAATCTATCAATAGATAAATTATCAACTTTTCATAGGTGTGTGATTTATCAAACCAAACTACACCATCCAAACACATTTTTCCCCAATTTCATAATTTCCAAACCAATTTCATTATTTACACAAATAGTTATATCAACTCAACTTAGGGCAATTTTCCCCATATTCCAAAACATCAACCTATAGGTTCAAATCTCTTCATTTCAGCAATAATGAATCTCATACACAAACCCCCCAAGGTTACTTTGTAAATCAACATGAAACCCCCCCTTTAGTTTAGAGCCCAAACCTTAATTTTTACCCAAATCTTTCTAAATCCTACTATTTATACAAAATGACAAATATCTAGGTTAAAACTCATATTAAAGAGTAGAATATCCCTATCTCATGTATAGAAGCTCAAAGGAGAAGAAGGAAGAAACCTTGAAGATGACCAAACTCCACCTTTTTCGGATCAAATGGAAGCTTACGCTATACTCTATCTTTTTAACAAAGGAAGTAGGGTAGAAAGGCCCTAGATCATGGAGTATTTGTAAAGAGAAAGAGAGAGAGAGAGAGAGAGAGAGAGAGTTTTAGAGAGAGGAGGTGCTAGGTTAGGGTTTTTAGGGAAAAAGAATATCAAAAGTGGTGTAAAATATCTCTGCTACGAACTGATATACGCAGTCTTCACTCGAGTGAAGGAGTTGTCGCTCGAGCGACCAGACACAACAAGTGACCTCGCTCGAGCACAAGAAACGTCGCTCAAGCGCACAATGCAAAGCTTCAGGTCTGCCACAAACGCAGACGCACGCTCGAGCGCAAGAAGTCTCGCTCGAGCGAAGAAACAATTTCACAAGGCTCGCTCGAGCGCAAAAAGTCTCACTCGAGTGAAGCACTCCACCTTCCAAGAAAAGCTGCGTCTGGGAAAAAGACCTAAGGACTCTCAATCCTCGCTCGAGCGAAGAAGCAAACTACTCAAAGCCCGCTCGAGCACAAAAAGCCTCGCTCGAGTGAAGAGACCAAAATCTGGGCAACAGACATTTATACCAACTATGTCACGCCCCAAACCCGCCCCTAAAAGTTTGGGCATGACCCATACGAAAACAGACACTAAACCTGCCATATATATATACGGGGCCTGAACGGAAGCCTTTAATAATATAAAATACATAAAACATCATCCATTGAGCTACTACTACCATGCCAGGACCGCACACATTGCACTAAATAAATATTATACAGATGGTTTACACACATAAGACTCGACTCAGCCTCATAAATAGGCACATAACAAAAATATAAATGAAGAAGAAATTATACAATCAACCCAAAAATATACATCCAATGCATAAGTCGAACTTCGCGAGAACTTTACAAAATGAAACGACCTCGGTGGTGCCTGGACGCCTCAAGGTTAACAAGAGAAATACAAGCCCTAAAGGTTGGGACCGAACTCCATTGGTTACCTCTGAAATGCATGCACAAAATATAGAATGAGCGAACTCGGTGAATAATAGTACATAAACAATATAATGTTTAACTTAAATAATCACACATAGAACTGCAGATATATCTGGTTAATTACATTCCATAATCATTTCCAACATATCATGGGTCCTACTTCCGTAACAGAATAGCGTTAAACTCGGTCTATATAGGACTGTCACAAGCCTACAGACGCAGAACGACCAAAGGTCCAGATATAGCGAACGCCACCGCCCATAAATAATGTATAGTAAGGATAACGGAAACGATAATGCATGAAATAATGAGCGAGCGATAATAACAGAAATAATGACCGCATAAAGCGTAAGTAGCGGGACGCATATAGCGTGGTAAGAAATAACAGATGTATGGACTCAAGAGGTGGCTCGTCACGGATTCAGGTGGCTCCCACCAAAGTGTAGCACTTCGTCTGACACTTTGCTCCATACCGAACATTCTGAGAATGACCTAACGGTCCGAATATCGAAATATAATCTTGTCGTAAATGAGTCTTATGCATTTCCGTTCCAAACCATTTTCATAATCACTTCCATATTCAGATTTTGCATAAGATTATATGAGGTACACCCATAGTCCATCAGAACAGGTAGGTCCGAAGACCACAACAGGTAGGTCCGAGGACCACATCAGGTAGGTCCGAAGACCACAACAGGTAGGTCCGAAGACCACATCAGGTAGGTCCAAGACCACATCGGGTAGGTCCAAGACCACAAATGTAGGTCCGAAGACCACAATGTAGGTCCAAGACCACATCGTAGGTCCGAAGACCACGACCACGATATTATTACCCGGCGAGGGCCATAGGCCACTATTGTTATTACCCGGGCGAGGGCCATCCGGACTAAGGGTGCCACAAATACTTTTTAGACAACTGAACGTTCGTTCGTTTATTCCCAACATATCATAGCTTTTCATAAATCAATCATTTCGTTTCATAGTATACTGAAAATACGTAACGTAAGTTTAATAGAACGTTGCTGATATTTATTAGCAAATGTTGAACATATGTCACGGATTGAACACTTTCAGAAATACGAAGGTACCATAGTTCTATACTTTAAATCAATAGATCTCGGGATACATAAGCATCATTGTTCTATTTACTCACCAATCTACGGATAACAGAATGTTAATAATGTTTCTTAATGGTAAATCAATCACAATACTATGTAAACTATAGTGCAATACCGATAATCATTAATCGTGGACGGGATACAGAATAGTTTCAGAGCCATCTCAATAGATGCCAAATCCTCCTATGCTCACACCAATTCTCAAATACAACCATGTTAGCATAATTGCCATGGAAAACAGAATATGCATAATCATAATAAGATTGATGTACATATGTAGTACTATTACTCACAGAGTTACAATGGAGCGTTTGTCCCTCCAGGAGTGCATTACGTACCTGCAGACATAACTTACAAATTAACTCCTTTTCCTTTTTAAATCATTAAGGAATTCTTCATTGAATCATTACATTCGTATGAATTATAATCATCTTAAAGTCATCAAAATAACATTCTAAAAATACCAGAAGACTGAACATTCAAAACTGAGCAATCAATAATTTTGCTTGAAAAAAGGGTTCCCCGCTCCGGCGCCACTTTGGCGCTCGAAGGCACAAAAATACCAAACCTCTTTGGGAGGTCGATTTTTCCTCGGCGGGACTTCCTCCTTCGGCGTCAAGCAAATTTCTGAAAAACTGGATTTCCTATCTTTCTAAATCTTTCCAATCTTTAACAATGCAAACAAAGCTTCAAACTAGACAAACTTAATATCAAATTAAGGTGCTAAATCACCCAATAAACCAACCACAACCCTCTTCAAGCCTTCAATCATACAATCCATCAATTTCATATGTAAAATAACCATAACTTCCTAAAATCCTCCTTATTCAAACCCAAACTTCCCAAAAATCTCATAATTCTTCTATACACTTCAAATATATAGAAATCACATAATTCAACAATAGAAATAACTCAAATCTGACTATGATTGTAAATATTGATGTGGATTCAACCCTTACCTCAATAATCAAACAAAAAGGTGAGCTAGAGATGGAGCCTTCACAATTCCAAGTTCTAATCGGATAAAAACGTTGATCTTCCCTTAATCTCCTCCTTGATGCCAAAAATCATGGTGGATCATGATCAAAGTAAAGGAATTCAAGAGTTTAGGGCTAGGGTTTGGACTAGGGAGAAAAGGAAAGAAGAAGGGAAAGAAAATATCAAAAAGTGATCCAAAATCACGATTTAAAAGCTGCTGTCCCGAAAACTCCTCGGCGCACCTTTTCCCGCTCGAGCGGACCTACTCACAACCTGATTCCAAAACTTCAAACAGGTGTAACTTTCCCATCCGGACTCCGTTTTAGGTCGTTCTTGTGTCCAAATTGAAGCCCCGGAAATAAGCTTTCCAATGGTTCTAACCTCATATCCAAATTCAAAATGTGGACAAAGAAAAGGACAAAAGAGTGGCAGCTGTTCGTAAAATAACTATCCGAATCAAATTCTTTGGTTCAATCTTACCCTACCATCATATTGCCACCTCAATCAAAATCCCTAAGTCCAAAGATAACACATGAGAGTCTCCACAAACATTCACCGAACCTTTAATAACTTTACGTGCACCTAGCTTCAATTCCAAAAGATATAGTTGAATCAACGCGTATTGGGGTCGTTACAAACTAACAACCAACCCGTTCCAAACTCACCCAACAAGTTCCAAAACTCAAATACAAGGAGTCAAAGGGGAAAAACAAGACAAGGATACATTATTCAACTACAGAACCTGAGTCCGGGACACAATGAAGGTCGGGGCAAAACCGGGATCGCTATAACCTCTCCCCCTTAAAGAATTTCGTCCTCGTTTAGTACAAGTTTCAAAATTATGATTATCCCATTTTCAAAATGATTACCATTCCACTCTCATCGCCATGACCTACCCACCGGTCATACAATATCTTCAAAAGAGAACAAATCCACAATATATAGCTCAACATATATTACCAATATGCATCTTCCGAAATTTAGCTTATTTCAATACATACATCTCATGTTTTCCTAAACATATTTAATGTTTATGACAAGTTTACAATTTTCCAAAACTTAAGTAACATATACAATGTTTTCATTAATTTAAAACATACACAATGTTCACATTAAACTTGCATTTCCGAAACACATTCAACATATACAATGCTTTCATAATCCAAAACATACGCAGCATTTTTATAGTTCATAAACTAAACTAAAATTCTAACATACATTCAAACATCAATAAATAAGTCCGGATATTTCTCTCGGACTTCTAATTCACGCTCCCACATTGCTTCCTCAACCCCATGATGTTTCAACAGTACTTTGACCAAGGGAATTGTCTTGCCTTGCAAGGCTTGGTCCCATCTATCGAAGACTCTCACTGGTCTTTCTTCATACGAGGCATCCTCATCTACCTCTAAGTCGGTCCAATCCAACACATGTGATGGATCCGACTCATATTTCCGAAGCATACTAATATGAAACACGTCATGCACTTCAGAAAGTTATGGCGGCAATGCCAAAGGATATGTAACTTCCCCAATCCGCTCAAGGATCTCAAAAGGGCCAATAAACTGAAAGGATAACTTCCCACTCTTTCCAAACCTCATCAAACCCCCGCCTAGGTGATATTTTCAAAAAGACATGATCACCCACCTCAAATGACAAAGGCCTTCTCCTACGGTCGGCATGACTCTTTTAACGGCTCTGGGCTATAACCAACCTCTTACGGATAAGTGCTACTTTCTCCGTCATTTCCCGAACCAACTCTGGACCTAACAAAGGTACATCACCCACCTCGGCCCAACACACTGGAGATCTACACGGCCGGCCATACAAGGCCTCAAACGGTGCCATGCCAATACTCAACTAGAAACTGTTATTGTAGGCAAACTCCACTACAGGTAGATGTCTCTCCCACGACCCTTTAAAGTCAAGGACACAGCCTCGAAGCATATCCTCAAGAATCTAAATGGTACGCTTGGACTGCCCGTCAGTCTGAGGGTGTCGTGCTAAAAGTCAATCTAGTGCCCAAGACACTCTACAAGCTCTGCCACAACCTAGCTGTGAAACGCGGATCTCTATCCGAAACAATCGTCATAAGGACCCCATGCAACCTCACTATGTCCCGAATATACAAATCAGCAAGGTAATCTACCAAATCTCTCACGCACATAGGAATAAAATGCGCTAACTTGGTCAACCGGTCAACTACCACCCAAATGGCATCACTACCCCGTTGAGTCCTCGGAAGACCCACAACAAAGTTCATCGTGACATGTTCCCACTTCCATTCAGATATAGGCAAGGGTTGCAACAAACCCGTTGGCCTCTGATGTTCGGTCTTCACTTACTAACAAGTAAGGCACTTCGATACAAACACTGCCACATCCTTCTTCATACCCCTCCACCAAAACTGGCGACTTAGATCATGATACATCTTTGTGCCTCCCGGATGCACCGCAAGGCGTGAATGGTGGAACTCTCGGAGTACTTCCTCTCGGCAAGACTCCGGCACAAATAGACGGTCACGGTATCTCACACTCAGGTAAGGATACACAGTCAAACCCTTCTCTACCTTCCCGCTAAAGATCTTTTCCCGGAGGGATTCGACCTCAAAGTCACCCTTCTGTGCTTCTAACACTCGGTTCACAAGTGTAGGTTGTGCAACTACAGAAAACAAGGCTGCAGACTCTACAGACTCGCCCAGATGCAAGTCAAATTCTGTAAGAGCACCCAACATCTCCCACTCTCAGATAGCTATACAAACCACACTACTGATGGATTTCCTACTTAGGGCATCTGCCACAACATTGGCCTTTCCCGGATGATAATGCAACTCGAAATCATAATCTTCTATGAACTCCATCCACCTTCTCTGCCTCAAATTCAAGTCCTTCTGTGTAAACAGATACTTCAGACTCTTATGATCAGAAAACACCTCAAACCTCTCACCATACAGATAGTGCTTCCAAATCTTCAAGGAAAAAATCACGACTGCTAACTCTAAATCGTGAGTAGGATAGTTTCTCTCGTGTGTTTTCAACTGTCGTGAGCCATAGGCTACTACTTTCCCCTCTTACATCAGTACACAACCCAAACCCTCTCGTGAGACATCACAATACATTGAATAGCCTCAACCCCTCTCCGGAATAATCAAGACTGGAGTGATAGTAAGTCTAACCTTAAGCTCTTGGAACGACTTTTCACAAGTCTCACTCCACACAAATTTGACCCATTTCCTCGTTAGTCTAGTCAAAAGCGAAGCTAATCTGGAGAAATCCTTCAAAAACCGACGGTAATACCTCGCCAACCCCAAGAAACTACTGTAGACACTCCATTTTGACCGACCCTAAGACTTGGGCACTTTGTTTTGACCACCCGCTGATGAAAATTGGAATATGCCATTTTGCGAATTTCTCAGCAGAAAAATCAAATTGAAGTTTTAATCCCAAGCCTCACCCATTTTGGCTAAATTAGTAATTTGTAGTATTTTATAATGTTATATAATGTTATGTGATGTATTTTCAAAATAGAAATAATAAAAATAAAATATAAAAAAAGAAAATAATAACCAAAAAGAAAAGAGAGAGAAAGAGAGTGAATTCAATTTATATATATATATATATATATGTTTATATATTAGAATATAAATAGAATATATTATCGTGGTTTTTGGGTGGCAAATGTTTTGAGGGAGTGGGCTGTGAGTTGGTTTAAAGATGAAGATGGTTTTGTTTTAAAATAGACATCATATATCTCGGGGGTGGGTTTTGATATAATAAAAAAATTTAAAGAAGACACTCACCCAATCTCTCTGGCTTTGAATTTGAAGCATGGGTGGTGGAGAATCACGAAAGGGGAGAGTGGAAGAATAAAAAAAAGAAAAAGAAAGAGAGCATGGATGAATCTAGGGGACAACAACAAAGGAGACACTCACATGGGGAGGTTGATTTTTAAAATGAAAAGAAAGACACCTAACAAACACACTATCTCTCCCTCTTCAGAATAATTGAGGTCTATGGGCACCAGGGGTGTGGATTTTTTATGATTGTTGGCATGGTGGGTGATAAACAATTAAAAAAAAAAACACAAAAACAAAGGCATGGCAGCTCTCTCTCTCTTTATATTTTCCAACTTGTTTGAAGCAAAAAAGAGAGAGAACAACACATGCAAAAAGGCTCTCTCTCTCTCTCTCGGGTTGCATTTTGAGGGAGGAAAGCTGGGCATACATACACGAGGCACACACATACGCATAAACGAGGCACACACACACACATTAGTATATACACACCATACACACACTGAACACACACGGCAGCAACCCCTTCACCACTCAACACACACGGCAGCAGCCCATTCACCACTCAACACACATGATTCATACCACTCAGACTCACAGCACACGCGACATTACAGCCAATAGACCATTCACACACACACGGTTTTAAAGAGAGAGAGCACACACACCATAGACAGCACACATACAGAGCTCCCTTGCATGAAAGACACTAATACAGACAGCCACACACACGCACACAAAGGGAGCGGGGTGGTTGTTCAGAGCTGCCCCTAAGGCCTTCACAACTACAAAACTTTTCAAAGAGAGCAGAGAAAGTTGGCATTTGTGGGAAGTTGATGTCTACCAATCCGGATGTAAAAGACATTGATTCTGATCACAAGGATCCTCAGTTGTGAAGCTTCTATGCCCCTGATATCTATAGCAATTTACGTGCCGTGGAGTTTATTCAAAGGCCAAGTTTTAATTTTATGGAAACAGTACAGTGTGATATCACTCAGAGCATGCGGGGTATTTTAGTTGACTGGCTTATGGAGGTCTCTGAGGAATACAAGTGCATCTTATTGACCTGTTTCTCTCTCAAAACTACATCGAAAGGCAAAGACTACAACTATTTGGCATCACTTGCATGTGAATTGCCTCGAAGTATGAAGAGATTCGTGCACCGCGTGTGGAAGAATTCTGCTTTCTCACCGGCAACACTTGCCTTAGAGGAGAGGTACTAACAATGGATAGTCAAGTCTTGAACTATTTGAGATTTCAACTTGTTGCTGCATCCACTGCAAAATCTTTTTTTGAAATGAGTTCACATAGGCTGAGGCCTGCAGGATTGAAGAAAAATGATTTTTGCTAATTGTCGACTCGATGAATGACCGGGGGTTTAAAACTTTCATTTTTATTTTGAGTGTGTTGTGAGTTTTTTATTTTATTTTATTATCCCCTTCTCTCTCTCTCTCTCTCTCTCTCTCTCTCTCTCTCTCTCTCTCTCTTATTTAGATCTGTAATATTTAAAGTGTTGTAATAATTCCCCCATCCCGCTTCTTTCTATCTCATTCTTTAAGCGCTTTCCCTAACTGTACATATGTATATATCTAACATATCATGCATATCCATGCTTTGCATCCATGTTTCATTCATCTTGATTTGGCTAAATTTGCATTTGTGGATTTAATCAATTCTTATGTGATTTTATGCGCTACCTTATGTTCTTGAGATGATTCACATGTCATATCTTAGAAGCCGAATCTTTAGTTGCATCTCATGAGTGAATTGCATTAGAATTCTGTATATAGGATCATGCATATTTTACTAACTTTGTTTTGTAGCTTGTTCATAGGACGTCGGTAAATATGTGAGTTTTTATGCTTTAGCATCCCGCCTGTACATAATTTTCTTATTATGTTTAACATCCTACCATGACGCTAATTGCTTAATTGATAAACCATTTGAATGCCTGTGGCTGAAGGCTTGTTGTTTGAATTGGAACGATTCAACGAATGTAAGTTTTAAGCCCACTTTGTTAAGTGACAAATCATATTTTAAGCCCACTATGTTTGGTGGCAAATTCACAAACTCTAAGCCCACTTGAGGTGGTAAATTCAAACCCTTTTCGAAAAACAAACATGAAATTGAATTATTCCAATTTGAGCAAACTAGTCTATACCTTGTACGCTTCACATAATAAATTTTGAGGATTTATCAAATAATCAGAACATGAACATATAAAGAAAATAAAAGTCATATCATGGTTTAGTAGAGGCCGATCTTTTGATCGGGTGAGCGGGGGTGCTCATTATTGAGCTTCCCCTCTCATACTTAAGGTTCCAAGCCAAGCATCTTTGGTTACGACAAATAGTGGCCTTGGCACGAGTCATGGATTTCCTAATTTTCCCAAAATAAATATTAGGTGGCGACTCTGAGATCTGATGACGAAGTCCATTTTTGACAAAATTGCAATAAAATGGATTTTCAATAAAAGTTGCCAAATCTGGACTTTCATCTACGTTTCACATTGCACTCGTGAGACTAGATCAAAGAGATCTCGGGAGTCCGAACTGTTTAACGCGCGCGAGTACGCCCCGGGCATGTTACAGTTTCTGGCGACTCTGCTGGGGATTGTATGAAACCTTGACTCGAACTCCATAATATGACTTTTATTTTCAATTATATGTTTATTGCATTGCATGCATTGGTGCACTTAAAGTTCCTGTGTTGCCCAGATACTAGTGGGAGCACATGAATACTTTTTGTGACACTACACCTATCTCTACGTTACTTTAGAGGCCTTGTGTTATAATCTTTTGAGATCTGAAAGTTCTCAGACTTTGAAGAGAGGCTATATTGACTCTTCTGATTTTCTAAGATCTTCATTGGTTATGACCCAAAGGACTCTTTGGCAATGTCACCTTGACTTTAACCCCTAAAGTAAAGCCAACCTTGTACATATAGTGAGCTATAGTACCTTTCAAATTAGGACATGGATGCTTTTCCATTTCTAGGATGTATGATACCGCTTGTTTGAATAGTGAAACCCTAGATCATTTCAAGCTAGGACAGGATAACCCTACCCTCTTTAGGGGTGTTTGTTCTCTTTCCTACTTTATGTGCAATGTATTGGATCTATATAGGGGTTCTCAAATTCGAATGAGTGGTTCAGGCTGTTCAGTTTAGCACCATTACTTCAAAAACAAAAACAAAAAAATAACAAAAACATAAAATTAAAAAAAAAACAAAAAAAAACTCCGATATCCCACAAAGTTGACCATTGTAAATAAATAGAACTTGTAGGGTATTCGACCATCTCTGTGATTGGGGAGTGGCCACATATTGATTGCACAGACTTTATTTTAAATATTGTGGATGGCCCACACGTTGACTGGCAATTTGAGAATGGTTTTATTTTGAGTTCTGAATGGAGTATTGAGTCTAAGTTTGATTCCACCAAGTTTGTAGAGTTGGGATCATGCTCGAGTTATTCTAGTGAGTCAGAGTCAGTTGATTTCGAGAGTGCTAACCTAGACATTTCTGTCCTGTCTAGGTCTTCTTTGTCATTTTCTTTTGAGTCTGTTGTCATTGTTGAGTCATAGTCTCTTTTTAAAAAAAAAAAAATTAATGAAAAAAATAAATATAAAAAAATGCCATAGAGTCTGCTTACTTCTCTGTGCCTTTAAATCATTGCATTGACCAAAGTTTTTCAAAACTTTTTCCAAAACTCCGATAAAAACAAAGAGGAAGAATTTCCTTGGGATTTGCAAATTTTGATCAATTGAGAGGAAGAGAGGTGTGCTAAGCCTTTGATGAATAAAATCATTTTTGTTAATGTGGGTACTGAGAAGGATCATGGCTTGGTCCAAATTGGTTCTGTCTTGTCTTCGTAAGAGTACGAGTGATTAGTCACTTTGTGAAAAGATTTCAAAAACTGTTTTTGCATGGTCCTATGAAGCCATGCCTGGAATTGATTATACGGCATAGGATCCCTCTTGACTCGAGGTCCGACCTCTTTAGCTCCTTAGCTTTCAAACCTTGATTCGAAGTATTCAATGATCAATCAAAGTGTAAGGCCTGCGTAGCCGAATTGGAAATAGCCCTTGAACTAGGGGCCATGATGTGATTCAAATGGAGGCAGCCCTTCAACTAGGGGCAATAAGGTCAAATGTGATTCAGATTTGAAATAGCCCTTGAACTAGGGGCAAAAGTGTGAGGCTTGCGTAGTTGAAATGGAGACAGCCCTTGAACTAGGGACAATAAAATACCACCCCTGAGAGGTTCGCTGGGCTAAAAACCTGGAAGGGCGACCCAGGCAAAAGTTAGAGCACAAAAAAAAAATGAAAAATGAAAAATGAAAAGCTCGCAAGGTTGAAAACCCGAAAGGGTAGCTTTGGCAAAAGTTAGAGCGTAAAAGGAGAGTGTCAATACTCGAGTGAACCTTAGCCAGAACTATGTGGGGCCTGTGGTTCATATTGGAAATAGCCCTTGAACTAGGGGCAAGAAGGTTGGATGTGATTTGGATTTGAAGCAGCCCTTGAACTAGGGGCAAAAGGTGAGATGTGATCAAAGAGTTAAAACTGAATCATTTCCCAATGAAGACCGCCCAGAAAGGCAAAACCCAGAATTTGAGAGAATGAATTTTATTATTGAAGGACAGTCGAGTTCCTATCCACTACACTAGGGGCAAATTCAGACCCAATTAGCCTAGTCCCTACATCATCATATCTATTGGTCAAGTGTAGCAGTCGTTCTTATAGATGGCCTAGAGATTTCACACCCAATCAACATGGACAAGTTAAAATAAAAGTAACCCTTGAGAGGCTCACTGGGCTAAAAACCCGGAAGGGTGACCCATGCAAAAGTTAGATCAGAAAAACAAAAAAAAATAGAAACTCAAAAGAAAATAAAAAAAAAATGATGAAAAAAAAAATGAAAAAAAAAAATAAAAAAATGAAAAGCTCGCAAGGTTGAAAACCCGAAAAGGCAGCGTTGGCAAAAGTTAGAGCACAAAAGGAGAGTGTCAATACCCGAGTGAACCTTGGCCGGAACTACGATGGCCTGATTCCTATCTTGAGGATACGTAGGTAGCTTCATCTTGAAATTCGACCCCAATAATTTTTGTTAACTCATTCATTTCGTCCATGTTTGATTAGTGTATCTTTAGTCGACTTGGTTGTCCTATCCATGTTAGATTGGTGTATCTTCGTTCTGCTCAGTTCAATTGGTTCGATTCAACTTGGTTCGGTTCGGTCCAATTCTACTCGGCTTCATTCGGTTCGGATTGGCTTGGTTCGGTTGGCTTGGTTCGGATATCACCTTTGATTATCTGGTTTGGAACTATGTACCCCAATGGTTGATTCCACGTTAGTTGAGTAGTGGCCATTTACAAAAATAGGTTTTGATTAATTTGAATGAAGCTGACTAATTTTTCTCGAAAATTGTTCCATTTTTTGCAAAATGTTGACCATTCTTTGGATTTGAAAAGGGAAAATTTTCAGTACTCACAGTTTAGCTTACATGATTTGAAACAGAAAATGGAATAAGTATGCTAATCTAACTCTCATGCTGATCAAAACATTTTTACAAAAAAAAAAAAAAAAATCCAGAAAAAATTTCAAGGTAATGAATTAGGGGCATAATCGCGTTAGAGATTCTGTCTTCTCCACACTCGAGTCAACTCGTCAGTGTATATGAGTGTATATTCATACCTGTCAGTGTATATAAGTGTGTATTCATACCAGTTAGTGTATATAAGTGTGTTCCTTTTATACCAGTCAGGGTATTCATACCAGTCAATGTATATAAATGTGTTCCTTTCATACTAGTCAGTATATTCAAACCGGTCAGTGTATAAATGTGTTTAGATTGTTTTACTTCATTTTTTTTTCTTACATTGAGTCAGTTTTGTTTTTATTCAGGTCAGTATGGATCAATGTCCAAATCAGGGTTCAAAATTCAACCATTCTCCAACTCAATCAAACAAAATCGTTTTCACACTCAAAGTGATATGCCAGTCACACCATTGAATGTGCAAAACGAAACTGATTTTATTGATTATAGAGGATGACCTCCCCGATTACAGAGACAAAAAAAAAAAAAAAAAAAGAGTTGAAGCTATATTTGCCCACTCCAAAAAAAAAAAAAGACCTATATATACCAACAACAAAAAAAAAAAAAAAAACAAAGAAAAAAAAAAAGGGGATCTTGTTCTTCTTTCTTCTCCGGTGACGGCCACACGCCGACTTCACTTACTCGGTTCTACCCCCGAGCTCTTCCTCTTTTTGTCGTCGACCCTCGAAGGCCCTGCTCCAGTACTTCCGCCGAGAACTACCACAGTGCTTCCGCCAAGAGAGTCGACTCCCCGCCGGCCATCAAAGGCGAAGTATGAGGGAGCCCCAAATCTGGCCATGGAGGTGGCTTACCATTTCAACTCCTTGTTTTCAGCCTTCAATGCACAAATCTCTGCCCACACATCTTTGTACATGCGCTGGAGTAGAGAGAGTTGGGCGCTGACCTGGTGTACTTCACTCGTCCTGGCCTACAGTCGGTGAGACAAGTTAGTCACCGCCGCCACTGTCTCTATGCAGGACCTCAATGTAAAGTGGTTGGCTTCTACGTCGGATTGAGCAGCCATTATTTGCTCAATCGACAACACATGAAGGTCAGGAAGATGAATGATGGGAAGAGTGGAAGTAGGGGCACTCGGCCCTGAACCAGAAGAGTTTATGGGATCGTTTAGATCCGGAAACAGAGTAAGGGGACGGGATGAGGAAGCCATGGATGTGTGGTGAGAGGTGTAAAAGAAATGAGACTCTAGAGAAAAATAGCAGAGAGCAGATTGAGTTTTGAGTAGCCTCTGCCAGAACTCTCGAAGAAGAAGAAGACGGAAGAGGAGAAGATGAAGGAGATGGAAGTGAATGAGGAAGAAGCAGAGAAATGATGAAGAGATTAAGAAGAAGGATGAAGAAAAGAAGCTGAAAAGAATAAGACAAAGAGGGAGAGAGCCGAGGCGAGCATCGTTCGAGGCCTACTTTTGTCGGCCAGTGGCGCAAAAGCAGGCCGCGTGTCAGGCGTGGATGTCAAAAACAAAGAGAGAGACGCGGGAGAATTATGTATGCATATATGTATATATACGGTATAACTATGTAATATATATATATTTGTTTGAACATTTGGGTCACAGGTGTGGCTTGGGTTCAATGATTTATCCCAGTAGGTTGAGGATTCGGAGAGCCTAAGCCCGAGGTCAGGGGTTCGAACCCCACATCGAGTGTTTCTTTTGGTTTGTTTTGGTTTTATGTATATATATGTCTTGTATAGTATATATATATTTATTTGAATATTTTTTCATAAGAGTGGTGTGGCTTAATGGTTGAGGACTCGGAGGCCAAGCCTGAGGTCAGGGGTTCGAACCCCGTAACCCGCGTCCATCCATTTTGTGATTTTCTTTTTTTTTTTTGCGTGTTTTGCGTACGTGTGCCGACGTCAGCAAACGGAATATGCCTTCTCAGTAACGGCATTTTCCTGCTGACGGCTACAAACAGAATATTCCTCATATGTGTATATCTCCGTATATGTTTGTATATAGGTCTGTATATGTCTGTGTCGTATATACCTGTATATATCCGTATATATCTGTGCACATATATACCGTATATATATGTGTATATATTCACCTCTGTCTGTGTATATTTCTGTATATGAATATATGTATACTGTATGTACATATCTGTGTATATTTTGTTTATATCTCACGATCACATTCGCACCGTGCATCTATCGCACAATCACATCCGCACCGTGCATCTATTGCATGATCATAACCATATTGTGCATCTATCGCACAATAAAGCATCTACCGCACACTTTCAATTCCATTGCACTATTTTGTGCAATCTTACGGTCTAAGAGACCTTAAATCCTCTGGTGTCTATGAGACCTCCTCCCTTACTCTCAACTGCTGGTAACCTGATCTGAAGTCTATCTTAGAGAAAGAGAGAAGACCCTTTCAAGTAATCAAACAGGTCATCTATACGAGGCATAGGATACTTGTTCTTAACTGTGACCCAGTTCAACTTTCGGTAATCGATACAAAGTCTAAGGCCCCATCTTTCTTTTTAGCAAAGAGGGCCGGTGCTCCTCAAGGCGAAGTACTAGGGCGAATAAAGCCCTTATCTAGTAATTCCTGGAGTTGAATCTTCAACTCATTTAACTCAGCTGGTGCAAAAACGATACGGTGCCATAGATATCGGTGTTGTGCCAGGCACTAGATCAATAGAGAACTTGATCTCTCGGTGGGATGGTAAACTAATAAGATCATCGGGAAAGACGTCCAAGTACTCACAAACCACTCTTGGCAACTCAACCCAGGCCTCATCACACTCATTACTCATAAAACTAGCGAGAAGACAACTAAGCTCACTCAGCTCGCATGGATCACACACCGGTGGTAAAACTCTACCAACCCGATCCCCTAAAAAATGAAAACAATCACCGCTCAAGGTACATATAGTAACTCTCTGACGGTAGCAATCTATAACAGTCCGGTATGATGATAACCAGTCTATACCCAAAATTACATCAAAACCAGTGATATCCATTAACACAAAAGAAAAGGGAAGTCGACGATCGGCGACCTCTATATCACAACCCCGACACCCCTATTTCAAAACTATCTCGCCCCCAATAGGTGATACAACACAAATAAGAGATGCTAACTGTGCCAACTCCAACCCCAAAACTGATGCAAATGCAGAAGATACAAAGGAATAGGATGCACCCATATCAATTAACACATTAGCAACCGAGTTGCAAACAAAAATGTACCTTTCACAACAGATGGAGCCGGTACAAGATCTGGCGCTGTAACAGCATATACGCGCCCCGTAGGTCTCTGATCTACTTGCTCACCCCTCAAAGCATAAGACTGCTACACTGATTAAGCTGAAGAGGCTCCCTGATTGGCCCTCGAGGCCTGTACTGACTGCGTTGGCTAGTGATTCTGTGTTTGCCTCGAACCAAACGCACCAGGTGTGCCACCCAACCGCGGGCAAAACCTCTTCAAGTGCCTCGCCTGCCCACACTGATAACAAGTGAGCGGCTGGCCTCCACCCTGACTCTGGCCTTGAGAACGAGCCGAAGAGGAAGCTGCTCGCTGCTCTCCTCCCCTCTGTGGGCAAGCTGGAGACTTGTGGCCCAACTGACCACATTTGTAACAAGTGATGTCTTCCTGACCGCCTCTCCCAGAACTCGAACTCGGCACTGGAAAGGTGGATCTCGAATGCACTCCTTGGGACTGCTAAGGGTTAGAGCCCCTCTGCCTCTTACCGTTCCCCTAACCATCCTAGCTCCTTCTAGAGCCTGTCATCCTCTCCTCCTCCGCATACATAATAGTCTCAAGATGGGCTGCAGCCTCCACAAGCCGCCCATAATCCCTAATCATGGACCCGGCAACTCGAAACATGAGCCCGGTCCTCAATTTCTTCTCGAACTCCAAACAACGGTGCTCCTCTATTGCCACTAACTTCAGTGCAAACCTAGACAAGCTAGTAAAGGTAGCCTCAAACTCAGCCACTGGTGTATTCAACTATTTGAGCTGAAAAAATTGATCCCTCAACTTCTCCCTCACTGTAGCAGGTAAGTACTTGTCCTGGAAAGCTTCAACAAAGGCCTCCCAAGTCTCTCCAATGCGCCCTCGCACATACTTCAACCACTGACCTATGTCTCCCTTCAATTGGAAGGATGCCAAAGTCACCCTCAAACCTCTGTCTTCGATGCCGAGCATCTCAAACATCTTCGTCATCTGTTCAAGCCACTCATCAACCTTCAATGGTTCCTTAGGATCACCCAAAAACTCATTCGGATTCAACCGAACGAACTCCCTCTTCAGAAAAGACGGCCCTGCCTCAGCTACTTGGGCCTGGACTTGATTCTCAGCCCTGGGAATGTCCATAGATTCCCTCAATGCTCCTGTCATTTCACGGGCTAAGGCGCCCATGGCCTGTTGACCTACTGGCTCAGCCACGTTGGCCTGACCAACTCCCCCCTCCTATACCGGAATTTCATCCGATATAGGCATCTCATGTCTCCTAGGCCTACTGCGCCTACCACCATGACTTCGTCCTGACATCCTAACAAAGGTAACAAAGAGATTAGCACATTTACAAATGTGTCGAAGCTATCTCACTCAGGTCCTAATACGATGGACAACAGTAATTCACTCCACATAAGCATATAATCACATAAGCACATACAAACTTCATTTTCGGATAATAACCGTCCCATGGCGTTGCTAGGGTTCCAGTTAGAAACGGCAGTGATCAAGTGCCTTTCTAATAGGACTCCCAGAAACCCATGGACCCGATCAACATCCTAGAAACTAAATCCCATACCCATATAATCACATAAACATGTTATCATATAAGCACATAATCACTCATACTTAAGTCTCTAACAAACGAGACAAACCCAATGTGGTACTAACCACTTCCCACGTACCCAAAGTATTCAAACTCGGTACACTCTGATACCAAGTTGTCACGTCCTCAAAATATGATATAATCAATTATTCGCAAGATCTATAGATATAATAGAAATGTTATACTTTCATTCATCAGAGTTAATATTACAAAAAGCTGTCACATGCATTACACTTTCATAAATGTTCATCTTTAAACTATAACATGTAACCCTAATTGAGAATAACAAAATAAATGCCTTAGGGGCTTACATCTTTCCAAGACTTCGCTTGGTTACAACAAAAGAAGAGTCTAGTCTCTATACAAGTAAAACCCTCGGCTTGAATAAACATTCAATACAAAATGAAATCACAAAAGTGGAGCGTTCAGCCCCTAAGCCTCCCAAGCTATGTCCTTAGAGGTGGCATGTCACCTGTATCTGAAAATGGTTTCCCAAGTACGGTGAGCCAAAGCCCAGTAGAGATATGCTAAACAATATATGAGAATTAACTAAGCTAGCAGCATCAGATAAATGTTCAATACTAGTAAATCAACTTACACCTCTTTCATGACCAATCAATATCGATATCTGTATTTCATCCAAATCAATTCATTGACATAGTTCATTGTTGTCTAAACAATTCAAAACGAGACTACAACTCATTTATCAACACTTTAATAACAAACATTATTCAACACTTCCATTTTCTTGTCATTTTACAGAATCACATCCTAGGGAACCGGCACCTATATATGTGTAATTTTGGGACTTTCACCCTGGACATTCCGGCCAACTTAATTATCAATAGAGTCCCCCTATCTCCTCCCAAACAATGGAGTACATCCCCTATCTCCTCCCAAACAATGATACATATACAATGTATTTAAAAGCATGTCGTATACAATGACTACCAAAATTCACATATTCAACAATTTAATCAATCTGTCATATTCAATGACACTATTCAAATGACTAGTTCCGATTTACCTAGTCCCCATACAGTTTCTACAACAATCATAGCTATCCTCTACCGATAGCCCAAAACAGATATTTTCTAAACAGATAAACAAATCCATCAACGGATAAATTATCAACTTTTCATAGGTGTGTGATTTATCAAACCAAACTACACTATCCAAACACATTTTTCCCCAATTTCATAATTTCCAAACCAATTTCATTATTTACACAAATAGTTATTTCAACTCAACTTAGGACAATTTTCCCCCTATTCCAAAACATCAACCCATAGGTCCAAATCTCTCTATTTCAGCAATAATGAATCTTATACACAAACCTCCACCCCCCCCCCCCCCAACATGAAAACCCCTCTTTTAGTTTAGAGCCCAAACCTTAACTTTTACCCAAATCTTTCCAAATCCCACCATTTATACAAAATGACAAATATCTAGGTTAAAGCTCATATTAAATAGTAGAATATCTCTACCTCGAGTATAGAAGCTCAAAGGAGAAGAAGGAAGAAACCTTGAAGATGACCAAACTCCACCTTTTTCGGATCAAATGGAAGCTCACGCTATACTCTATCTTTTTAACAAAAGAAGTAGGGTAGAAAGGCCCTTGATCAATGAGTATTTGTAGAGAGAGAGAGAGAGAGAGAAAGAGAGAGAGAGAGAGAGTTTTAGAGAGAGGAGGTGCTGGGTTAGGGTTTTTAGGGAATAAGAAAATCAAAAGTGGTGTAAAATATCTCTGCTATGAACTACTATACGCGGTCTTCGCTCGCTCCTTCACTCGAGCGAAGGAGTTATCGCTCGAGCGACTAGACACAACAAGTGACCTCGCTCGAGCGCAAGAAACGTCGCTTAAGCGCACAATGCAAAGTTTCAGGTCTGCCACAAACGCAGACGCACGCTTGAGCGCATGAAGTCTCGCTTGAGCGAAAAAATAATTTCACAAGGCTCGCTCGAGCGAAGTAATTCATTTTCCCAGAAAAGCTGCATCTGGGAAAAAGACCTGAGGACTCTCAATCCTCGCTCGAGCTCAAGAAGCCTCGCTCTAACGAAGAAGTAAACTACTCAAAGCTCGCTCGAGCGAAGAGACCAAAATCTGGGCAGCAAACATTTATACCAACTAACAACCAACCTGTTCCAAACTCACCCAACAAGTTCCAAAACTCAAATACAAGGAGTCAAAGGGGAAAAACAAGACAGGGATACAATATTCAACCATAGAACCCAAGTCCGGGACACAATGAAGGTCGGGAAAAAATCGGGATCGCTATATATCCACCGAATCTGCTGCTACTCCATAAGCGAGCATCCTCATAGCAGCTGTCATTTTTTGAAGGGAAGACAAACCAATGATTCCAACAGCATCTATTTTCTGGACAAAATATGATCGTATGCTTCCATCGTAAATAGAATATGAAAAAAGAGAGATCGATTCATCCGGAATCTCCTCCTGAATAAATGGGCAAGATATATAGCTATTTCTGAGAAGTAGTCTCGACAAAGTCTCTCATGGCCTTGAACTCGATTGCAATAAATAACTGTATGGCCTTCAATGGAACCACTACGTCTTCTCGAACATCTTTCTCTATTGAGTCGCTCTTCTTCCATTGCAGCTATCGTTATTAGCTGCAATTTGCCATCACCGTCAAAGTCATTAAGAATCATTTTCATGATATTGCGAGCCATGGTAATTAAAAAATGAATGAAGTTGAGAAATATAGTTCAAATTGGTAAAAATGAAAGAGCAAATCATTTTTATAAACAAAAATATATGACCGTTAGGAATATGTCTGCTAGAGAATATTACCGTTTGAAAATATGTCCATTGAGAGAATATTACCATTTGAAAATATGACCGTTGAGATAATATGATTGTTTGAAAATATTTTTTTATAAATAATTTAATTATATATTTTAAATGAATAAATATTTGCCAATGCCACGTCAATATATGTAACATGTCATAAAAAGATTATTTATTTATTTATAATAGATTTCTTTTAAAATTTAGTTAAGTTAGTTTGATTGGTTAACTAAAATAAAAAGTATGATTAGAGTGTACACTAGCTAAACTAGTTAGCCAAAATAAAGAATGTAGTTTTCTGTGTACTTTGAGGAGGTATTTTGGAGAGTATGATTGGAGATACTCTTAATAACCTGAAGAAGGACCACCCGGAGCGCTTTTTTTTTTCCTATGAAAAATACTAGAAATAGAAACCCCAATAAAATGGTGCCACACGGATTAGTATATTAATTTATATATATTATTGTCATTTTAAAATTATAATTTTACTTATTATACAAATTATAAAGTCATCAAAATTATTAGATTTTTTACTAAATATTCATATTGGTGTGGAATGTGAGTGTTTGATTAAAAAATTAATAATTTTCTTGAAGTTTCTAACATTATTATTTTTTTTTTTTTAGAATTACAAGAATTTCTATCGAGTTTTAAAAAGTACACCTTTTTTTTAATTAGCACATATTTCAAATCACATTTGTTTGCATTGTATTTGCGAAACTGTCCATTTATGTGAATCAGTGCGGGTTGTGTGGTCCGGATAACTCTATACCCAGACCTACCATAGACATTTTGTGTGATAAATAAATCATCTTAATCTTGAATTATGTCTTAATAATGCAAACCATGATGTTAACAATAATTAACCCACAAAATTTCACAATAAATTTGATATGCATAAAATTTTGTTAATTATAAAGATTATTGAGAATAATAGTATCACAATCACTTGATAACGTAAATAACTTGTATCAAACTATAATGTCATGCAAAAAAATAAAATAAAATACAATAAAAGAGAGAAATCCTATAAACTCATAAAAATTATTCGTAAATTTACTTCGACTTTTAAATTAGTGGTGTATATTATTATTATGGGACCAAATTATAATCTCAACTTTTAATTATAATTTATAAGTAGTTTTTAAATTTTTTTAATTTAAGTTTGTTATCTTGCTCATAAAAAGAATTTCTCAAACAAATCATTAATTAATCATGTTAGTAACTCTTTATCTTTGATCTCCTCTATCAATGAAACATGCATATCATATCAAAGTATAAATCCCTTCTCTATAATCATTTTCTCCATAGTTTGAATAATACTCGCATAGTTTCTATAGTATTTTTAAAAAATTAATCAAGATAAGAACTTTGTAAGATTATAAGAATTATATAAGAAAATAGTTTTAATCCATTTTATTTATAAAAAAATGATAAAAAAATTATTTGAATTATATTTGAAAAAAATATAACAAATGATATCTTTACTCATCATATGCTAACAAAAAAATTACATAGGTTACTCAACCAAAAAAATAGTCAAATGCAACTAAAGTCATGGATATTGAATTAAATCATATGAGCTCTATATAATTTAGCAAATCAACTAATAATAATAAAGAGATATCAACAAATATATAGTACTTCGCTACCATGTTTGTATTATATTCATTAATTTCATATATCATATGAAAGTTTTAGTCGTCTCGATCCTTAAATAAAATAAGCACCAAGAAAACAAATTTGGTAAGAAGTCGACTCTAAACTTTATTATTGAAAAAACAAAAATTTCAAAGAGAGAATTTAGAGATGAGATTGAAGAAATACTATAACAAATAACAACCTTAGAGAAGAAGAAAAAAAAAAAAGAAAGAGCCATAACAATAATCTAAAGCAAACTATTTTTTACAACTAAAAGAAAGAATATCAAATTATTACCTTAAATAAATATAGTGATGAAAATTAATTTTGTGAGATTTTGGTGTTACCTCCTCCCATGCAACCTGCATTATTTTATTATTAATAATTTTCTCATTCGGAGCCGACCAATTTCTTTTAATCTTTTATTTTTTATCTTTATCACTTGGTAGATAATGACGAATAATAAAAATTATCAAGATAAGGTTAAGAATTTAAGAGGGGATAAGAAGTTATAGATAATGACATTTCGTAAGATAAAAAATTCAAAATACAAAAAGGATAATATGTGATAGAATGAGAAAGAAAAATATGAGTAAATCAAAATAGAGATTTATATATAGAGAGAGAGAGAGAGAGAGATTAATAAATGATATCTTTATCTAAATTTTGTTATTTTAATTTTTTATAAATCAATTATTTAATCTTTATCTTTATTTGTAAGACCACAAAATTAATTTTTATAAATTATTTAAATAATATTTTTTTTTATCAATATAGGTCATGAAAGAAATTTTCATAAATTATTTATGAATTTTTATATGTTTATCTATAATGAAATTAATTAAAGTACAAAATGAAGGAGGGGAAAAGGAGTAATTTCATTTTTTTAAAATTAATTATTTAACTTTTATCTTTATCGGTAGGCCATGAAATTAATTTTTATAAGTTATTTATCAATTTTATATGTTTATTTATGAGAAGAAATTTTAGATTATCTATAAGTTATGAAATTCATTTTTTAAATTAATTATTTAATTTTTATCTTTATCTGTAGACTATAAAATTAATATTCATAAACTATTTATCAGTTTTTATATGTTAATCTATATGGAGGAATTTTGAAATTAAAATCTTTACCCATAAGCAATGAAATTAATTTTCATTTTAATTAATCAAACAAATAGAAAATGAAGGAAAGTAGAAAACATGAAAAACAATCAAAGAGGGTTGTAGGAAAAAGAGAGTTTTACAATTATGAGAATTTAGAAATAAATATTTGGAGGCTTTTGACAAAATAACTACAATTGGTTATACGTAGACTCGCATAAAACTTGTGCTATGCATAGGATAAATTTTTATTGAATGTAAAGAAAAATTAAAATAATATTCAGTGTGTTTGGTTTCTGATTTTTGAATTCAATTTTCTGAAAATTGAGTTTTTTATTTTTCATATTTTTTTTTATTTTTAGTGAATATTTTTAAAATTTTACTCTTTTTTTTTTTTTACTTTTTTAGATGTACCTTACCTAGATGTATCTAAATAGTAAAATATTTATGAAAAATTATTTTAAAAAATTAATAAATATACAAAAATATGAAAAATGTACCGAATTTTTGTATTTTTTTTTTGTATTTTTGGTTTTTAGTGAATCTTTTAAAGTTTTTTTTATATACAAATATTATACTTTTTAAGTGTATTTATATTAGATGTGTCTAAAAATTAAAAAAAAATTATTTAAAATATTTTTCAAAAAAATCAATAAAAACAAAAAATATGGAAAATAAAGAAGTAAAATTTTTTGAAAAGTGAAACCAAACAGAGTGAATCCCCTCATAAATACAATTTTTATTTGTAAATTAGTGTTGTATAAAGTAAAAAAAATAAAATTTAATATCATGTGATTTTCCAGTTTTATAGAATTCATAAGTTAATTTTCTCTCATCTCACCCAAAGAAAATTTAATTATTAATTTGGTGTTTTTAATTTTTTTAAATAGAAAATCAGAAAATTAATTTAGTTATTAGTCAACATATTTTAAAAAAATAACAAAATTTTAATCTTCGCAAGTTAATCAATTGAAAATGATTTAGTTAATAAGTTGAATTATGTAAATTTGATTAGCAATTTTATAATTAAAAATACAAAAAGTGTGATGTTTAAGTGTATAGCTTGTTCACTTTTTATCTATTACTTCAACTTTAATTATTTTGATTTTTTTTATTGAAAACTTTGTTATATATTTAAATAAATTTTAGGAAAAATTACCAGTAAATCCTATACGGTAGAAAGTTGAACCATTTAGTCCTACAAGTTTTCTTATGCACCATTTAGTCCCATTATCTACATCATCAACATCAACAACATTATTAACATCATCAAAACATTAGCTACATTAGCAACATTAACAAAACATCATAAAAAAAAAATGTGAACATCATCAATTTCTAGATCAATTCCTCTTGCAGTCTCGATTACAATTCAAAACACAAACAGATTGAACACGTACATACACGCGATCACATATATATATATATATAAGTCCTAAATGTGGATCAATGTTAAAAAAAAAAAAAAAAAAAACTGAATGTTAACTCAAAAGCCCTAAATGTCGATCATATATATATATATAATCAATGTCGATCATATATATATATATAAAAGCCCTAAATGTCGACGATCATCTTCTTCTTCAAATCCCAATAATAAAGATGCTGATCGCGATGTTGGTTCCTATGTTATAATTGAGACGCAAGTATTATTGAGTATAGATTATTAATAAAGGAAACACATACACATTTATTTACATATACATATATGTATATATTATGTGTGTGTGAAATAGAAGAAGGGAGAGAAGTGGAGCAGAGACCAATGGAGAGGGAGAGAGAGAAGAGGACTTGGAATTGAAGGAGAAGATCTGGAGTTGCGACGACATTAGTACCCATCATCATCAAGTCAGCGATGTTAATGTTAATGTTGATGTTGCAGAATATTAATGTTGACGTTGCAGAATAATGTTAATGTTTGATGTTGCAGGTTGTATGTTGATGTTGATGTTGCAGAATATTAATGTCGATGTTGCAGAATATTGTCAATGTTTGATGTTGCAGGTTGTATGTTAATGTTAATGTCGAACATCATCATCAAATTGGGTCTTGTAAGAGAGAGAGAGAGGGGTGCAGGTTGTATGTTAATGTTAATGTTGCAGGTTGTCTGCTAATGTTAATGTATGTTGAACACCATCATCAAATTGGGTCTTGAAAGACAGAGAGAGAGAGGGGGGTGCAAGTTGTATGTTAATGTTGATGTTGCAGGTTGTCTGCTAATGTTAATGTATGTCGAACAGCATCATCAAATTGGGTCTTGAAAGAGAGAGAGAGAGAGAGAGGGGTGCAGGTTGTATGTTAATGGTGATGTCAATGTTGATTAACATTGGGATAGGACCTATCGGTTCATAAGAAAATTCATAGGACCAAATGGATTACAAGATATAAATTTAGGATTTATTGGTGCATGCCCCTAAATTTTAATAGTTTTATATATATATATATATATATATGGAAGTAATCTATTTGTGAGTATGATCAAATATTTTAAAAATAAGAAATTGCATAATCTTTTGATTACAACTTTTTCTTTTTAGACGTGGAAGAGGCCTCATGTGGAAGTTCGCTTTATGACAATGGCATCATACATATTATAATTAAAAAAAATTCTATTTGAAAATCAACGTTTGAGTTTATGTTTTTTTCTCAAATTTATAAACTGATACAACCATTTATAAACTAAAAAAATTATCAAATAAGTTTTTATGACAATTTTTAAAATTTTTGTAAATATAAACTGAAAACGAAATGGTTATCAAATAGGAATAATTCACCCATTTTATAATAATTTTTTTAATAATAAGCTATAAAAATATTTTTTTATTAATATATAATATTATAATGAAGCTCATGATCTGATGCAATACAAAGCAACTTTTAAACTGGAAGATAAGAGACATCAAACACACATATACATAGGGTACAACCAGGGTTTTAAATATCCACTCTTATCGGATTAGGTGTTACGTAATGGATTTTTGACTTTTTTATATTGTTATTCGTTGGTATATCAGTTGATGTTGTCTGTTAATTTTTGATATCGGTTGATATATGATCGTATCATTGATACTATATATTACATATTCCGATAGTGTTATTTAAAATCATAGGTATAACACACGTGGAGACATAGATGGAACTACGTAAGGCCTTTTTTTAATTTTATTGTTTTAATTTTTTAAAATAAATTATTTAATCTTTATCTTTATTTGTAAACCATGAAATTAGTTTTTATAATTTTTTATATGTTTATCTATAGGGAGAGACTTTAAAATTCAAACATTTATCTATAAGTTATGAAATTAATTATTTAATTTTTATCTTTATCTGTAGACCATAAAATTAATTTTCATAAACTTTTTATCAATTTTTATATGTTTATCTATGGGGAGGATAACTTTGAATTCAAATCTGCATCCATAAGTTATGAAATTAATTACTTATAAGTTTTTATATGTTTATCTATAGGCAGGACAACTTTGAAATTCAAATATGTATCCATAAGTCATGAAATTAAATTTTATAATTAAAAAATAAAGAAAAATATAAAACATAAAAGACAATTAAAGAGGGTTACCACGTAAAAAATAGAGATTTTTAAAATTATGAGAATTTAGAAATAGACTTTTAAAACTGTTTGAGAGAAAACTACATTTGCTTAGATATAGATATAGATAGATATAGATATAGATAGTATAGAAGTATAGATAGATAGATAGATATAGATACCTGGACTAGTGTGTACTAATTTATTTTCGCTTTATAAAATTAATATCAATTATAATAATAGAAAAAAGTTTCAATATTGTAACTTACTTTTTTTAAATATCTCATGCATTTATCTTGAATGTGAAAGATCTTTCAATTTCTTCTCTCTCAAGGTTTGTCTCTTATAGAGTGAGACGTGAGATTTTTATGTGATATTATGAATATATGAAGTGAAAAACGTGTATTGTAAAATAAAAATTTAAAATATAGATTTTTTAATTTATTTTTTTTCAAATATCTCATGTATTTATTTTTTTTGAATGGGAAGAACTTTCAATTTATCTTCTGTCAAGCTCTATCTCATATAGAGAAAGACATGAGGCCTTTATGTAAAGTGAAAGACGTGCATTACAAACATATCTAAAAATACATTACAAAAAAAACAAACACAAACCCAACGATTCACTTTACATTTAAAATGTACAATTTGAAATAGGGGAAAAAAATTTACATCAGATTCATCGCTCATACACACGCGCGCGCACACACAAAAAAAAAAGGTCATGAAATATGAGTCAAACTTCTTGAATAAATCATTTTTGAAAAAAAAAAAATTATGATCGATCATAATATTTTTGTCGTCTCCAGCTTTTGTGCAGTTAACTATTCCTGATACAAAAAACTATTGGCAGCGAACAGATAATTATTGGCATGATAGATAGATAACCTTTTGACGCCGTCCACTAAATTGATTTTTTTGTCGTGGTACATAGATGTATTTTTGGCTTGGTACATACATCGTCTTATTATTTTAGTTCGGACAATAGTTCTTTTGTATGTACTTGGACAGTTAAAGTAATTTATTTTTTGTATACGGATGCAGATTGTGGAATGATTGATAATTTATGTATCATTTTATTTATATACGTATTACAGGTTGAATGGAATACAGATAGGTTATGGACACATTATAATATTAACAATAAAACATAATATCATGTTTTTGCCGACTAAACGTTTTGTAGCCAATAAAAAGGAAAAAAAAAAAAACATTTGGGTACTAAAAGTTTTGTAGTCAAAAGAAAATCAAACATTTTGCTACTAAATTTTTTGTAGGCAAAAGAAAAACAACCATTTGGCTACAAAATGTTTTGTAGCCAAAAGAAAATCAAACCTTTGGCTACTAAAAGTTTTGTAGCCAAAAGAAAATCAAACATTTGGCGACTAAAATATTTTGTAGCTAAAAACAAAAGTTGAAGAATAAATATGACTTTTGGCGACTAAAAATTTGGTAGCCAAAAATGTCGTAGTTTAGGCGACTAAATTTTTAGTAGCAAAAAATGTTGAAGTTTAGGCGACTAAATTTTTAGTAGCCAAAAGAAATAGTATTTGGCGATTAAAATTTTAGTAGCCAAAAAAGATTGACTTTAGGCGACTAAAATTTTAGTAGCCAAAACACTAGTATTTGCTTTTGGCGACTAAAAAATTTAGTAGCTAAAATGTTTTTGGCCACTAAATAATTAGCTTTTGGCGACAAAAAAATTAGTCGGCAAAAATGTATTTGTTTAATTAATTTTCAAACATATTGGCGACTAAATATTTAGTCGCCAAATGAGTACATTTGGCGACTAAAATAGGTTTAGTCGGCAATTATATTTCCCGACTACTCTTTGGCTAATAATTTCCTGACCAAAAAATTTAGTCGCTAAAGAGTATTGGTGACTAAAATATGACTTTTGGCGACTAAATATTTAGTCGCTAAAAGTGAAAATTCTTGTAGTGATCGTTCAAAAAATTCAACATTTATGAGTCTCGTGGAAGTAAAAAAAGAAAAATAAAAGATTTGATAATAAACTTCCGAATCAACTACCTAATGTCGGTTTAACCGAAGCAGGACGAGGAGCAAACCTCAGGAGTGTGCACTGACTCCACAATGCACACACTATCTAAGTCAAACAGTGCAGCTGTCGAGATTTAACCCCACACCCAAGCGTTGGATATGGTCCATCCAGTAGCACTTAGTGTAACGCCCTCAAAATAAACCCATAAATCATACATTCAAGACATCCATAAGCTTAAGAGAATAAAACATAATTCTATTTATCAGAGTATTCATTACAAACGTATTACATGTTGACAATAAAAGTAAATGCCCTATAGACTTATAACTTTCCAAGTCAACACTTGGGTTCAACAAAAAATAGAGTTCTAACTCTTTACAAAAATAGCCCTTGGCTTGATATACATTTAATACAAGAAAGGTAATCACAAAAAGGATCTAACAGCCCCAAGCCTCCCAAGCTACGTCCTTGGAGGTGGCATATCACCTGCACCTGAAAATGATGTCCTATATAGGGTGAGTCAACGCCCAGTAGAGATATGCTAAACATAATATGAGTAATAACTAAAACATGGCATTTGATAAATGTTTAATTCATATGAACCAACATACAACACAATCCAGTTCCATGACAAACAATCTATGTGTCATTCCACTTTCCTTTACTTATACCATTTCGATTTATCAATATGGCTCAAAACCTGGACAGACAATTCAAATGAGAATACTTCTCATGATAAAACATTTCTTTTTTAAATGAGATAACAACTCATATCAAAACACGTCCATATTCCACAATAGATACACATATTTGTTGTATCAATGTCATATTCAAACACTTCCATACTTCACAAATGATACACAGATTTGTTGTATCAATGGAGTCCATCCCCTATCTTCCCCCAAATAAAATCCGGTTTAGGAGTCCATCCCCTATCTCTTCCCAAACCGAGGAGTACATCCCCTATCCCTTCCCACACAATACAATGTATATAAACAATTATCATATACACATTCAATCAATACACAAATTCGGTGTATTATTCCAACTGTCATATTCAATGACATATTCAACAGATTAGTTTTAATTCACCTAATCATCATGTAGTGTCTACAACAATCAAGATTATCCTCCACCAATAGCCCAAAGCAATTATTTCTAAACAGATAATAAATGCATCACCAGATATATTATCAATATTTTCAAAGGTGAGTGATTAATGATTCCAACTCCATCGTTTTATCTCATAATGAGTCAATTTCATTATTTCCAATTCAATTTCATATTTCCATAATAAATGTCATTAATTATTCTAATGACCCAAATATACCCAAACATAGTATTTTTCCCTTTTTTCTCAATATTGACCCAAAGGTCTAAATATCATCAATAGACCTCAATAACTTCATTTTAAGGCTCAAATTCACATATATAGTTCCATGGAACGAAAAACCCTCTTTTTTACATTTTAAGGTTTGAAACCCTAACTCCCAAACTTTTTCAACTACAACATTACATCAAAATGACTACAAGTTTATGTCAAAGACCATAAATATGAGTAGTTATCCCTACCTCAAAGTCGGAGCTCGAAGGAGAAGGTGAAGAAAATCGAAAGTGCTCCAAATCCCAAGATTTTCGGATTGATAGGAAGCCCACAACAAGCTCTACACTTTTTACAAAGACACTAAGGGGGTAGATCACTCAAACTAGATCAAACCCTAGAGAGAATGTGAAATATAGTGAGAGAAGCTCTCAAAATGGGTTTTTAGAAAGTAAGAGAGAGAAAGAATGTGTGAAAAGTGATTTAAAATCACCCAGCTGCCATCTGATATATGACTAGTCTGCTCGAGCGGAGAATAGGACGCTCGAGCGTCAAGCACAAAAACTGGACCCGCTCGAGCTCCAAGACACAAAAACAAAATACACCCGCTCGAGCGCAAAGGGAAACCCGCTCGAGTGCAAATTACACTCTTCCAGTATTTTTACAAACATCGAACACCCACTCGAGCGCCAAGAGGCCCGCTCGAGCGCAACGCGCTCAATCGTAAATAAGTCTGCTCGAGCGTGAAAAACACATCTGCAGAAGTTTTGCAGACGCACAAGATACTGAAAGTATGTAAACTCCGCTCGAGCGGAACACTAAAAATCTAGGCAACAAGGAATGGGACTAAAGCTCAACCAACCTGTTCGAAACACGCCCAACACATCCTAAAACTCAAATAAATAGAATTAAAGGATGACAACAAGACATATACAGCAACCAACTCCACGGAACCTAAGTCCGGATACAACAACCAAAGGAAAAAGAACCGGGATCGCTATACTTAGAGAGTTGTCCTAAGATCATTGCACCAAATTCTTGAGAGTTGGCCCTGGGGAGTGTAGAACCCGAGACCTCAGAGCTTATGCCCCAAAGCCTGACCAAAGTGCCACAATTCCTTGGGTTCTGAACAATTGATCAATTATGAAAAATGAGATGTACAAATAAAATGTTCAATCAACAAATTATATAGAAATCACATCAACAATATGGCTTGTTTCCATTCATACAACTCTTAGAATCGTAAATCATATATATATATATATATATATAAGTCAATATAACATTGAGATTGAAGATTTCAAATAAAAAAAATAATTTTTTTAATTAGAAGCGGAGAGGAATTCCATTCACACAAATTGTGATTGGCTTTTATAAATTATACAGCCAACAAATACAATTAAAGTAAAATTATTCAAAATCTTAAGTTTACCTAAAAGTAATTCTTCATTAATCGTTATATTCATTCAAAATGCAATAATAAAATAACAACGGTCTAGGTTTTTTTTTTTTTTTTTTAAAAAAAAAAAAAAAAAAAAAAGAAGTCCAAGTGCGGGCGGGTTCTTGCGGGTGCGGGTTAAACTCGCAACCCGCCTGCAACCCGCAATCATGTCATATTCCAAATTGCATCCACCCGCATTGTGTTTGTAAAACCGCACATTTGTATGCGAATCGATTCGGATTGGGCAGGTTGTGCGGTTCGGATAACCTTATGCCCAGCCTCACCATATACATTTTGTGTGATAAATAAATCATCTTAATCTTGAATTATGTCTTAATAACGCAAACCATGATGTTGACAATAATTAACCCACAAAATTTCACAATAAAATTTGATATGCATAAAAATTTGTTAATTATAAAGATTATTGGGAATAATAGTATCACAATTACTTGATAACATAAATAACTTGTATCAAACTATAATGTCATGCAAAAAAATAAAATAAAACACAATAAAAGAGAGAAATCCTATGAACTCATAAAAATTATCATAAATTTACTTAGACTTTTAAATTAGTGGTTTATATTATTATTGTGGGACCAAATTATAATCTCAACTTTTAATTATAATTTATAAGTAGTTTTTAAAAAAATTTAATTTAAGTTTGTTACCTTACTTATAAAAAGAACTTCTCAAACAAATCATTAATTAATCCTGTTAGCAACTCTCTATCTTTGATTTACTCTATCAATGACACATGCATATCATATCAAAGTATAAATCCTTCTCTATAATTATTTTTTTTCCCCATAGTTTAAATAATACTTGCATATTTCCTACAGTATTTAAAAAAAAAAAATTAATCAAGATAAGAACTTTGTAAGATTATAAAAATTATATAAGAAAATAGTTTTAATCCATTTTATTTATAAAAAAATTATAAAAAATTATTTGGATTATATTTGAAGAAATATAACAAATGATAGCTTTAATTATCATATACTAACAAAAAAATTACATAGGTTACTCAACCAAAAAAATGGTCGAATGCAACTAAAGTCATGGATATTGAATTAAATCATATGGGCTCTATATAATCTAGCAAATCAGCTAATAATAACAAAGAGATATCAACAAATATATAGTACTTCTCTACTATCTTTGTATTATATTCATTAATTTCATATATCATATGAAAGTTTTATTCGTCTTGATTCTTAAATAAAATAAGCACCAAGAAAACAAATTTAGTAAGAAATCGATTCTAAACTTTATTATTGAAAAAACAAAAAATTCAAAGAGAGAATTTAGAGATGAAATTGAAGAAATACTATAACAAATGACAGCCTTATAAAAAAAACAAAAGAAAAAAAAGAAAACACATAACAATGATCTAAAGCAAACTATTTTTAACAACTAAAAGAAAGAACATTAAATTATTACCTTAAATAAATATAGTGATGAAAATTAATTTCGTGAAATTTTTGTGCTGCCTCTTCCCATGCAATCTTCATTATTTCATTATTAATAATTTTCTCATTCAGAGCCGACCAATTTCTTTTATTTTTTATTTTCATCTTTATCACTTGGTAGATAATGAAGAATAATAAAAATTATCAAGAGAATGTTAAGAATTTAAGAGGGGATAAGAAATTATAGATAATGACATTTCATAAGACAAAAAATTCAAAATAAAAAATAATAACATGTGATAGAAGGAGAAAAAAATATATGAGTAAATCAAAATAAAGATTTAGATATATATATATTTTTGATAGATATATAGATTAATAAATCATATCTTTATCTAATTTTTATTATTTTAATTTTTATAAATTAATTATTTAATCTTTATCTTTATCTGTAAGACCACGTAATTAATTTTTATAAATTATTTATCAATTTTTATATTTTTATTTATTTATAAGTCATAAAATTATTTTTTTTAATTTTTTTTTTATCTACGGGTCATGAAATAAATTTTCATAAATTATTTATGAATTTTTATATGTTTATTTATAATGAAACTAATTAAAGTATAAAATGAAGGGGCAAAAAAAGAGTAATTTCATTTTTTTAAAATCAATTATTTAACCTTTATCTTTATCTGTAGGCCATAAAATTAATTTTTATAAGTTATTTATCAATTTTTATATGTTTGTTTATGAGAAGAAATTTTAGATTATCTATAAGTTATGAAATTCATTTTCTAAATTAATTATTTAATTTTTATCTTTATCTGTAGACTATAAAATTAATTTTCATAAACTATTTATCAATTTTTATATGTTAATCTATATGGAGGAATTTTGAAATTAAAATCTTTATCCATAAGTAATGAAATTAATTTTCATTTTAATTAATCAAACAAATAGAAAATGGAAGAAAATAGAAAACATGAAAGACAATCAAAAAGGGTTGTCACGTTAGGAAATATTTATTGTAGTTATTTGGAGGTTTTTGACAAAATAACTACAATTGGTTATACATAGACTAACATAAAACTTATGCTATGCACCGGATAAAATTTTATTGAATGTAAAGAAAAAAAATTAAAATAATATTCAATATGTTTGGTTTCTGTTTTTTGAATTCAGTTTTTTAAAAATTAAGTTTTTTTACTTTTCATATTTTTTTGTTTTTAGTGAATATTTTTAAAATTTTAAGTTATTTTTTTACTTTTTAGATGCACCTTATTTAGATGTATCTAAATAGAAAAATATTTATGAAAATTTATTTTAAAAAATTAATAAATACACAAAAATATGAAAAACGTACTGAATTTTTGTTTTTTTTTTTTTTTTGTATTTTCATATTTAGTGAATCTTTTAAAGTTTTTTTTTATTTTTACAAATATTATACTTTTTAAGTGTATTTATATTAGATGTGTCTAAAAATTAAAAAAATTATTTAAAATATTAAAAAAATTCAGTAAAAACAAAAAAAATATGAAAAACAAATAAATAAAATTTTCTGAAAAGTGAATTCTGAAAACTAAAACCAAACAAAATGAATCCCCTCATAAATACAAATTTTATTTGTAAATTAGTGTTGTATAAAGTTAAAAAAATAGAATTTAATATCATGTGATTTTCCAGTTTTATAGAATTCATAAGTTAATTTTCTCTCATCTCACCCAAAGCAAATTTAATTATTAATTTGGTGTTTTTAATTTTTTTAAATAAAAAATCAAAAAATTAATTTAGTTATTAGTCAATATATTTAAAAAAAAAAACAAAATTTTAGTCTTAGCAAGTTGATCCATTGAAAATGATTTAGTTAATAAGTTTAATTATGTAAGTTTAATTAGCAATTTTATAATTAAAAATACAAAAAGTGTGATGTTTAAGTGTATTTTAAGTGTTCACTTTTTATCTATTACTTCAACTTTAATTATTTTGATTTTTTTATTGCAAAATTTGTTATATATTTAAGTAAATTTTAATAATTATATATATACGGAAGTAATCTATTTGTAAGTATGATCAAATATTTTAAAAATAAAAAATTACATAATCTTTTGATTACAACTTTTTCTTTTTAGACGTGTAAGAGCATCTCCAACGGTGCATTTCTTTTTTCATCAAATCAGAGTAAAAAATGACCCATTTCACCAAATCTGATATCACTCGTTCTAACGGTGAACTTTCATCAAATTTTTGTATCGGGACAACCAGTTGGTCGACCGGCCGGTTAACCGGTTGGTTGACCGGTTAAGGCAAAAAAAAAAAAATTTTTTTAATTTTTTTTTTAATTTTTTTTTTTTAACTTTTTGAACTTTTTAGTGGCTGACCGGTAAAGCAAAAAAAATTTTTTTTTTTTTTTTTTTTTACTGTTTGAACTTTTTTGGAACTGTTTGAACCCTTTCTTGAACGACCGGTTGGTCAACTGGCCGGGCAACCAGCTGGTTGACCGGTTGGTCTCCTCCAACGGTCACAAACAGTGTTTTGATGAAATCAATATTCTGTGCTCAGTTTGATGAATTATTTGGTGAAATCTCATTTTGATATCAATTTGGTGCAACCGTTGGAGCATCAAACAGTAACTTTTTTACCAAATTTTAAATTTGATACTGGGTTTGATGAACCGTTGGAGATAGTCTAAGGAGTCTTATGTGGTCCCAAAAATGTGTCAACCCTAAATAATTCACCCATTTTATAATAATTCTTTTTAATAATGAGTTATACAAATATTTTTTTATTAATATATAATATTATGATGAAGCCCATGATCTGATGCAATACAAAGCAACTTTTAAACTGGAAGATATGAGACATCAAACGCGCATATACACAGGGTCTAACCAGGGTTTTAAATATCCACTCTGACGTATGGTATCAGCTGTTACGTAATAGATTTTTGACTTTTTGATATCATTATTCGTTGATATATTAGTTGATATTATCTGTTAATTTTTGATATTGGCTGATATATGATCATATCATCGATATTTTATATTACATATTTCGATACTATTATTTAAAACCATGGATATAACACACGTGAAGACAGAGGTGGAGCTAAGTAGGGCTCGAGAGTTTTTTTTTAAAATTTTAAATTTTATTATTTTAATTTTTTAAATAAATTATTTAATCTTTATCTTTATTTGTAAGTCATGAAATTAGTTTTTATAAATTTTTATATGTTTATCTATGGGGAGAAACTTTAAAATTCAAATATTTATCTATAAGTTATGAAATTAATTATTTAATTTTTATTTGTATCTCAGTTTTTATATGTTTATCTATAGGGAGGATAACTTTGAAATTCAAATCTGTATCCCAAAGTCATGAAATTAATTATTTATCAGTTTTTATATGTTTATTTATAGGGAGGATAACTTTGAAATTCAAATCTGTATCCATAAGTCATGAAATTAATTTTTATAATTAAAAAATAAAAGAAAATAAAAAATATGAAAGACAATTAAAGAGAGTTACCACTTAGGAAATAGAAATTTTAAAAATTATGAGAATTTAGAAATAGACTTTTAAAACTTTTTGAGAGAAAACTACATTTAGATAGATACATGGACTGTAGTGTGTACTAATTTATATTCGCTTTATAAAACTAATATCAATTATAATAATAATAAAAGTTAATATTGTAAATTATTTTTTAAAAATATCTTATGCATTTACATTGAATGTGAAGATCTTTCAATTTCTTTTCTCTCAAGTTTTGTCTCTTATAGAGTGAGACATGAGATTTTTATGTGATATTATAAATATATGAAGTGAAAAACGTGCATTGCAAAATAAAAATTTAAAATATAGATTTTCTAATTTATTTTTTTTTCAAATATCTCATGTATTTTTTTTTTTTTTTTTTTGAATGGGAAGAACTTTCAATTTATCTTCTCTCAAGCTCTATCTCTTATAGAGAAAGACACGAGGCTTTTATGCAGAGTGAAAGACGTGCATTACAAACAGATCTAAAAATACATTACAAAAAAAACAAACACAAACCCAACGATTCACTTTACATTTAAAATGTACAACTTGAAATAGGGAAACAAATACATCAAATTCATTGCTCGCGCGTGCACACACACAAAAAATCATGAAATATGAGTCAAACTTCTTGAATAAATCATTTTTGGCAACCAAAAAAAAAAAAAAAATGATCATTCAAAAAATTCAACATTTATAAGTCTCGAGGAAGTAAAAAAAAAGAAAAATAAAAGATTTGATAATATACTTTTGAACAATTTTTTTTTGGTTAACGAGTAAACTTCCCAAGCCTGTCCCCTACCGAATTAACTACCTAATGTCGGTTTAACCGAAGTAAGTCGACGGCCAAATTTCAGGGGTGTGCACTGACTCCACAACGCGCACACCATTTAAGTCAGACAATGCAACTGTCGAGATTCAATCCCACACCCAAGGCTTGGATATGGTTCGTCGAGTAGCATTTAGAGAGCTGTCTTAAGATCATTACACCAAATTCCTGAGAATTGGCCCTGAAGAGTGTAGAACCTGAGACCTCAAAACTTATGCCTCAAAGCTTTACCAAAATACCACAATTCCTTTCGAACAACTTCAATTATGCAAAATGAGATGTACAAATAAAATGTTTAATCAACAAATTATATATAAATTGCATCAATAATATGGCTTATTTCCATTCATACAACTCTTACAATTGTAAATCATATATCTATATATATAAAAGTCAATCAACAATGATTCATCCCCCCTTTTTAGGACCCCCTTTGGACCCCCTCTCTCTCTCATTGGTCACCTTTTCTTTTTCTTTTTCTTTTTTTTCCTGCTCCTCCAATCACCTCTTGCCACGTGACAAATGGGGGTAAAAGGGGTGACCCCCAAAGAGGGTCCCAACCTTTATTCAAAGTCAATATAACATTGAGATTGAAGATTTTAAATAAAAAAATGATTTTTTTATTAGAAGAGAGAGGAATTCCATTCATACAACTTTTACAGTCATAAATTATGTATATATATATATATATAAACAGTCAATATAACATTAATTGAAGATTTCAAATATTTTTATTTTATTTTATTAGAAGTGGAGAGGAATGTAGAGAAATGAGAGAGGAATATTACTATATTTAGATACAGTAAAAAGATAGATATCAAATCTAATTTGAAAATGTAACATAAAAATAAATAAAATAAACATTTTATAAAAAAAGAAGAGATAGAGATAGAGATTAAATTTGTTAATTAAGAAAAATATTAATTGAAGAGATAAAGATCAAATTTGTTAATTATCAAAGTTTTAATTGAAGAGATAGAGATAAAGTTTATTAATTTTTTTATTTATATATTTGATTTTAAAATTTTTTTTATTATGTTTATTTTAAAAAATAATTAAAAATTAGAAAAATAGGTAAAGAAAACTCCACATAATGCCACGTAAAAGAGATTATCTGACAATTTAGTATTAACGTTATGTTTAATTGAATTTTTTTTTGAAAAAAATTTAGAAATATTTACACATTTTTTTTCTTTTCCAATTTTTTTTTTTCAAAATCTCTAATCAGGTGAAGAGTTTGAAAGTGTTTATGCATGTGGGAGCCAGAATTTTATAGGTACTAGCTTATTGGGCCTAATCCAAACAAGACTTGCTAAAGCCCCAACTATTGGGCCTATTCGGCCCACTCTCGTCTATAAAAAGAAGGGACCTCATAACATATATACAGGTATGTTCTCATCTCTCTCCACACAATACACACCTCTTTAAATGCATATACTATTTCTTCCTTGATAGAGGGACTGACTTCATCATCGGAGAGTCCCCGGCCGGCAACCCCGGTTGGGTGGCACCGACTATGTTCATCATTGCAGATCTACAGGAGTGAAGCTCTTTTCTTCGTTGGATCTCCACAACATCCATGTGAGAGGATATTTCATAGTCTCACAATTGGCGCCGTCTGTGGGAACGACTGAATGAGATCAACGAAGAACACAATAAATACACTACTGTAAGTAAACATATATGGGATGCTTTGAGGTTAGTGCACTTCCTACAAAAGCAAAATCAATCCCAATGTCTGACCTGTAACGCGCCATGAGGACCTCTTCTGACTCGGACTCGATTTTTGTTGCGGTTCTCAATCTTGAACCAAAGAGTCCAAATCCGGCAAATCGTTTTGAAGGAAAACAGATTTTTGAAAAGAAGTGCCAAACATGGATCTTTGCGGATAATGAGTCGCCACCTAAATATCTTAAAATGGGAAATTTAGGAAACCCCGACTCGGTCTTGAAAGGCCACGTGTCCGTCATCACCATAGTTGGCTCGGGACCTTGGGTACGGTTAGGGAAGGTCACATTGTGAGGAACCACTCTCGCCCGGTCTAAGACCGGCCCCAACTAACCATGATATATGGTTTTGAAAACTTTGTATGCTCTTACTCCGATTATTAGCCTAGGTTACTATGTGATGCTTTCATGACAAATAAGTATAAACTGGGTCGCCTGAATTGGAACAAAACACGGATTTGCCACCCTCAGGTGGGCTTAGGAAAGTAATGATTTTGCCACTATCTAGTGGGCTTAAGACATTCGACGAATTGTCCCAATTCAGATAACTCAACCTCCACCCACAGGCATTCAAGGCAGTTATATCGGATAAGCAAATAGCCTCATGGCAAGCATGCTATCATGGCAACACTCACGCGCAAGGATGCTAAAGCATAACAACTCACCGAGTACTCAGAGCCAAAAGCGAAAGCGATTAGAAATCCATGCATGATCCTAAGAATGTAGAGATGTCTAATGCAACACATGCAAAAATGCAATTATAGCAGGCTCGGCTATTCTAAACATGGTATATGGAATGCAACAGCTAACATGTATTCAACTTTAGAATTGAAATACAATGCAGTTTGCATGATGTGCCGAGCCCGATGCATGCAATACAGATGAATGATGCAAACATGCAGTCATACTGTATGCTAATTGAAATATGCCCTATATCTAACCATTCAAAGCGGGTAAATAAAAGGGAGAAAGAAATGGGGGTTGGAAGACATACATTACACTCACACACCCTTATTACATTTATGCCCTCGCGCAGAGGGTCCGAATGAATAATATCTGAGACGAATAAAAGAATATCTGATCGAAATAATACAAATTCTAATTAATTAACAAATTAATTACAAAAAATTAAAAGCTGGCGTGCAAGCCGAGGCGCCTCGCTTCGATAGATGTTGCATATTGACCGCTTGGTGCGAAATCCCGGGGCATACGATTAGCCTCTGTTTGCAATTTTTTCGAAATGCGTGCGACCTCGAAAAGTTGTTGATTGTTGATTTTTCTTTAGCGAGAGCGTAAAAGGGCATAGCGGTGTATTTCACAAATATATCGTGTCTCGATCCTCGCGCCACCAATCAAGCATATCGATGCATGATGGCCGAGGCGATTCGCACAACTCAATATTGGGATGAATACATATGAATGCTACAATGAAAACCCAACTCCATCATGGATGATCCGGATGTCGGCGACTCGGGAATTGAGACCCGTTCCGTTACTCGGAGTACGAAACGTGCCTCGTTTCCCTTGTAATATGCATGATATGCATGAAATGCAACTGCTATACAATCTGGCATGCTCAATGCTATGACAATGAGATGTCTCGAAATGCGTATCCATAGACGCATAAACCGAAAAGCGGAACGACATGCGAAAACCAATGATGGGCTTATACCAACATGAGAGAGCCTCAGCCCACTTACATAGGAGGCCAGAATGATGAAAGGAGGTGCCTCGAAAAGCGTGTCCACTTGACACGCAAATCGAGGCAATGATGTAAAATGCAAAACGGAAGAAATGGAAGGTGCCTCGAAGTGCGTGCGCGAGCACGCAAAACCGAGGCGATGAGATGAGAATCGGATAAAACCGAAGTGCCTCGAAAGCGTGCCTGGTAGCGCGCAAACCGAGGCGATGATGAAAGATGAAAATCGGATAAAACCGAAGTATCTCGGCAGCGTGCCTGCGCGCAAACCAAGGCGATGATGAAAGATGAAAATCGGATAAAACCGGTGCCTCAAACGCAGCGTGCCTGACGCAAACCGAGGCGATGATGAAAGATGAAAATCGGATAAAACCGAAGTGCCTCAAACGCAGCGTGTCCAGCGGTAGCAAACCGAGGCGATGATGAAAGATGAAAATCGGATAAAACCGAAGTGCCTCAAACGCAGCGTGCCCGGTAGCATAAGCGGCGATGAAATGGGATGAAATGGCATACGGAATGCAACGATGGGCTTACACCGACATGGGAGAGCCTCACCACTCACATAGGAGGCCGCTCGGATAAAATAAAGTCGTTAAACGCGGCGTGCGCGACACGCAAATCGAGGCAATGGTGTAGAAGCATGAAAATGCAAATTGGGCTTACGCCGACATGAGAGGGCCTCAACCACACTCACATAAGGCCGCCGGATAAACGAGTATGCCGAAGGCGAAGACACCGGCACGTAAACCGAGGCAATGCAAAAATGATGCAAATGGCATAGGGAATGATATGTAAGCATGGCAATGGAATTTCAGCACCTAAATAAAGGGGAAAACAGCCCCGAAACAATTCGAAATAACACTCGAAGCATGCATTCATCCCGAAAATGTGAAATTAAGCCCCGAAATGGCCTATAGCCATGCTATACATGCAAAATATGATCATGGAAGCAAGAACAGTAGCAAGGAAGTCCCAAATATGGCATTTTTTCAGTAACAATCTTGGCCAAAATGCAAGTAGGGATAGATCAACAATAATATGCAAAATTAGTGGCCAAAAGAGGGGTATTGAGACAAGTGGTATATGCAAACCCCAAATGGACAAACTTTCTTCTACAATATTGAAGATGAGATAAAAATAAGCACAATTGCAGAGGATGACATCCTCATAATCAGAATACAAACATGCTATAAAATCCATGCAAAGTGGGCTTCCAAATAGGCTATATCATGAGACATGCAATGCACACACCAAATGACAAAACTTTCTTCATGAAATATGTAAAGGGGGGAAAAATAGGACCAAAACCAGTAGGGGTCGAAGTCCCAAAAACAAACACAAACAGGTCAAAAATTGCATGCAAAAAAAGGCACACTTAATGAAATTTGAAGGAGGTGGTATATACAATGGCCAAATGAAGTTGAGCCCTTCTACAATGTTGTAGAGGGGCTCAAAATGAGCACAAAACCAGTAGGGGTCGGACCCCTGAAAACAAAAGGAAATAGGCCTAAACTAGCATGCAAGATAATGGCATAAAAGCTAGGTATTGAAACAAGTATATCATAGGAGCCTCAAATGAAGTTGAGCCCTTCTACAAAGTTGTAGAGGGGCTCAAAACAAGCACAAAAGAAGTAGTGGTTGGAGCCCCAATTCTCAACCAATTGGAGTATAGAAATGAATCAAGAAAAAGCCCTAAGAGTTGGTTTTGAAGACTTACCCTTGAAGACTTGTCTTTCTTTGATTCTTGGCTTTGATTTGTAGCTTCTCAACCTCTGAAATTCACTTCCTAGCTGCTGGAATGGTAGTAGGGATGGTGAAGCTAGGTGTTGATGAAGGGAAGACCTAGAGACTTAGAAGCTTTTTGAGGTTTTGAGCTATGAAAATGGAGGAATTTGGAGAAGTGTTCTTGAGACCAATTTTTCCAACCTTGAAGAAGGAGAGGGAGGGTCCTTCAAATAGGCAAGAAATGGGTGTAAAAGGAGGAAAGCACCCAATCTTTCCCTCCCGAATATCCCTGATGCCCCGGGATATGTTGGAAAATACCGGACAATGGGTACAGCCGAAATGGCCCAGCTGTAAATTTAGGGAGGTGGCGGCGGCCACACCCGGTCGGCCAGCCACCTACCATGGCCGGCCGCCACCCCCAAAAATGAAGTCAACATTTGTCGCGACCACCATGCCAAGGTGTCCTCCCAAGTGTGTAGAATAAGGCCCTGTGGTCGAATTTGGCAACACCGAACCATGAGTCACAACATAGAGCTTGAAGGAGAGGCCCAAAATGAAACCAATAATTGGCCGACCACCATACCAAAGTGTCCTCCTAGGTGTGTGCAACAAGGTTCCAAGGCCGAAATTGGCAACACCAAGCAGAGCCACAACATAGAGCTTGAATGAGAGGCCCAAAAATGAAACCCTGAATCTCTGGCCGTCCACCAACCCTTAGGGTCCTCCTAGATGCCCTCATCACAGATATGTAGCTTTGGTTGGAAGAAAATACCCCCAAGGTGGACAACATTGGCCCTAAGTGAGAAAACGGGCTCGGGAGGAGCGAAACCGCTATCTGGGATAATTGCTGGCTTCTCCCCAGGATCTTCCTGATGTTGAAACAGAGGTACCTGCCAAGTTTGAACAAAAACTAATGAGAAATGAACGCTCGGAGCCAAAACCGAGCAATTTGGGATCCCGAAAATGAGCTGCGGGTGCCGGAAGTGGTATTCAGCATAAGTGGGTATTCATGACCCCAGTGTCCTTCGAATGACAAAACAGAGGTCCCCGCCAAAATCGAGAAAACCGACGAAATGAATGCTCGGGACCAAACCGGCATTTGGGGTCCCAAAACCTACATAAGCACCGAAAGTGGCATACGGCCACGAAGTGGGCATCGGGGCCCAGGGTTCCTCGAAATGTTAAAACAGAGGTCTCCGCCAAAACCGGAGAAAGCGGATGCGAAATGAATGCTCGGGGCCCAAATCACGCAGCCGGTCCCGAAAATGGGTCGCCGCACCTAAGTGGTGTTCGTCGCGAAGTGGGCATCAGGGCCCAGTGTTCCTCGAACATTAAAACAGAGGTCTCCGCCAAAACCGGAGAGGTCGGAGATGGTTGGGCGGTCCGAGGCACACCCGACGGCTCAAAACCGGAACCGCCCGAATGGGCAAAATGGCCTACGGCCACGAAAAAGTAGCTCACGCCACCGGAGATAGTCTCTGACCACTCCTTCCCTCGAAAGAAAACAGAGAAAACCGAACCCGGTTCGCAAACCGAGACAAGGTAGAGAAGATGGTTCGAAGTCCGGAGGCAGGCACGCGTCGTGACTTTGGGACTTCGAACAAGCACAAGATGCAACATCACCGAAGTGCTCAACCGGTGACGCTCGAGCCTTAAGGTCGGTCAAAAATGGGGTGTCTATTGCCTCTCTTGATGTAACTCGGAAGTCAAGAAGTGACGGAGTGAATGTCAAAGCCCAGAGACGACCCATTTTTGACAAGGTCGAAGACTTAGACAAACACACGAGATAAACAAATATGTGCCCGCAGCAAAATGGGGCAAAACGCGAATGATAGGCACGAGCCGTGATCATGCAAATGCAAGAAGTCAGAATGAAGCAAGTATTGACAAATAGGTGCAACAGCTTATAAGCAAGAATGCAAAGCAAACAACTACATTTCATGCGCTTAGGAATGCGGAGAATCATTCAATTCTCGCCGCCTCACACGGAGAAGATACGATATTCGCGATTCGGTCGTCGCACCAAATTTCAAATGAACCGTACATACAATATCGCGGCTCGCAAAATAGAGAAATGCAACAAGAACAATATGCCAACAACATATATTCAATGTGATTCCTATGACTGAAGAGTTCGACACACACGGTGTCGATGAATGAATGCAACATAACGCGAGAAAAGGTAATGCGCGACGACGCATGTTTAAGCATAGAAGTATGGCACACCGAGAAATCATGCATGACAATGCAAATCATTCGTGGGAATGCAGATTATGAGCCAAATAACGTAAAACGAGCACAAATCAGGATGCCCATTTGACATGAAAAGAGGAGCCGGAAACGCTGTTTGGCGGCAAGAACTCGATCAAGGCCTCTCGATTCACCTCTCGGAGAGGTCACAACATGTTTAAAAAGGATACACTGATTTTGATGAATAAGGACGAGACATATGTCAATAATTGCGCTTAAAGTTTCAATGAGCAATTACGCCAGAAAGTGTACTTTTCTTCAACTTTTTCGGGTCCCGGGAGCTCCAATTTTCCTCAAAATTTGCAGAGAGGTAGGGGAGGGAGGGGGGAAGATGGTCGGCCAGCCCATTGCCCTAGGAGAGGCCATCGGCCAGGGGGGAAAAAGGAGATGGCCGGCCAGCCAGGTTAGGTGGCCGGCCGGCCACTGCCCAAAAGCAGGGGCAAAATGGTCATTTTTGAGATATCTATATATACACACCTCCATTGCCTCCGAAATCACACCCAAAGTTGCAAAACTTCTTCCTCTTGCTCTCTAAGCCACTTTCTCTCTCAGATCTGCATTTTATACGCGCCCCTCGGCCTCCCACGCAAGTTGTTTTTGCGAAATCTTTCAGATTTAAGCACTTTGAAGCGACTAAATTTCGACTTTGGGGCTTCTCTTCTCATTTTCACCACTCGAGGTAATTTTGTTTCAATTTTTGGAAAATTTTCCCGGGGGTTGACTTTTGTTGACTTTTCATTTCCCGAGAGTTGACTTTTGTTGACTTTTTCCAATTTTAGCCCATTTTGCTCATTTTTGCTCCTCTTGCGATTTCGCAATGGCGTGTCATTTCCCTCACGACGGAGGTTTTCCTGGTCGAGATGATTTTGACTTTATGGTATTCCGGGGTTCGCCTTTCTTTCCGATCGATATGCTCCGTGATTCACAAAGCCGCGAGCCACTTTCACACTTCACCGATTTTAACGATCGAGCACCGGATCTTCTCTTACGAGAGCCGAGCAAGACCTCTCCTATGATGCAGAGGTATTTTATTATCCGTGATCTTCGTGCATTCTCAGACTTTTGCCATGCTTAGACACACGCTTTTGCTTACGACATAGTACTTGTATTTTGAGCATGTGACTTAGCCACTTGAATTTCATGAACACTTGGCACATTGAATAATTGTGAACGACAAAGGCACATTAGTTAGAAATTGAACACCACAGCTCAACATTGATTCATCAAGACACCAAGTTGAAAATGAGCACACAACATATCGACCAAGAGTAGAACACGTACTCAAAACTCAGATTTTCAACACAAATTTTGAAGCGAACACATAGCCCACTGATTAAAAGTAGAACACACAGCCCTAAACTTGAAGCACCGAACACACAGCCCAGATTTGAAGCGAACACACAGCCCACTGATGTTGAGTAGAACATACAGTCCCAAACTTGAAGCGAACACACAGCCCACTGATGTTGAGTAGAACACACAGTCCCAATTTGGAGCGAACACACAGCCCACTGATGTTGAGTAGAACACACAGTCCCAATTTGAAGCGAACACACAAATCGATGTTGAGTAGAACACACAATCCCCAATTTGAAGCGAACACACATCGATGTTGAGTAGAACACAGTCCCAATTTGAAGCGAACACACGTTCCATCGATGTTGAGTAGAACACACATCCTATTTTGAAGCGAACACACACCCTAATCGATGTTGAGTAGAACACATCCCAATTTGAAGCGAACACACACCCATCGATGTTGAGTAGAACACACATCCCAATTTGAAGCGAACACACATTCCATCGATGTTGAGTAGAACACACGATCCCAATTTGAAGCGAACACACAGCCAATCGATGTTGAGTAGAACACACATCCCATTTGAAGCGAACACACAGCCCATCGATGTTGAGTAGAACACACTGATCCGCTTTTGAAGCGAACACACAAATAATCGATGTTGAGTAGAACACACAGTCCGAATTTGAACGCAACACACAGCCCACTGATGTTGAGTAGAACACACAGTCCCATTTTGAAGCGAACACACAGCCCACTGATGTTGAGTAGAACACACATCCGTTTGAAGCGAACACACGCCCTTGATGTTGAGTAGAACACACAAATCCCAATTTGAAGCCGAACAAATGTTCAATCGATGTTGAGTAGAACACACAGTCCCAATTTGAAGCGAACACACAGCCCACTGATGTTGAGTAGAACACACAGTCCCAAAACACTTTATTTGCACACAGCTCATTTTCACTTCATTTGCACACAGCTCATTTTCACTTCATTTGTCGATCTCGATTCATTCTAAATGCAGTTCATTCTCGCCAAAGGCAAGGATATGGCTCCACCGCCAGGGAGTGGTATTTCGAGCTTCCTAAGTCAGTCCGGATTGATTGACCTTATGGATTTGGGCCATTCTGCAGAGGGTTATCTCATTGCCGATCAAGAGGACTTTACTTGTCTTTAGCAGAGAGATGGTGGGATACCACCAATTCTTTCCATTTCTCTGCGACTGGGGATATGACCATGACCCCGCTGGACTTTGCTATGATCACCGGCCTAGACATAGGCGGTGCATCCATTCCTTATGACGAGGATATGGGCCAGTGGGAGGCTGCCTGGACGCACTTATTGGGGACACACCCGCCTGTAGACAGAGGTTCGGGGAGAGTCCGATACTCCTGGTTTGCTTCCCATTTCCGGCGGCCACAGATGGAGCCTGAGACTCCTGAGGAGGCGGAGCAGTATGCCCGTGGTTTCCTCATGTACCTCCTCGGCACCACTTTGTTCGCTGATAGAGGGAACATGGTAGGATTATATCTCTTGGCGCCTGTAGACCTATCACAGTGAGCCAAGATGATTGGGCGGCACTGCCTCGGCTACCCTTATCGCTACATGAGCTGGTCTCGCACACGAGGGGACTTACTCGGCTGCATCGGAGAGCCCTGGAGGTACATTCCGCCCTCTTGATTTACATTTTGCTCCTCATTACTTGTTCACTTGACACACACGGCGACTTTGCATTCTCAGATTCTCGCCTTTAGCACTTTGTACTCACACTCTGATTGCCTTCTCACTGTGGGTGTATGTGTACTTCCCCACATTGCTCTGGAGATGGAGGTGGTGGGACCTCCTACGACTCCATTTTCATTGATGTTTGAGGGCGAGCATCCGGCGAGGCCTCGAGAGACTCTCCTCTCCTCTGCGACGATACTTTGATATCGCTCGAGCGACAGAGGTATTGCTTGAACTCTCGTTCCTTTTATTTTTATCTTTGATCTCTCAGATATCCGATTTGACCGACGGTACACCGGTTATCCACAGATCACCCTGGCGGCCTTTTGGGCGACGAAGCTCGAGACTCAGACTCGAGCGCCGAGTTGTTGTCGACAGATTCTCGCCGAGGACCGTCGGCGTGGTTTGGTTCCCGGGGAACGCTTTTGTCGGATATGGGGGCGATTCTCGACACTCGCCAGGCCTCCGCACACCATGCGGATCGCCGATAGATTATCCCCGAGGAGGTCGAGCAAGATATATGCAGGCGATGATGCTTTGTTGCATCATCTGGGTGGGAACTACGCCACCTACCGCCAGATATATTTGATGCCCCCTTGACGGGTGCGGGCTCGCACGGAGGTTCATCCGCACCATCTTCGAGTCGCCCATGCTACGATATCCTTCTTCTAGTATGGCACATCCAGAGGTGGGGCGCTCGATCCTCCGATCCTCCGACTCTTGATCATCCAGGTGGCACATGCCGATCGAAGGATTTAATCGGGCGATTTGGGGACGCCTTACCAGATTCCGCTAGAGCCTCCTCTGCCTGATCACAGATATGTTAGAGACCCCGACTTCGCCCGATGTTTTTTCAAACTTTGATTTATCAATGATATTTGAACATTGATTCCGTATCGATAGTTTTGCATTTGTATTTGCGCCTCTGTTGAATATACGACGAGCCGCCGATGCTAGCCACATTCGAGGGCATGATCCTTCGGAGGGAGACGCAGATGAGCATCGTGGGTGTAGAGGTACTCTTCATTTTCCGCACTAGCATGTTTCGATGCTACTCTAGCTTTAGACCTTCACAGATTGATAGATGTAGAGCACATCCGACACACACCCTTTTCACATTCTCGTGATTTACACCGCTTTTATGCTTGAACCGATGTATTGCACTTTGCATCTTCGTGATGCCTCCCATATATGCTTCATCACGGCCAAAGCACGGGGCCCTCTCAGAGAGGTCGAGGTGCTAGACCTACCCGAGGCATGTGGATCGGAGGAGCTGGGCCATCCAGGTCTCATCGAGGAGCTGGCGAAGGAGGGTCGTCTCGCAGACGCAGGGCACCCATCGTCGAGGATGACGAGGAGGAGATCGCAGATCATGTGTCAGAGGCATCTCCTGGAGAGGGAGGCCCTGGTCTTGGTTCCGAGAGCGGAGACGAGCCTGAGGGGGATCCGGAGGATGACAGCTCCGATCCAGATGGTGATGATGATGTAGAGATTATCCCGCAGAAAAGGATGAGGGGGCCTCCCCCTTCTCGCTCCCGAGGGCACTGATGTTATTTCCTGCTTTATTCTACTTTTTTAGCTAGTAGTTTGTAGCACTTTGCACATTGTTAGGCAGTTTTATTTTCTGTAAAACTTGTACCCTTATTGTTGTAAGACATGATGAAATGAAACAGCTTTTGAAAAGATGTTGTATTTGAAATTCTCAGCATCGCATCGCATTATTTTGCACAAAATGGAATTAAATGGAAATGCGCCTCATGTATTTACCGGGTTAGGTAGGGAACCGACGCAACAAAGCAAAACAAAACGACTCACTAAGAAATAACACAGAATCTTAGCGAGTTTACAACTCGATAAACAAAGTACAATAATGTTAACGACTCAATAGACAAGACTTAACAAAATTGTGTAATCAAAAGGTAACAACTCAAAACGCAAAACGCGACAGCTCGACAAAACTTACAACTCAATAAGCAAAAACAACAACTCGATAAGCAAAAATATAACACGATGTACTTTGATGGACTAACAGGATAATGGAGTGTATCTAAAATTGATAGGCCTGGATGCCTTCTACTGCCGGGAGACAACCAGATTTGCAGGGAGTCCACTACTGCTATAGGTAATGTTTCCCACCCAAGCTCACTTGTATTTGCTTACATCACTGACCCTCTGCTCGACTTTTCTCGCAAAACCCTTATCTTACTTTTCTCTCGTCGCACATCTCTATTCTTTATTCTCTCATTTTTTCATCCCTCCCCGATATGGTTGACGGAGAAGTTGCAAGTTGTGGACTCTCGCCGCCTATTCAAATTTCGCTGGTTACTTTTCGGCAACGCCTAGTTAATGCTCCCGATGAGAGCCGGTGGTTCAATGGATGCGCAACTTGTCGCCAGATCGCATTGCATGGCGCCGCCCTCGCTTAATCTTTTCAAATGATGAGCTACAAAGATGTTCCAGATACCGATCCGTCGACGGCTTGACTCATCAGATATTTTATTTCCCATTCCGTACTCCGCCAGCCTGGTCATACAAGTTGGGCCTAAGTTGGCATCTCAAGCTCGACTAGCTTTGGGAGGGGCGCAGGACACCGACTAGACTATGCCCAGATTTATTGCTTTATTAGTACTTTCAAGTTTTTATGAATGTAATAGAAAGCAACTTCAATTGTATGCAAGAGCAAGAACTCGTTTCAAATCAATGAAATTGAAGGTTGTAGTACTGATAATTCTCCGCTTTTGGTCCAAAAATGGTCTTAGTTGTGAAAAAGATTAATTTGAACAAAGTCAACTTTTATGAAAATTTTTCAAAACTATTTTCGATATGGATCGAACCGACACGCCTCAAATCCAATCGAGATACACAACCTCAATCCTAGCAACCGGAAAGTTGCCCCTAGTTTGAAAAAGGTGTTGGCAAAGTGTGGCAACGGAAAGTTGCCCCTAGTCTGGATGATGCCGCAACACTCCATTGCAACGGAAAGTTGCCCCTAGTTTGAATAGCACTGTACCGGAGATCATAGTGAATGCTGATGAATAAAGATGACTGAGGTGATCAAAATGGACTAAGTTGATCGGGGAAAAGATTGTGACTGAACTTCAAGATGAAGCTGCCTACGTATCCCAAAGATGGGAATCAAGTCTCTCCTTTTGCGCTCTAACTTTTGCCAAGGCCGCCCTTTGCGGGTTTTCAGCCTTGCGAGCTCAGTTTTTATAATTTCAAATTTTCTATGCTCTGAGTTTTGCCTAGGTCGCCCTTTCGGGTTTTCGGCCTAGCGAGCCTCTCAAGGGTAGTATTTCTTCAACTTGTCCATGTTGATTGGTTGGGAAAACTCCAAGCCATCTAGATCCATCAGAACCACAGCTCCACCGACCGCATTGACTTGATGATGTAAGGACCACCAATTGAGTCTCGAACTTGCCCTTGGGTCGTGGATAGGAGCTCGGTTGTCCTTGAGTACTAAATCTCCTTCTTTTAAATTCTCGACTTAACCTTCTTGTTAAAAGCCAGGCGATTCTGCGTTGATAACCCCGAACGTGGTATTGCTTTCAATCTCCTTTCATCAAAGAGCATGAGTTCTTCAAATCTATTCTCACGCTAATCTGCTTCAAATTTATCCGCACTCGCCAATACTCTCAATGACGGACCTCAATCTCGATAGGTAGAACGGCCCATCCCGTAGACTAATGAATACGAGTCGCCCAAGAGAAGTCCCGATTGAAGTCCTCAGAGCCCCACGTAGCAAATGGCACTTATCCGCCACCCGATAGGTTTCCACCATCTTCGTAGTATGCGCTTGATGTTCTTGTTGGCGGCCTCAATCGCCTCCGCTGGTTTGCGTCGTAAGTAGACGACTTATGAAAAGCCACGCTGTATTTCTCCAACAAGTCAATCACCTCCTTCTTGAAGTGGGAACCATTGTCCGAGACTATTTCATTTGGGACTCGTGAGCGACGGATAATGTTGTTTCGGCGAATTTTGCAACGTGTGAAGCTTTCAACACCGCGAAGATTGGGCCTCAACCCACTTCGTGAAATAATCTATCGCTACGAGGATGAACTCATGCCCGCTCGACCCTTTCGGGCGTAATGTACCCGATCACATCAATTCCCCAGACAAAAGGCCATGGCGGTCATGTTGTACAAATTTTGACGGCGGATGTTCATGCGATTCGCATGAATCGACACTTGTGGCATCGCCAACAAAACCGATATAATCCTCCTCCATGGTGGACCAATAATAACCTTGTCTAAGGATCTTCCGCGCCAACATCACCCCATTCATATGTGCACCACATTCACCCCCGTGGATGGCTTCCATCGACGCTGACTCTTCAAAGATCAACACACGCTTTATGCATTCCCAGATGACCTCTTCTATACGCTTTACCCTCGCAGATGATGAACTGGATCGACATTCTTCGATTGCCCTCTTGTCTTTGGCATTTACCTGGCGGTACGTTCGCTTCCAAAACTTCCGGATGTCGTATTACCAGGTGTTCGTCCTGAACCTCATCTATGGATGCAAGCGACTCATAGGCAAAAGCGATTTCGTCGATAATGACCGGACGATTCGACTCCACGTGATGTCTATCATGGATGATAGAGTTGCTAAAGCGCCTCGCGAACTTGTTGTTCTCTTAGTAGATGAGTAAAACTTAACTTTTCAAACCGAGGAATCAAGAAATCCAAGGTTTGGTGATACATCATCATATTTTCTTCTTTTACTTTCCGGTCTCCTTTAGCTTGAGACACAACAAGATTCGAATCGATGACGCCCAAATTGCCTTGCCCCTAATTCCGTGGTCGCTTCCATACCAAAGAATGCACGCCAGATTCTCGCTTCGTTATTTGAGACTTTGAAACGGAGTTTGAAGGCTAGAGGGATACGGAATTGTCGGTGCTATCAAGAACACTCCTATCCCATACCCATGTTGATTTGACGCCCGCAAAGTACATTGTCCAACTTTCCTCGCCGATATGCGTAATTGCTTCATCCGGGAATAGGTACTCAACCGCTTCATCCCTCAACCGGATGGTCGGCAAGGAACTCGCCATCGCTTCCGCTTTACCGACTTGCGGCGTCACATATGTAAGATCAAATTCGAGAGTAATAAAGAACCAACGAGCTAGCCTACCCGTAGTTACCGGTTTCTAAAAGATATTTGATGGGATCAAGTCGTGAAACCAACATTACAGAGTGAGCTAACAAGTAGTGCCAAGAACTTCCTGGTAGCCCATACCGTAGCTAGACAAGCCTTTTCCAAATGGGCGATACCGGTCTCATACTCTAGCATTTTCTTGCTCAAATAATAGATGGCTTTCTCCACCCTATCTTCGATTCTTGTAAGCATGCAGCCCATTGTGGTCTCAACATCGACAGTACAAAATCAACGGTTTCCTGATTCGTGGTGATAAACGGGTGGGTTCTCAGAGATATTCTTTAACTGCTCAAACGCAGCCTTGACACCTACCGTCCCATTGGAATTTCTTGCCTTTCTTCGTAAGACCAAAAAGTGGTTCACAAGTCAAGGTTAGTTTTGAAATAAACCGCCTTATGAATTGCACTTTACCCGTAAAGCCTCGACCTCTTTTTTCACCCTTGGTGGTGGCATTTCTAAGATGGCCTTGATTTTGGAAGGGTCGACTCGATGCCCTTTGTGTAATCGAAACCCCAAAGATTTTTCCCGCCAGAACACCAAACGACATTTCGAGGGTTTAACCGCAACCTCAATTCCCCGATCCTTTGGAAAAACTTGCAAGGCGTGTAGTGGTCTCTTTCTTTTGGACTTGACAATCATGTCGCCCGTACACCTCAACCTCTTTGTGGATCATATCATGTAGTATTGTGGTCGCGTCTGCTGATAAGTAGCCCCAAAGATTCTTCAACCCAAACGGCATGACCCGATAGCAGATGTTCTACTGGTGGTGAATGCGCTTTTCTCCGTCCTCCGTGCCATCACAACCGTTATAGCCCGAGAAGCCATCCATGAACGAGAGCAAGGTATGCCCCGCAGAAGTCCACTAGCTCATCAATGTGTGGCAGGAAAGTCGCCCTTCTGACCGCTTAAATCCTCAAGTCTACGCACACCGGATCTTGCCATCTTTCTTCTAAGACCGCACTATGTTGGCCAACCAAGTGGGATATTCTCGATACTAGCAGAAGCTCGCGTCAATTAGCTTGGTGACCTCTTCTTTGATCTTGAGAGCCCAATCCGGCGGATCCTTCCGAGCTTCGCTGATAGGTCGGGCCTCGGTCAAGGGGATCCGATGTCAGATAATCTCAGATCGATTCCGTGCATGTCTTCGTAGGGACCACGCGAAAACATCTTTGAAATCTTTTAATAAAGCGACTAAGCGCCGCTCCTCCGAAGACAACGTGGACCCGATCCGACCAATGCGGGTCCTCCTCAAGACTAATATTCACGAAATGATTTCATCCGCTAATGGCTTAACAAATCTCTTGCTCTTGCTCAATTAGACGTTGTAAACCGAGGAACTTCGTCCTCGCCGCTTTTGATCAAAATTTTGAAAGTCCGAATTAATGCAATAAATTAGGGCACGTAAAAGTACTTAAACCACAGATGATTCATTCTCATTAAGTACATCCAGATCATCCAATTCATCTACAACAGACTCAAAAGAAAAGGAAAAGACGACCGACAAGATCAGGGCATCCGGGTTGACACCCCAGAGTACTGCATCAGACTCGGCCGAGCTGAATCGATTCGACTCGAAGACTGGCGGAATCAGACTTCACCACTACCGACTTTAATCGCCGATAAGAATCCTCCTCAGATCGCCAAGTGAGCGAGGGTGCGATCGATCGCCCAAGATAGTCAGCTGGTTGGCCCGCACCGCTTTCATCTCCAATCATGGAAACCGCGACGTTATTCCCTGCAATCCTGGTCGATCGGAGGATCAGAGAGGAGACATGCCAGCCCTACCCCCATTTCCAATTCAAGGCCCTCGGGATCCTCTCGCCAGATTCTCGCTCAATCTCGCTATTGGGTCTGCTCGCTTCCGGCAACGCTATCCCCATCAGCCAGGTGTCGAAGAAGATTTCAAACCTGCACGCGCTTCCTCCGCTGTTCAACCATGGTTCGGGAAGCCGCAAAACGGAAAATCTTCTCCCGGACGAAGAGTCCGCTCAGGTACCCAGATGGGCCTATGCATTAGATCAAAAGGCTTCCCACTGCTTCGCCTGCCCCGCCGCCATTTCCTTTCCTTTTCTTGCCCATTTCTTTGGTGGGCGATAACCCAATCCAAAGGTATGTGGATTATGTGGCACTTCGCCAACGCAGAACGCCTTTCCGCCGCTTCTTCCCAATCCCATCCTGTGGATATGTCAGAGCTTGTTCATGAGGTAGACGGCTTGAGCCGACATACAAACCCTCATTCACACCATTATGTTTTGCACCACCCGGCCTCACCCAAAGTAAATCCCGATATAAACATATCCTCCATGCCGTGTTCAATCTCCAGATCGGCGAGACACCTCCGGAGGGATGGATTGATGAGTTCCCAAAAACAATGGCTACTCCCTTTCCAAAGGGGTATTTCACCATTTGATGTAGAGTAGATGAGACGGCCTTCACCTGATGCAACCAGGGTCGCCCCAAAAGCATGTTAAACGATGCAGGGACCTCCAGGACATGAAAATCTACTTCGTGTTGCCCAGGCCCAATCTTGGTTTGGATTTTTACTGTCCCCAGGACATCCCTACTTGTATTATCATACGCTCTGATTACTTGAGTAGTCGGTGTGAAGTCCGCAGGCTTTAACCCAATTGCATAGGCCGTTCTGGCCGGACAAACATTGATAGCGGACCCGGTGTCAACAAGCACCACCGGAATCCATTTGTCCCTGCATTCTACAGAGATGTAGAGAGGTCTGTTATGATCCACGCCCTCAGGCGGCAATTCTTTGTCCGTAAAGGTCAATGCCGGGGAACCTCCTCCTGGGAAGACCAAACCAACTAGTTGTTCCGCCAGAGTTTCGATGGAAAGTTTAGCTCTTCATGGCAGATAAGACAGCACGGTGCACCTCGAAGCCATAAGCGGTCCCCAAATGGAGATGTTCTGCTTGTATTTTCTTTTAGCCGCTTCAAGATGTTCTTCTTCCACTTGCTTCTCTTCGCTTTCTCGCTCCTTATCTTTCCCCGATGCCTCGGGTTGATCAAGGTGTGGGGCTTGAAATACCGCCCACTTCTAGTCATATGGTCCACCTCCTCGAGGTACCAAGTATCGTCGATTGGCCACCGCCTAGCTTCGCCTCAGGTGGGCAAGATACAAGTCGTCATCTTCCCACCACATTCCATTAGCGCCTAGCGTGCATCCGTCTGCTTCGCTTGTTTGTGCTCTCGAATTCCATTCCTCATGCTCACAAAGATGTTCGCCTTCGTGCCGCAAAGACTCTTAACTTCCTCATGGTTCTTGCTTTTCGAGCTCTCTCGTAGTCCCATCTCTTTTCTTGTTCCTCCAAGAATAACCGTGCGGTTCTCAAAATGTTTCGCCTCGAAATAAATTCTCAGACCGGCGCCTCCCAAGAATGTATTCGATCCTCGCCCTTCCGCCACAAATGGTACAATGTCAGCCGATCATCCAACCACCCGACGACTTCGGCGACTCTCATCTTCGAACCGCTTAATCGATGCATCCCCGATTCTCGCCAGAGAATTGAAGGTTGGCGAAGTCCTCTTCCACCGCATCAAATCATCCTCACGATTCAAGCTTGTCCCCGGATCATACACAACTCACCTCTTCCCATGACCCCATACTCAAATTTTAGATCGCTCATTGACAAGATATATCCACTGGATCATAAGCTCGCCAAATAAATTCTCGATAGCTCCACTCCAGATTCAACTGCTTTTGCTCTCCTCGAGCCCGCCTGCTCCATCTTCGGTGGTCACCACCTTTGGCTCAGTTGTTGGGGAGGTGTCCAACACGCACAAGTCAAGGTTGTCGGGAAGGACCACCTCCTGCTTGGGTAGGTGGGAGGGAGGTAGATATCTTTGGATCGTAAGATACGCCCCAGGTGGATAAGGTTGACTTTTTGGTGGATCCCGGTTGTGTTTGGGGAGTGGGTTGTTTGTGACGCTGGGTCCTTGAGGAGGTAGAATGATGTTCTTGTCAATGAGGTCCTGAATCTCATGACGCACTGTAACATTGGTCGGTGTCATGACCATCCGGTGGTATTGGCAATATTTGGTCAAGCATGGGAAGGGGAGTGGATTCGGTAGAGGCCTCTTCCAAGGGTTTCAGTGCCCCTTTCTCGACTAGAACCACGAGGACTTTAGACAAAGACATATAGAGTGGGAGAAGGTTCGTTGACCTGGGTTGGTATCTTGGGCTTGATTATCGCCTCCCAGAGGCATCGAAAAAGGTGTGGCCGCGACCTTGGTCAGAGGGGATTGGTGGTGACCATTCCGACCTCCAAGTTCTTGTATTGAGGAGCCACTCGGCCTGCATTGGTATTCAACTTAAATGTTCTCCGGGGTTGATCCCGATCATGGTCAAACAAACCCTGTTTCAACGCATCCTCTATTTGCATCCCCATATCATGCAGATCTGCGAAAGTTGGGAAGGGAACTACAATCATCTTCTTCATTAATGCCGGCTGGAGATTGCGCACAATCATCCGTATTTGATCTCTCGCTGGCCTTAAGGTCATCATCGATGCCTTCGCCTCCACCGGTCACAAAGTCGAGAAAGATTCTTTAGGCTCTCGCCGTTGTCTCGAGATCCCGAGTGGTGATCTCGACTGCGGTTATATGAGTATTGCGATGAAGGCCTCGCCATCTCATCCCAGATTTGTTTTCACATCATCATCGAGTTTTGAGTACCAAGTGGATGCCACACTGATGGTTCGAAACAAAGAAAGCTTTTGCGGTCGTTAGGCCCATTGGTCTTAAGATGTCCGAGAATAGCCGAGGTGGACCATAGGATCCTCGGACTCCATCAAAGCGATCGATCCGGGGCATTTTAAATCAGTCTGCAGAGTCACGGCCACATCAGTATAGCCGTGTTCAATATCTGGGATGGCCTTCACCCCTTGAGACTTCTTAAAGAGCTTCTCCACCTTGCTCAATTTCAGAGCTGTCTGGTCTACCTCGGACTCCAATGGAGAGTCCGGGTGGTTAGGGGTAATGTTTTGGACAACTGTGGTAGAAGGGCGGAGCTACCAGATGGAAGACCCGTGTCCTCTTGAATGTTTGGGCAGAGCATTTTGTGGATTTGGGAGGGTAGCTTGGGTATTCGGCAGATTTGGTGGGGCATTGGGGATTTGGGGGAGGATTCTGCCCAGTAGATGTTTGTTCGGGCAATGGAGCCCCTGGTGGAGGGACCTGGTGCGAAGCATGCTGCGTTCATTGCTAGAATCGCGATCAACTCAGATCAAGGGCCATGACAATGGCAAGTTGTTTGGAAAATTCATCAAGTGATAGCATCATCTTGCATTTGCTTCATGCTTTCGACCATCCGCGATCATCGCTCTATTGTTGGGTTCATGTTCCATCTCAAAATCGCAAATGTGTCTCTATAGCGTAAATAGGAATCTCAACCCGACTATCTCGACACTATAGTAGATCTGCTCGGTGATCGTGCTCGATATATCAGGCCTTCTCGGCCTCCTTCGATAACAGGGTAGTGAGAAACACCGGATGTCCGGCTAACTAGATCCTCGGATCGGTTGAGTCGGCGACCTCGTGTCCAGATTGCTTGGGGGTATCGACGTTCGAAGCAATTGTGCTACAAACCGCCCTAGCAAAAGGATAAATAAAGTTTAAAAAGAAATAAATAACCGTAAATAAACGGCAAAGATAACGGCAAATTGAATACACCACACACAATGTATACAAACCGAAATAAACGGGCAAAGATAACGGCTTAAATTGAATACACCACACAATGTATACAACAACACACGCTTGGTAAGTCTATACATCGCCCTCAAATCGTCAATATTCTCAGTATCCTTTACGATAAATCAATCGATATCCGCGACAACTGATTCCCAACATCTTTGGATAATGCCCGCAGTTCGATTCCCAAATTCAAAAATCGATGCCCGCAGTTCGATGCCCAAACTCATATCGATACATGCATTCCTCAGAGAGGCACACTCTAACAAGCACATAGCGTATAAGTGAGAGCCAAAACACCCCTATGTTGGGGTAGGGTTTCCCTGTCCTATTTTATCAAGAGCTAGGGTTTCACTACGCACACAGCGGCTTCAAACAACCTATATCGGTAAGCAACCTGTCCTAGTTTGGAATGGTCACTATGGATCCGAATATGCACTAGGTCGAATGGTCAAAATGGGTGCCCAGAAACCGGGTTTGTGTTCTATCTTGGCAGAGCTCAGAATCGACAAATTTTATGGACATGCCTTGACAAGACAAGCCTCAGGCAAACCGCTCAGGAATAGCAGATGGCAAACACGGTGTCCTAGGCGCACCAATGCAAATGCAATGCAAAGAAACACACAAGTGTAGTCAAAAACAGATGTCATGAGTTCGAGTCAAGTTCTCTAAATCCCCAGCAGAGTCGCCAGAAATCAGAATAACGCTGGGGACCTCGCCATACGGACTCGATTTTTGTTGCGGTTCCCAATCTTGAACCAAAGAGTCCAAATCCGGCAAATCGTTTTGAAGGAAAACAGATTTTTTTGAAAAGAAGTGCCAAACATGGACTACTTTGCCAGATAACAGAGTCGCCACCTAAATATTTTTAAATGGGAAATTTAGGAAACCCCGACTCGGTGCCGAAGGCCACGTGTCCGCTATCACCAAAGTTGGCTCGAACTTGGGTACGATTAGGAAGGTCACATCGTGAGCATTCTCTCGCCGGTCAAAGACCGCCTCTACTAACCATGATATCTGTTTTTGAAAACTTTGTATGCTCTTATTCCATTATTAGCCTAGGTTACTATGTGATGCTCGCAAAGAAATAAGTATAAACCGGTCGCTCAATTGGAACAAAACAGGATTTGCCACCCTCGTGGGCTTAGGAAAGTAATGATTTTGCCACTATCTAGTGGGCTTAAGACATTCGACGAATTGTCCCAATTCAGATAACTCAACCTCCACCCACAGCATTCAAGGCGCTTATATCGATAAGCAAATAGTCTCATGGCAAGCATGCTATCATGGCAACACTCACACGCATGCAAGGATGCTAAAGCATAACAACTCACCGAGTACTCGAGCCAAAACAGCAACCGATTAGAAATCCATGCATGATCCTAAGAATGTAGAGATGTCTAATGCAACACATGCAAAAATGCAACTATAGCAGGCTCGGCTATTCTAAACATGGTATATGGAATGCAACAGCTAACATGTATTCAACTTTAGAATTGAAATACAATGCAGTTTGCATGATGTGCCGAGCCCGATGCATGCAATACAGATGAATGATGCAAACATGCAGTCATACTGTATGCTAATTGAAATATGCCCTATATCTAACCATTCAAAGCGGGTAAATAAAAGGGAGAAAGAAATGGGGGTTGGAAGACATACATCACACTCACACACCCTTATTACATTTATGCCCTCGCGCAGAGGGTCCGAATGAATAATAATACAGACCCGAATAAAAGAATATACAGTCCGAAATAATACAAATTCTAATTAATTAACAAATTAATTACAAAAGAATTAAAACTGGCGTGCAAGCCAGGGACTGCCTCGCTTCTGATAGATGTTGCATATTGGACTGCTTGGTGCAGAAATCCACTGGGACGCCCTGATTAGCCTCTGTTTGCAATTTTCTCGAAATGCGTGCCAGCCTCCGAAAAGTTGTTGATTGTTGATTTTGCTGCAACAGAGAGCAGGAAAAGGGCATAGCAGTGTATTTCACAAATATATGCGTGTCTCGATCCTCGCGCCACCAATCACGCATATCGATGCATGATGGCCGAGGAGCCGATTCGCACAACTCAATATTGGGATGAATACATATGAATGCTACAATGAAAACCCAACTCCATCATGGATGATCCGGAGTGTCGGCGACTCGGGAATTGAGACCCGTTCCGTTACTCGGAGTACGAAACGTGCCTCGTTTCCCATGTAATATGCATGATATGCATGAAATGCAACTGCTATACAATCTGGCATGCTCAATGCTATGACAATGAGATGTCTCGAAATGCGTATCCATAGACACGCAAACCGAGAAAAGCGGAACGACATGCGAAATGCAATGATGGGCTTATACCAACATGAGAGAGCCTCAGCCCACTTACATAGGAGGCCAGAATGATGAAAGGAGGTGCCTCGAAAAGCGTGTCCACTTGACACGCAAACCGAGGCAATGATGTAAAATGCAAAACGGAAGAAATGGAAGGTGCCTCGAAGTGCGTGCCCGCGGGCACGCAAACCGAGGCGATGATGAGATGAGAATCGGATAAACCGGCGTGCTCAAACGCTGCGCTCACAGCGCGCGCAAACCGAGGCGATGATGAAAGATGAAAATCGGATAAACCGGCAGTGTCCAAACGCGTGCCCACAGCGCCGCAAACCGAGGCGATGATGAAAGATGAAAATCGGATAAAACGAAGTGCCTCAAACGCGTGCCGCAAACCGAGGCGATGATGAAAGATGAAAATCGGATAAACGCTGCCTCAAAGCGTGTCCTGAAAGCGCAAACCGAGGCGATGATGAAAGATAAAAATCGGATAAAGCGGATAAGTGCCTCAAACGCGTGCCCAGCGCGCAAACCGAGGCGATGAAATGGGATGAAATGGCATACGGAATGCAACGATGGGCTTACACCGACATGGGAGAGCCTCACCACTCACATAGGAGGCCGGATAAAAACAAAATTTGCCTCGAAACGCGTGCGCCATGACACGCAAATCGAGGCAATGGTGTAGAAGCATGAAAATGCAAATTGGGCTTACGCCGACATGAGAGGGCCTCAACCACACTCACATAGGAATGCCGCCGGATAAACAGGCGCCGAAGGCGCACACTGGCACGCAAACCGAGGCAATGCAAAAATGATGCAAATGGCATAGGGAATGATATGTAAGCATGGCAATGGAATTTCAGCACCTAAATAAAGGGGAAAACAGCCCCGAAACAATTCGAAATAACACTCGAAGCATGCATTCATCCCGAAAATGTGAAATTAAGCCCCGAAATGGCCTATAGCCATGCTATACATGCAAAATATGATCATGGCAGCAAGAACAGTAGCAAGGCAGTCCCAAATATGGCATTTTTTCAGTAAGAATCTTGGCCAAAATGCAAGTAGGGATAGATCAACAATAATATGCAAAATTAGTGGCCAAAAGAGGGGTATTGAGACAAGTGGTATATGCAAACCCCAAATGGACAAACTTTCTTCTACAATATTGAAGATGAGATAAAAATAAGCACAATTGCAGAAGATGACATCCTCATAATCAGAATACAAACATGCTATAAAATCCATGCAAAGTGGGCTTCCAAATAGGCTATATCATGAGACATGCAATGCACACACCAAATGACAAAACGTTCTTCATGAAATATGTAAAGGGGGGCAAAATAGGACCAAAACCAGTAGGGGTCGAAGTCCCAAAAACAAACACAAACAGGTCAAAAATTGCATGCAAAAAAAGGCACACTTGATGAAATTTGAAGGAGGTGGTATATACAATGGCCAAATGAAGTTGAGCCCTTCTACAATGTTTTAGAGGGGCTCAAAATGAGCACAAAACCAGTAGGGGTCGGACCCCTGAAAACAAAAGGAAATAGGCCTAAACTAGCATGCAAGATAATGGCATAAAAGCTAGGTATTGAAACAAGTATATCATAGGAGCCTCAAATGAAGTTGAGCCCTTCTACAAAGTTGTAGAGGGGCTCAAAACAAGCACAAAAGAAGTAGGGGTCGGAGCCCCAATTCTCAACCAATTGGAGTATAGAAATGAATCAAGAAAAAGCCCTAAGAGTTGGTTTTGAAGACTTACCCTTGAAGACTTGTCTTTCTTTGATTCTTGGCTTTGATTTGTAGCTTCTCAACCTCTGAAATTCACTTCCTAGCTGCTGGAATGGTAGTAGGGATGGTGAAGCTAGGTGTTGATGAAGGGAAGACCTAGAGACTTAGAAGCTTTTTGAGGTTTTGAGCTATGAAAATGGAGGAATTTGGAGAAGTGTTCTTGAGACCAATTTTTCCAACCTTGAAGAAGGAGAGGGAGGGTCCTTCAAATAGGCAAGAAATGGGGTGTAAAAGGAGGAAAGCACCCAATCTTTCCTCCCGAAATATCCTGATGCCCCGGATATGTTGGAAAATACCCGACAAATGGGACAGTGAAAGGTGAAGTGGCCGCCAGTAAATTAGGAGGTGGTCACGGCCACCCCACCTGGTCGGCCAGCCACCTACCATGGCCGGCCGGCCACCCCCAAAAAATGAAGTCAACATTTGCTGGCCGACCACCATGCCAAGGTGTCCTCCCAAGTGTGTAGAATAAGGCCCCAGGGTCGGAATTTGGCAACACTGAACCATGAGTCACAACATAGAGCTTGAAGGAGAGGCCCAAAAATGAAACCAATAATTGCTGGCCGACCACCATACCAAAGTGTCCTCTTAGATGTGTGCAACAAGGTTCCAAGGCCGGAAATTGGCAACACTGAAGTAGGAGCCACAACATAGAGCTTGAATGAGAGGCCCAAAAATGAAACCCTGAATCTTTGGCCGACCACCAACCCTTAGGGTCCTCCTAGATGCCCTCATCACAGATATGTAGCTTTGGTTGGAAGAAAATACCCCCAAGATGTTCAACATTGGCCCGGAAGTGAGAAAAACGGGCTCCGGAGGAGCGAACAGCTATCTGGGATAATTGCTGGCTTCTCCCCAAGGATCTTCCCGATGTTGAAACAGAGGTACCGCCAAGTTTGAACAAAAACTAATGAGAAATGAACGCCGAGCCAAAACCGAGCAATTCGGATCCCGAAAATGAGTCTGGTGCCGGAAGTGGTATTCAAAGCGAAGTGGGTATCTGCGACAGTGTCCTTCGAAATGACAAAACAGAGGTCCTCAAAAATCGAGAAAACCGCATAAAATGAATGCTCAGACCAAAACCGGCATTTGGGGTCCCAAAACCTACATAGCACCGAAAGTGGCATACGGCCACGAAGTGGGCATCGAGGGCCCCAGGGTTCCTCGAAATGTTAAAACAGAGGTCTCCGCCAAAAACCGGAGAAAGCGGATGCGAAATGAATGCTCGGGGCCCAAATCACGCAGCCGGTCCCGAAAATGGGTCACCGGCACCTAAGTGGTGTTCGGGCGAAGTGGGCATCAGGGCCCCAGTGTACTTCGGAACATTAAAACAGAGGTCTCCGCCAAAAAACAGAGGTCGGAGATGGTTGGGCGGTCCCGAGTCGAGGCAGACACCGACTCCGGCTCAAAACCGGAACCGCCCGAAATGGGCAAATGGCCTCTGACCCAAAAAGTAGCTCACGGCCACCGGAGATAGTCTGAGACCACTCCTTCCTCAGAAAGAAAACAGAGAAAACCGAACCTGGTTCGCAAACCGAGACAAGGTAGAGAAGATGGTTCGGAAGTCCGGAGGCAGGGCACGCGGCCGTGACTTTGGGACTTCTGAACAAGCACAGTATGCAACATCACCGAGTGCTCAACCGGTGACGTCTGAGCCTTAAGGTCGGTCAAAAATGGGGTGTCTACAGGCCCATAGTTGGGTTTTTGGCTTCTTTCATTCTGATTATGTTTCTTTTGCTAAAGTTTAGGTATATATATATACACATCTATGTATGTATCTATTTATGCTCACAGATTCGATCAAAGCATTGTTGAATATTAATATTGCTTAAAAAGGTTGTCAAAACAAGATGAAATTAGTAGGTGTTTTCTCTCTCTAAAAATGGGTTTCACATCTTTCTTGGTGCAAACATCTTTTCGGCAATTCAATAAACTTATTCAGCTAAATTCATACGTGGGTCTATCCATTTATTTATTCTTTGCCTCTCAAAACTTAGCTTAAAGTTGGTGCTTGACATGTCTGCACTTGTGCCTATGTTAGAACTTTCTGTAGAATCCAAGGCTGGGTCTTCAATTTTTCTCTCTCTAGATTTGGACCACAATAACTTGGGGGTGGATTAAACTTTCTTATTCGGCACTTTATTTGGCTTGTTTATCAACTAACTCAGCAACAGTAACTATTTATTGGGTTGTTCGTCAACTCTCTTATTATTCTAAATCTCATTTCTGAAAGCTATCTCTATGTTTGCAAAGATACATTTATATATATATATACGTGGATACAAATATTTGCATATGCATCAGACTTGTTTGTTCGACTCTCAGACAAGGTGTTATAGGCCGACCACGGCCCTTTCTAGCGCTATTATCGGCGAAGGCGGAGTCATGCCGACCAAGTGCTTTGGTTCAATTTACTTTTACGTAGTTTACTTCTTGAGATTATGCGAACACAAGTTGCTAAGTGGAATCTCTATTCTTTCCTCTTTAAATAATTAATGTCTTCAATATGCTTTCTATATATATATATATGCTTATAACCTTCAATTTAATTAAAAATATAGATTGCAGTACTCCACCATCTCTCGAATAACCAACCAAGTTCTTTCAAAGAGCAGAATTTACGAGCTGCGGACCAATTGGGCAACAAATGGAAGATGCGTACAGAAAGTTGTGGCCATGAATATTTGTTTTTCGGCTTTTGAACAAACCGTATATTTTATTCGGCAATGTGAATTTCTTAGGCAAATTTTATTCGGCAAATATTTCATTACCTTACGTCATACTTACAAGTTCAATTTTATTCCTTACATCATTATATTTTCAAGTTCAATTTTATTTACGTCATTATATTTTCAAGTTTCAATATACGGTTGACATTATTCAGTCACAGGAAACTTTAAATAGTTTCACTACCTACATCATGTATTCATCCGGCAACTGAAATTTTCGGCGCAGTCAAACCCAAGTTTTGACTATGCACCACGATTCCGATTGCCGACCACGTATGTGGCAAGTCAAGAACAAAAGGGAAGTGCTGCACAGATGTATTCAGCCAGTCAAAACCAAAAATTCAGCGTTCGAGCCCATGCATTCGCATCTCGACAGTGCCGTATCTCATAATCAATCAATCGGCGAAGCTCCAAAGCTACTTTGCACTTATTCGGTTTATTATTTGGCATAACTTGCAAACAGACAATCTATTCGGCCTTTTAATTTGGCATCAACATTATTATCACTGACGCATTGTCCAGCAATGACCACTTATTCGGCTTTAATATTCAGCTTCAACATTGCCTATCAACACTAAATATCCCATTGCTATCCTCTGCAATTCGATGTCCTATTATCAACTCGGCGTCGGTATATTATTCGGCTTCAGCATTCTTATCAACACCAAATACCATCCCATTGCTATCCTCTGCAATTCGGCGTGTCATATTATCAACCTAGCTTCGGAAATATTATTTGGCTTCGGCAATTTATTTGGCAACAATTTCACCGCAATATTTATTATTCGGCACATCCTTTGACAAGTTTACAATTATTCTCCACCAATATTTGGCAACTTTATGTCTAACTCGGCACTAATATCGCGGCTTAGAACTATCATCTTGGCTTGCCGAAATCCATATCTGAACATATCACAGGATTTGTATCGACTCAAAGGGTCCAAACCCACCAACCCAATAAATCAAGAAGTAACCAAAGTATGCCGAAAATTGCGATACAGCTCACATTTTCTGACAACTGAAATTTTCGAAGCCGTCAAACTCAAGTTTTGCCTATACCAACGTGAAGTACTCATTGAGATGAGTCCAACGCAACAAATCGCGTCAAAATCGGAGCTCAAACGAAGCCGTACGGGCCACTCAAAGTTTGCCCAGAAAATGACTTCTTTCGCTGGAGAAGATAATCCAACAAGCTATGAAGAAATAATCATGTGCTTCGCGGTCGCATTACACCCTGTTGATCTAAGCCTTTAAATCTATTTTGGCTATCATTACGCCATCAGGAGTCTGATCACAACGATCCAATAGCCCTTTCCAGCTCTTTGACGCATTTCGGGTCCATCCGTACAGTCAAAATTTGAAATTTCAGCTCGCAAAATATATATATATATATATAAATAAATAAAAATACAAATAAATTGCAGATTTGATTCCGATATCACCAAGCACCCTACTTTGTCTCGGCTTCATTCAGATATCGCCACGGCACCGAACAGGGGCACAAAATCCGTTTCAAATCATTAGCGGCCTACTCGGCAATTTTGGCCCAAGTCAATTTTATTCCTTCCGAATAACAAATCTTATTGGGGCAAATATACGTTGGACAAGAAGCTCAACTCCACTAAATTGGCAACCACTACCGACTAAGTTCTTAGCAAACCTAACCCCGAAGGAATGCCAACACGCCGCCGACCCAAGTGTAAACGGACATCGATGTTTTGACACTAGTTACTCAGCAGTGCATCAACTTTACCCGACAAGATTATTCGACCATTATTAAATTCAACATTATGCATTATCATTATTCGGCCGTGCATCAACTCTATTCGGCGAAGCAACATTATTTGTCAACTTTATGCATCGTCAAACTTTGTAGCAACATTGGCCACAATATTCGGTAACTTTATTCACCTACCAACATTATTTGGCAAAACATTTGCCCACTGGGACATCAGTCAATTTTTTGCTTTCCAATTGGGGCACATCAGCCGATCATCATCTCGGCACCTTTGATATGCATGTATACTCGGCGAACTCGGTACAAACACTACAAGGACGATTACTTGAGTTACAAACTTCCGCCCCTTTTTACACAGCTTCAAGCAAGCGCTCGTTTTGAGGCAATACATTACACACTTAGCAGACAGGAGTTTGCATCTTTTTGCGTGCCGTCATTTTACCAAAGCCGAATCTTCCTTGCAACGTAGGGCAATGGGAATCTACATTCCTTCCGACTAACACCTATCATTCGAAAGCAATGGGGCAAGTCTACCTCGGAATAAACGCAAACCGAGCAACTCGGCAATTAAATAGTTGGCCCAATATCTACTTGGCAATTCCATATAAGCGGGGCAATATTATTGGTGATTAACACATCCACCTTATTCGGTACAGGATACATTATTCAAAATCCTTGCCACTTTGGCACTTGCCACTTAAAATCGACAAAGTCTCTGATGCGGCGCAATCTTACTCGCACGCAGGCCAGATTAACAAAGGGCTACACCCTTGCCCGAGGTTATAATACCACAGGTCTACACCCTCACCCGGGGGTAATAATACCGTGGTCTAATTTTTGACTGATATATCTACCTTATTTAATCTATCTTATTTGGTTCAGGTAATCATTTCCGTCTTCGGCCTATAGAAATATTTCTAGCTCGGCATAAAAGTCCATATTCGGAAGCAATCTTTGCACTTGACAAAACACTGCACCCATGCCCGGGGGTTATAATACCGTGGCCTGCACCCATGCCCGGGGGTTATAATACCGTGGCCTACACCCGTGCCCGGAGGTTATAATATCATGACCTACACCTCGCCTGGGGTCATATTATCATGACCTCTGACCTTTGTCCGGGGTTAACAATACCGTGGCCCAACGTTATGATTTGTTTATGTTCCTTTCTGGGTTTTAGCTCAACCCCCCTCATCTTATGATCAACATATATACATTTATACATACATTCAAGCATACATGCAGTCATCCATTCATATATTTTATTCATTTATCCAAAGTGTTCTTTATCAAAAACCTAATGACTATTTGAGCAACAGAACTTGGCAAGAAAAAACTCTCATTCCTTCTACTGCAGACAATGAAAGTTTTGGGGCAATTGTGGGAGCCAGAATTTTATAGGTATTAGCTTATTGGGCCTAACCCAAACAAGGCTTGCTAAAGCCCCAACTATTGGGCCTATTCGGCCCACTCTCGTCTATAAAAGGAAGGGACCTCATAACATACAGGTATGTTCTCATCTCCCTCCACACAACACACACCCCTTTAAATGCATATACTAGTTCTTCCTTGATACAGGGACTGACTTCATCATCGGAGAGTCCCCGGCCGGCAACCCCGGTTGGGTGGCACCGACTATGTTCATCATTGCAGATCTACAGGAGTGAAGCTCTTCTCTTCGTTGGATCTCCACAACATCCATGTGAGAGGATATTTCATGGTCTCACAATGCACTATATATAGATATAGTATAGATGGGTCGTGTCATGTGAAGTTTAATAACGACAATGCTACGTAACTCAAATTTTGTGGCGCAAAAGTGGCTCAAATGTCTAAAACGACGTCGTTTTGAGTACAGAACAACATAAAATAGCCAAAACGACGTCGTTTTGGCCATTTGAGCCACTTTTGAGCCACAAAATTTGAATTACGAGACATTTTTCGTTTAATAATCTAAGCTGCTGTATCTGTTACGGTAGTGATTGGTAGCTCAAAAGCTACGGCTTGAATGCGGGTCGAGGGTCAAAACCACGTCGTTTTGACCCCCCCTTTTCTTTTCTTTTTTTCTTTTTCTTTTTCTTATTTTCGACTTCACTTCATCTTCTCTAATTTTTTTTTTTTTTTTTTTTTTGCAGACCAGGAAGAAGGAAGAGAGGAGGAGGAGGAGGAGGAGGGGCCATTAAAATGGCGATGGCGAGGCGGCAGCGATCGGCGGCTGACGATCGGCGGCAAGGCGACGGAGGCTGCGGCAGGCGGAGGAAGGCGCAGCGGACTCCAAACCACCAGTCCCTCTCCCTCTCTTTCTCTCCCTCTCCCTCTCCCTCTCTTCCTCTCGAGCCATTTTCGAGCCTGGTAGCTTCGAGCTACCAGGCATTTTCCCTGTATCTATAGCCTTCTCTTCTCTCTTCATAACGGCTCTGTCCACTCTAGCTGGGCTTCCATTGTTGCCCTCTCTCTCTCCTCCCTCTCTCTCTCTCTCTCTCTCTCTCTCTCTTTACAGTACACTAACAACTTCTGCTTTGCAAAATCTGTGTGCCTTTCCTACTCCAACACTCCCATTTTTGCAAACCCAGAAAAACCATGTACCGCTTTGCAGCAAACCTTGCCTCCAAAGCCCGGTAAGTGCACCAATCTCACCCTCTATCTTTCAATCTCTTTGTTGGGTTGTCTTTTCCTAATCAAAGTCTTGCTTTTTATTGATTCACAGTGTTGCCAGGAACACCACCCACCAGGTGATTGTCACTCAGATCTGTACATTTGTGTTGACAATGGTTTTTTCAGAATATAATTTCTTTCTCTCTCTATATATATGTATATATGTATTGGGTGTCTTGTGGGATGCAGATTGGTGGTAGATTGAGTTGGAGCAGAAACTATGCAGCCGAAGACTACAACTTGGTGATAAGGGGCGTTGAAGAAATCGCCGATGCTGTTGGAGTAACCATGGGCCCAAAGGTACTCTTCCAGCCCTGCATTTAATTTCATTTGTCTTTTTGAATATGTTTTGATTACTTTACTCTTGTATAGAAATTGATATGGAATTGGATTATTCCAAAGATTTGTTTTCGATAGCTTTTTTGTTCATGACATAAATCAAAAAGCAAACTTTGGGTGGTTGCATTTTGGTTCATATTGATCTACGATAGTAAGAATGCAATTTTTAGTATACTATCCCTTCTTAAAGCTCGCGCCTTTTATAAATGTTACTGCAAAATGTTGAGTATAAAATGACAGAAAGTTCAATTCTTTGAACGGGGTTCTGTATTTTCATATATTTTTGTTGTAATTATTGACTTTATCTGGCTGTACGTTTATAGTACCTGATCTTGTGTTGACTATTGGAATGCGAAGGGGCTAGAAACCTATAAAAACAAATTCTTTTTTGTTGGGAGGAGGCTAGAAACCCAAGAGCCTGAGATGTGTAACCAGTTAATGATAGTTTGATTGGCCTGCCAGGTTTGAGTTTTGTTATTTATAATCAAAGGAGTCATATGGTGGCCTCTATTTCATATATTTTAATGAACTGTTTATTACTAACTCATCTAAAAGATTAAGCTCTTAGAGAGATATTGTGTTAAATTATTGACCATTAATCCATCGAAAAGCTAAAGCTGTTAGAGAAGGTGTAACTTTATTATTTATATGTCAACATATCTGTCTTATTACTTCAATGCAAAGAGAGAACAGTTGTCTGGCTCCTTTTTTCTTCTCTTGCATTCTTTACCCCCTTTTAGTATGGTTTTATAAATGTCGTTGATAAATATAGTTATTTGCTTTTGCTGCTTTAAGGGTCGCAATGTGGTGATTGAACAGAGCTATGGTTCTCCCAAAGTGAGAAAAGGTGTCATTGTAGCAGGCAGCATTAAGTTCAAGGACAAGTTCAAGGGTATTGGGTCAAGCCTTGTACGCAGTATTGCATATTTAGTCAATGGTGTAGCACGTGATGGTAAGGTTTTCTTTCATAGCAGCATTGATGGAAGCATCATGAGATATTTCAAATTGTAGACTACCTGATTGAGGCTTCTTGGTGAAAGATTTCAAATTGTTCCTTTGTATATTCGACAAAACAGCAATGGCCATTAAATCAATTTCATTCTACTCTTATGTATAGTTATGATGTCCTAACCAATATAGAACTGAACACCCGGTGGGCTTTCAAGTACCACATGTGCAACAGTCCTTACCCGAGCAATATTTATTGAAGGTTGCAAATCACTTGAAGCTGGAATGAATGAAAAGGACCTACAACATGGCATCCATATGGCAGTTAATGCTGTGGTTACAAATTTGAAGAGCAGGGCGCGGATGATTAGCACATCCGAAGAAATAGCACAGGTTTGTTACTAAATTGAAATTATTGTAATTATAATTGACATGCTGATAAGAAGCACACAAGTGCTAAAGAAACTATAATAGCAAGTAGTTCAAATTCTGATTTGCGTGGTCACTGGTAAAAATATACTCCAATAGGTTGGGACAACATCTGCAAATGGGGAAAGAGAAATTGGTGAGCTGATAGCGAAGGCTATGGAGAAAGTTGGCAAGGAGGGAGCCATCACAATTGCAGTATGTTCATGTTGACATCTTGGTCTTGTCATGTTAATGATTACTGCTTGTGGTCTAGCTAGAGCCTATAACATACTTTGGTCCAGTTTTTTGTAGGGGTTAGTCATTTTTCTGTTCCAAGTCTTATCTTCAGGTCATAGGCCTGACTACATAAACTCTTCCAGGCTGGTAAGACATTGTATAATGAATTGGAAGTTGTCAAGGGGATGAAATTGGAGTACAGCGATTACAGGTGCCGTTATTTCATCACCAACCTGAAGCGCCACCAACGTGTAAGTCCTTTTGTTTCATTGTAATTTGACTTTCGAGCGTATTGGTTTTTCTTGTCATGACACACCAACGTGTAAGTCCTTTAATAATTTTCACTTCTGCCTTACAGTTATAATTTATACTGGCGCGAATTAGAAGATCCTCTAATTTTATTTTATGAGAAGAAAATCTCAAGTATAAATGCCATTGTGAAAGTAATAGAGTTTGTGTTGAAGGTAATAAGCTCATTAGCCATTAAATTCCTCAAGGATCCTTTGTTCCATACAATTTTTAAATGGCAAGACTGTTTGGCCTGTATTCAGAGACAAAGGCCCCTGTTGATCGTTGCAGATGAAGAAAATATAGCAACTCTTAATCTAGATAAGCTTTGTGATGGAATCAAGGTTTTTGCGTTGTCTAATTGGATTTTGATGGAGTGGTTTTTGTTTTTTGTTCTTTTCTTTAGTTTCTCCTTTAAATTGTTTGTCCCTTTTAGATGTTTATTATGTGTATTTCGTATCTCTATAGTTTTGTGGCATTCCTGGGTTTGGAGAGAACAGGAAGGCCAGTCTGCAGGATCTTGCCGTTCTCACGGGAGGCAACGTAGGTTCATTGTCCTATTTATGTTTTCTTATTCACAATGTTGTATTGCATGACTCCTTAAATTAATGCATCTATCTTGTGCCTTTTAGCTTATAACTGAAGAACTTGGTATGAATCTGGAGAATGTGGATTTAGATATGCTTGGCTCATGTAAAAAGGTAAAACTCTACTACCACTTTGAAGAGGAATATCTTTTTATTTTGTGTTTTTCAACTTTGGTCCCTTGGATAAGTCGGTCCTTAGGGCAGATACCAAATTACCAAGAAAAGAAAAAAAGAAAAAGCAAAGAGCTATAGTAATGTCGGCTCAACATCACATTTTTCTTTTATATATTCTTCGTGTAATTAAGATGCTGGTTGTTTTAGGCCATAATAACTGATCATGACACAGTTGTTATTGACGGTGCTGGTGACAAAGAGGCCTTGGAAGAGAGATGTGAACAGGTATATGTTGCTTCATTCTTCGAAATGTGAAGCCCTATTTGCCTGTTGAGTTTGTTCTTGAACTGTTGGTGATTGATTGACCATTAGTTAATTGAAAAGCAATAGCAAAAAAGTAGAAAATAAAAAATTTCTTCTGATCCTAACTTCATTATGCTACCTATCATTTGTAATTACAGATTAGGTTGGCAATTGATTTGAGCACTTCTGATTATGACAAGGAGAAGTTGCAAGAGAGATTAGCTAAGCTTTCTGGTGGTGTTGCTGTATTGAAGGTCTGCCTCACTACCATGCAAACTTCTCAGGCTAGCTAAGTGCCTGCTTGTTTGGTTTTATTTTTGCTTTTGTTTTTTGCTTTGATTTTGTGTTTTCAGAAACAAAAACAATGAAAAGTTCGAAAACCTCCATTGTTTTCATTTTTGTGCAAAGACCATTTTAAAAAAAAATCGAGAACATCGTTTTGGTGTTTCTGTAAAAATGGGTTGTTTTCAAAAAAATTCCTGAAAACAATTTTTTCAGAAAACACAATATGAAAACAAAAACGCAACCAATCAAGTTTCTAATTCTCATATGCTGTTATCATTGCAAGTGAAGCAGTACCCATGATAAACACAATTATGAAACTTGTTTGTTTGATTGCACAGATTGGAGGAGCAAGTGAAGCTGAAGTTGGTGAGAAGAAAGACAGAGTAACAGATGCTCTAATTGCCACAAAGGCAGCACTAGAGGAAGGAATTGTACCGGGTAGGGAGCTTCATTTTAATTGTCTTTCTCTGAATCTCTAGTTTATCGTAAATGGATAAAAAGATTGACAAAAAACACTTTCTTTACAGGTGGCGGAGTCGCTCTTCTTTACGCATCAAAAGAGTTGGACAAACTGCCAACAGCCAACTTTGATCAGAAGATTGGTGTTCAAATTATTCAGAATGCACTAAAGGTCTGAAAGTTTTCGTTTATAACCATTAATAAACCGAAAGGTCTTTTAGAATTATTTTTTATTTATTCATTTTTTTATTTTTCCATGTGTTGTGGGTCTCATTGAAATACTCGAAAGCAGCCATTTCTAGATCACTCATTTTGTATTATCGCAAACTAATGAGCCTCTTCTTGCTTCAAACCTGTAATCAAAAGATAGCAGCTTTGAATACTAACCAATTTTCCATACAAACGGTTCAATTCCATTGCAGATGCCTGTGCATACAATAGCTTCGAATGCTGGAGTTGAGGGGTCTGTTGTTGTCAGGAAGCTATTGGAGCAAGACAACCCTCATCTTGGGTATGATGCAGCCAAAGGTCCATAGACCACCTTGCATATCATCTTGTTTCACCACATGACTGCGAATGTTATTTTCAGCTTGTACTAAAATGATTAGCTTCTGTTTCTGTTGCACGATCAGGTGAATATGTAGATATGGTAAAGGCTGGAATTATTGACCCATTGAAAGTAATGAGGACCGCTTTGAGGGAGGCAAGCAGGTAAAGTTGAAGAACTCTTTCATGGGTTTTGATTTTCTAGGATTTTGGCTCTACATTTGTGCTGAGTTTCTTTCGGCAGGATACATGTTTTAGAAAATATTTTCTACATGTTTAGATGTTTGGGACACAAAAAATGAAATAACAAAAAACATTTTCCAGACCACCACCCCCATCACTGGCTAAAATCTTTCCACCTTCTCCCCATCTCCACAACCATCCCTATTGTCACTACCACCACCAACTATAATCTTACCACCTCCACCTCACCACCACAACCATCCCCATCATCACTGCCCCCATCACTGTTGTTGCCATCATCACCAATAATACATTTATTAGTATATTAGTTTTAAGGTTGCAACCTGTATGAGAGGGTTCAAGAAAGTAGTTGGAAAATTTGAAGATCTTCGAAGATCCTTGAAGAACAACTTCGAATTTTCTAGAAGATGATGAGAGGCTTAGATTCTTCAATAGTCTCAACTTAAGAACACAAGAGCAAATGAGATGATGGAGATAAGAGATTAGGTGAAGAAGAAGGCAAAGCGGCTAGAGAGAGAATAATGGCAAGGCTCTCCCATAGATCTCCCACTTTCACTCTCAAGGTTGATAATGGAGAAGGGAAATTAGTTCTTTCCCAAGAGTTAAATCTCCAAAAATTCATCCCTTGTAAAGCTATGGGTGGGTGTTATTTATAGGCACCTCATGATGTAGGATGGAGCCCATGTGCAAGGCACATGAGAAATATTCTCTCTAACCACTTTGTCCGAGGAGGTGACCTCTCCGAGGATGAGAAAAACCCCGAAGAGGAGATCAATCCCTCGGCAGACCCTTCTTCTTAGCCACACCTAACCAATGATCCCCAATCATCTCAAAGGGTCAGGGGTAGTCCCAGAGGACGTTCTGCCACATAAGGGTCAGGGGTAGTTCAAGAGAACGCCCTGCCGCAAATATTGCCGAGTCTCAAGGATCCCCTAGATCGTGCCACCTCGACCCGGGTATAGGCTAGTTTAACCGAAGAGTGAATTTTTCTCCACTCACCGTCCTCAGGATCGGGTCCTTTGTTCGGACTCCATTACGCCCATGGTTACTGCGTAGATCCCGAGCTCGAGCCCATAAATGTTAAGGACTCATTAACGGAGCGACTTCTAGATTGCGTTTGAATATGTTCGAAGCCAAGTGCTTCGGACCTCTAGGTTCGTGGATCCGAACCCTTTCGAGTCCGAGTGCCTCGGATCTCTAGGCTTGCTCAATACCTTTTCGAGTCCGGGCCCGAGTAAGTCTCTAAGTTCATGGATCCGAACCCTTTCGAGTCCGAGTGCCTCGGATCTCTAGGCTTGCTCAATACCCTTTCGAGTCCGGGCCCGAGTAAGTCTCTAAGTTCGTGGATCTGAACTCTTTCAAGGCTTAGAGCGATTCAGCCCGTTTGATGGCGATAAATCTGGGCCCACCGATTCTTGGACTTGCGATAAATTCGAGCCTACTAATCTTGGGCTATTGAGCTTAAATAATTTAGTGGGCTCAAATTAGCCCCTCTTACATTTGTCCCTTGCGTGTATGAGAAATTATAATTTTCTCGAACATGCATAATTTCACCTTGTCAACCATGCTTCACACACTACAACAAAATACAGAATTGACGACCAAAAATAGGAATTTCGTCGCTGAAAGTGCGAGATTTGGCGACTAAAATTCAATTAGTCGCCAAAAGTCTTCACTTTTGGCGACTAAAATGGTTTAGTAGCCAAATGCATACTTATTGGCGACTAAAAATCAGTTTAGTCGCTGATTATATGGGTTTTAGCTACTAAAATAATTTTAGTAGCCAAAAGCGAAGGTTTTTGGCGACTAAAAAAAATTAGTAGCCAAAAGTATAGGTTTTGGCGACTAAAAAATGGTTTAGTCGCTGATTGTAGGTGTTTTACCGACCACAAAAAATTTTGTAGCCAAAGGTAAAGGTTTTTGGCTACTAAAATAAATTTAGTAGCTAAAAAGTGGACTATTGGCGACTAAAACTGAGTTTAGTCGGCAAAAGTGGCTGTTTTGGCGACTAAAAATTAAATTAGTCGCTGAAAGTGGTTCTTTTTAGGAAGTGGAAGGTCGGTGGTTCAAAACTTGGGAAGAGCAGTGGGTTAATTTTTTTTTCCCCGAATTAACCTTTTGGCGACTAAAACGGTTAGTCGCCAAAAAAAAAAAAATTCACTATTGGCGACTAAAAATTTAGTCACCAAATGTATAATTTAAAAAATATAAATGAGCTTTGGCGACGAAATATTTAGTCGCTATAGACTTGGTTTTTGGCGACTAACAAAATTTTAGTCGCCAATACCTTCATGACGATTTTTCAACGACGACCAAGCGACTAAAAAAATTTAGTCGCGAAAACTCAAAACCTGACTTTTGGCGACTAAAAATTTAGTAGCCAAAAGTGCTTTTTTTTGTAGTGACATTACGTCTTGGCGAATATTTGGTCTTTACAGAGTCCATGGATAAAGCCGAGGGCTCACCGTAATTTACAGATAAAATTAACAAGTAATATTATTAAAAATAAATAAATAAATAAATAACTCTATTTTTTTTTTCAACTCTTTTTTTTTTTTTTTGCCACTGATTTATTTTTTCGAAAATCAACTTGAATTTTTTCAATTCCATAAATCAGCAAGCATGAGTCCAAATCTTTTTTTTTATAGAATATCTAAGGTCCACTTTTTTTTCCAAGTCAAAGAATAATAAAGCACCCATTTTTTTTTTTCTGAAAGAAAAGATCCAAACACTCCTTTTTTTTGCTTGAAAAAAAGGGCAGGTTCATTATATATATATATATATGAAATATTTGAGAGTATATTCAAGAGAATATGCTTTTCTTTTTGCCTATTTAAAGAAAAAGACAACAACCCTAATCAATACATTTCCCTTCTTTTTATTTGTTGCACAGCGCCGCTCTCTCTCTACACAGAGAGACCCATCTTTCTTTCTTCTTCCTCAAAACTGACCCAGTTTTATTCTTTTTCAATGAAGGTTTGCTGCTACAATACCAGAGGCCAACATCATACCAGAGCTTCTTCATGTTTTTGCAACCCGTTGAAGACCACTGCCACCGGCCTCCTTCTTTTATTCTCCGTCAGTTCAGCTGGGGCTGCACATGCCGTGAACCATCACCATTGCTTGCAGCAGCTTTGTTACAGTGCAGACCTTACCCACGTCGTTGAGCACCCCGTCGGCCCACGCGACAGCCAATCGGAGTTCCACCTTGTACGTGTGACCATCTAGCTCATTACTTCACGCTCTCCACCTGCAACTTCACCACTGTCTTCAGCCGTGCTTTGGCCAACGCCGACCACGCCTCCTTTTCAACGTGGCGTTGGTCTGCCCAGCTACTCCGTTGCTTGCATTTATGACATCTCTTCTTCTTTCTTTTTTTTTTTTTTGTTCTGTGCTTCATCTTCCTTACTTCACTACCGAAAATTTTTCAGGTTGCACGTTGTTCATCGCCGCAGCTACAGATACTATTAGCGTCGCAGCTCGGTCACTGGTTCACGCCAACACCAGCCCAGCTCGATGTTGGTTGGCCTGTCCTTCACGCTTGATGCCTTGCGCCGAGACCAAACCAGCCTACCATCGGCCTCTCTTCGCTGAAACTCTTCCTCCGGCCTCGACGGTCCAGTGCCAACCACACACGTCGCCCGTTCAACGCGTCGTGTGTGGCCTTGCCTAACGCTGTTCAGCTCATCGTTGGTGTGCCCTCCTGGCTTAGCAACATTTTTCAAAGCTCCAAACACGTAGATCTCGGCCCTGCTTTCATACCCATTGAAACCCATCGCCATTGGTTCCGGTTATGATTAATCAACGCCAACCACACCGCCGACTCAACGTGGTGTCGATTTGCCTAGCTGCCCTCTGGCCCACTGCTCGTGCACACTGCTTGCTCCGCCTCTTACGGCCTACGCCGTTTGATGCCTCTTACTTCTTTTAGCTTCACACTTTACTCATTGTCACTTTAGATCTATGGGTAAGCATATATATATATATATATATTTAAAACTTTGGAGGCAGCTTTTTGTGAAAACCCATTTCAGAACTTCTTGTTTTGATGAAATCTGAATTTATGAGCCTTACTAGAAATTTGATTTGGGCCTTTGAGATTTGTGGGCATTATTGTATATCAATTTTGAACTCGAGATAGCTGAAGCTTCCATTGAATCTTGACTTACATATGAAATGTAATCCTGAAATTCATGTTTTGGAGCTTAAACTTGAATAAAGCTTTGACATCTACACCTCCATTGATGACCTTGATTGGGGAAATCACCCATTTGATTATGAACATTTCTATTTGAAAATAGCTAGTGCATTATTATATGTATATATATATATAAAATAGAGAATAAGATCATATATTATTGTTTTGTTGATCTTTTTGCCCACAGCTATTTCGGGCCTCCTTCTCTCTCTAAAAGCAAGACTGACTCAGCACACTTGTTCTTCAATGAAGACCCAGAACTCTTCTTCTTCAACGAAGCTCCACAACTTCCAAACCAAAGGCCACACAAGCCATTGCCGTCGGCCTTCATGAGAGTCACTGTTGACGCCGACCACGCCGCCCTCTCAACGCGTCGTTGGTTGGTTTAGCCAGAAATTTCTCAGACTGATTTGGCTCTCGAAATACTAGTGCTCACGCTGTTGCCAACCTGTCTTAGCTGTTCTCGGCCCCGGCTCTACTGATCTTGTTCTTTATTTCTTCAGCCCAAGCCATGACTAACCAGCGTTGACCACACCACCGATTCAACGTGGTGTCGGTCTGCCTAGTTGTTCCAGTGTCAACCACACATGTCACGACCCAAACCCGCCCCGAGAAGGTTGGCATCGTAACCGGCCAGTAATCCTAGATTACCACAGGCCTTCCTGTACATAACAAAGATAACCGGGGCTCGCAGAAGCGAAAACTAAATGCAAATAGTCCAAAGAGCTGTGCATTTATATGAACATACATTACATGCCAAAAATGAGTTAATTACCCACATTCATTACATAACATGTTCGTAAACATCACATACGACTCTGTCGCAACTGAACAACAAAACTAAACAAGAGCTCACAAAACGGCCTTCCAGGCCTAGCCCCAGCTCGGAGGCACAAAAAACTCTGGTGGCTTCAAAACGGTGGCTCGATGCAAAACTCGGCCTAGGCTTGGCTCCCTGAAGGCTCACCTAGAAATACATAAATACAAACAATGAGCTAAAGCTCAGCAAGTAACATTAACGTAAAGGGTTAGTGAACGAACTCCAACATTTCATATAAATCTATAAAACATAACATTCATATACATAATCATACTCATCATAGAACATACATAATGGCATACTCCATAGAACATAACATAACATGTGTCGACTAACGACTAAAGTAACCGGTCCCCCATGCCGGTCTCGTAACTGGTCATGGATTTGTCCTTCCATGCCGTCCCCCATGACTAAAGCGCATGGGCCTGCATGTTCTCGCCCCCACGACTGAACTATCTATGGATGCCATACTAGATTCGTAAATCAGGACATTCGTTCACAGTTTAAAAATCACATTTCATAAACATATCATATCGTATAGCATTTCAAATACGTTACATATCAACATAACTTTACAGAAATGTTACTTACAGTGGGTTTCCAAAACCGGTTGCACGGTCTTCACCTCTTGACCTGCAATTAACAACATTATAACACATTTCCTTAACATTCATCATCAATAAATCATCATTCATGCCACTACATTCTTCTTTACTTCATTTCATGCTCAATCTAATCTTCCTTTACTTTAGTTCATGCTCGTGAAATGCTAAATGATGCAATTAACATGTTAAAATCACGTAAAACAACTTCCCAAACTCTTCCTGAAAATAAGTCCTTCCGCTCGAGCGCTACCTTGTCCGCTCGAGCGGACTGCACAATTTCCCCAAAACTGCTGAGAGGCCGATTTCTACGCTCGAGCGGGATTCACTCCGTTCGAGCGGAACATGCAAAAATCCGAAACTCTAATTCTTCTTCTAAGCTTCATCCTTTCATCCTTTCCTTTGAAACATTAACTTCCAATTTTATGAAATCCAAGTCTCAAAATACTTGATCAACAACATGATTTAACCATTAACACTTTAAAACAAAACCCACAAGAATCTTTAGAAGATCACACTTGGACCAAAAATGGAAAACCATAAACATATACATACAAGATTCATATCTCTACATTCATGGAGATTCTTCCTCAAATATACAAATAGACATGATTCATACTACTTTAAGCCATGATCTTGAGTTCAAATGCTAGATGCCAAGAATCAACAACCAATTTCATGAAAATCTTACCTTAATTGCTTAAATGGAGGAATTGAGCTTAATCCCCTTTCTTTCTTCTATCTTCTTCCCTTTCTCTCTTCTCCACGAATTCTCTCTTCTCTCTCTCTTCCAGATTTTTCTTCTCTTTTCTTTTTGAGTCAAAATGGGTCAAAGCCTTATCTTATATCATATATATCAAATAAATAAACATTTGTGCCATAAACTCAAGCCAAACAAGACTTAGCGATTCAAACGAAATTCAGTCCTCAATTTATTTTCTCAAATGGTTCTAAAAATTTTCGGTAACACATAGGCGTGTTCAATTTCGTTTTCTGAAGCCATTACGGTTGTCAATTTAGGTCCCAAAGTCATAATTCCAACAGATATTTTGCTAATTCAAACAGATAATCTTCAATTAAATCATATAAATGCATAATTAATTACTGATAACTGTGACACACGGTTCCGGGTCATTACAACATACGTCGCCCTTCCAATGCATCGTGTGTGGTCACCAACTCCACTGCGACATCACCGCTGGTTCCGACCTCGCTCGTCCAACACCGACCACACACATTTGCCCACTCAACGCCGTGTGTGGTCCTCCCTAGTATCGTTCAGCTTCAGTTTGCATTATCATTCATCTCTTTCTTGATCATTATTATTTGTTGATGTTGCCCCATTCTGATAATGCCTGAATCATGGTCTGAAATTGATATTGCTCATCTCATTTGTCGGTTTTACTATTTCAGGCAAATAATTTTTTTTGCGAAATCCACGACCCTGAGGCCTTCAGAATCTTCACTAATGAGAGCAAGGGCTATCCTTTGAAAGTCTGAACGAGAGCAAAACTGTCCCTTAGGAGTCCGAAAGTAGCATACACCCTACTTCGGCAAGAAAGATCCCTCTGGACGGCAACCGAGTCTACTAAGCTTGCACCAATAGAAGTAAAAATTGTCTCTTAGAAGTCCGAGCAAAAGCAAGGCTGTCCCTCAGAAGTTCGAGTGGAAACAAGGCTGTCCCTCAAAAGTTTGAGCGGAAACAAGGCTCTCCCTCAGAAGTCCGAGCAGAAACAAGGCTGTCTCTCGGAAGTCCGAGTGGATGCGCACTTCTACTTCAGCAGCTAATGGAAGCAAAGGCCATCCCTCGGGAGTTCGAGTAAGAGTCCACTCTACTTTGAAAAGAAAGATCCTTGAAGCTCGCATTGATGAAATCAAGGGCTGTTCTTCGGACCCGCACTAATGAGAGCAAGAGTTGTCCCTCGGAAGGCTCTCTCTCAGAAGTCCAAACAGAAACAAGGCTGTCTCTCGGAAGTCCGAGTGGATGCACACTTCTACTTCGGCAGCTAATGGAACCAAAGGCTAAGCTCGCACTGACGGAAGCGAGATTTGCTCTTCGAAAGTCTGAGGCGGAGAAGACACTCTACTTCAGCAAGAAAGATCCTTGAGGCTCGTACTGATGGAAGCGAGGCCTGTTCTTTGAAAGTCTGAGTGGAAGCACACACTCTACTTTAACAAGAAAGATCCTCGAAGCTCACGCTGATGGAAACAAGATTTGCTCTTCGAAAGTCAGAGTGGGAGCACACACTCTACTTCAACAAGAAAGATCTTCGAAGCTTGAACTGACAGAAGTAAGGGCTATTCTTCGGAAGTCGAAGTGGGAGCACACACTCTACTTCAGCAAGAAAAAACCTCAAAACTTGCATTGATGGAAGCAATGGCTGCTCTTCGAAGGTCCGAGTGGAAGTACACTTCAACTATGCCAAGAAAACTCCCTTCAGGTTGGTAACCGAGTCTACTATTCACCTTTCTTTTTTGAGGGGCAACAAAAAATTGAAAACTGTTTCAAGCAACATAACACAATGAAGATATACAATGTAGAGAAAAGAACTTCTAATGGAGATAGATAATATGGAGGAAATACATTTCTTCATGACATAAGAAAGGTAGAACTTCTTGGATAATACAGTAAATACAAATTGTAAATGTTATAGATAGACTTCTTCTACGGAATGTTGACATTTGCCCCTAGAGTTGTAAGGTCATTTAGAAAGCTTTCACCAGCTGCTCGGGCTGTGGCTGTCATACACCATCATAGCCACATCTTCTAAGATATTCTGGGGCCCCTGTTCTTTGAACTCTAGCTCATCTGCTTCGACTTTTTTTCTAAAGATCTTCTTAAGTGTCCGACATTTTTCTGTAGGATGTCCTAGTGATCGGTGGAAAACACAATAATTAAGACCCTCGCGGCCCTTCTTCGGCAAAAGCTCTTTGACATGAGGCAACTTCAGTTCTCCGTCTGCCACCCATTCTTTAACTAAAGCCTTCACCTCCTCAACACTACATGGAAAAGGAGTGTTATCTTCGCAGTATTTCCTCTTCTGACCTCTGAATTCCTCCCCCTGCGACTTTCGGGTAGAAGACACGGAAGCCGCAGTGATAGAAGGTCCTCGAGATGACTTGAAGCTAGTTTTATAACTAGTCTCGAACCCGATCTCCTGAGATTGAGGCATATTGATGTTCCGAGATGCTTCAATTAGTGTCGAGAAGGTAGGTAGCTTGTGATTAACTAGAAGCAGCTTGTATCCGTTCAATGCCCCTTCAACACAGATTTGGACTAAGTAGCTTTCCTTCACAGCCTCATGACAGTCTACGGCTTTGTCTTGAAACCTCTTCACATATTCGAGAATGTCTTCACTCTCTCGTTGCTTTTCCTTGCATAGGGTAAGTGTGGTCACTTTCTCGGCCATTTGAAAGAATTTGGCATGGAATTTGTTGACCATCTCCTCCCAACTTCGAACAGAGTTTGGAGCCAAGTTAACGTACCAACTATATGCTCGGTTGGTGAGGGACTTGGAGAATTCTCTCAATCGGAGGACATGATTTGAACCATGAATCCCTAAAGTCTCGATGAACCGCACAACATGTTCTCAAGCATTTCCTTGCTTGCCATCGAATTTGATGAACTTTGGCACCATGTACCCTTCCAGGTATGGATAACTCAGCATCTCGATAGGGTAAGGCGGCTTGATATCCGGATCAGGCAAAGAGGGTAAAGTCATCTTGCTCCGTTCTAGCTCGAACATGGCTTGCACATTTGCAAGGGTGAGAAATTGTTGAGGGAGAGAACTTGATGGTGGTATTCCTAGAACTTGACTTGTAGACCCGAAGACTGAGCCTGGAGCGACTTGGCCATTCGGGTGTTGAGAATTCATCGTCGGTGAAGACACATGACAATATTGGCCATTAGCACCTATGGACATGCCATTTGGTGACGGGACGTTGCATTGGGTCCCATGAAGTCCATTACACGCCACGACTATATTGGGTTGGACTTGAAAACTTGGCGTTGGAGCCAGAGGAGACCCACTCGGTACATGAGTAGAATTTACAATCAGTGGAACAAAGTTAGGCATGGATGGAGGACCATTTTGTAGAGAAATTTCTGTAGGCCTTTTTTGAACTTCCACAGTTGTTAGAACACCATTCATCACGCCGAAAACTCCTCCAACCACCGCTAGACTATGGCTTGATCCTCTAGGTGCGTGATTTTGTGCTCCACGAGCCGTAGGTTGGCCATGACTTGTTCCTCCTAGCACTGGATTCTACACACCATTTTGTACAACTTTATGGAGAATTTGGGGTGGATCTTGATGGTTTTGACCATTCCCAACATCACCATGAAGTTGTTGATGATTGCCAACACTGACTTGACCTCCATTTGTTGCCGGTGGTGCGAAATATGAACCCATCACCAATATGGTGTGGGTGAGATTTTGAAGGGTCGTGACAATCTCTTGTTGAGTGTGTTGGAGTCCTTGAATGGCTTCAAGGATGAGAGGTGGGTCTTGAACTTGAGTTCTTTCATCACCACCATTGGAAGAACCTTGTTGATGAGTCTCATTATCTGTCATTTTTGCGGTGTTGTAAGAGTTCCAGATCTCGTTGAAACCATTAACCAATCCGCCTCCCCAATAGAGTCACCAAATGTATAAGAGGGTTCAAGAAAGTAGTTGGAAAATTCGAAGATCTTCGAAGATCCTTGAAGAACAACTTCGAATTCTCTAGAAGATGATGAGAGGCTTAGATTCTTCAATAGTCTCAACTTAAGAACACAAGAGCAAAGGAGATGATGGAGATAAGAGATTGGGTGAAGAAGAAAGCAAAGCGGCTAGAGAGAGAATAATGGCAAGGCTCTCCCATGGATCTCCCACTTTCACTCTCAAGGTTGATAATGGAGAAGGGAAATTAGTTCTTTCCCAAGAGTTAAATCTCCAAAAATTCATCCCTTGTAAAGCTATGGGTGGGTGCTATTTATAGGCACCTCATGATGTAGGATGGAGCCCATGTACAAAGCTGTAGACACCCCATTTTTGACCGACCTTAAGACTCAGACGTCACCGATTGAGCGCTCGGTGATGTTGCATATTGTGCTCGTTCAGAAGTCTCAGAGTTGCGGCCGAGCGCCCTGCCTTCGGACTTCCGAACTCTCTTCTGTGCCTTGTCTCGGTTTGCGAACCAGACTCGGTTTTCTTTGTTTTCTTTCCTGAGGGGAGGGAGTGGTCCTGTAGGATATCTCTCAGTGGCCGTGAGCTACTTTTCGTGGCCGTAGGCCATTTTGCCCATTTCGGAGCCCGATTCTCGGTTTTCGGAGCCGTCAGGCCGTGTGCCTCGGTTCGGGACCGCCCAACCATCTCCAATTTCTCCGGTTTTTGGCAAGTGCCTCTGTTTTATCATTCCAAGGAACACTGGGGCCTCTGATGCCCACTTTGTGGCCGAATGCCACTTTCGGTGCTTACAGCCTATTTTTGGGACCCCAAACTGCGTGATTTGGGCCCCGAGCATTCATTTTGCATCGATTTTTGTTCAATTTTGGCAGGTACCTCTGTTTTAGCATCAGGAAGATCACTGGAGGGTGGGAGGCCAGCAATTGTTCCAGAAAACTAGTTTCGCTCCACCGGCGCCCGTTTTGCTCACTTCCGGGCCAGTGTTGAACACCCTAGTGATATTTTCTTCGAGCCGGGACTACATATTTGTGATGAGGGCACATGGGAGGACACCAAAAAGTGGTGGTCGGCCAGTAATTGTGATTTTCATTTTTGAGCCTCTCCTTCAAGTTCAATGTTGTGACTCCTGTTTCAGAGTTGCCAAATCCCAACCTTGGAACCTTGTTCTACACACCTGGGAGGACACCAAAAAGTGGTGGTCGGCCAGTAATTGTGATTTTCATTTTTGAGCCTCTCCTTCAAGTTCAATGTTGTGACTCCTGTTTCAGAGTTGCCAAATTCCAACCTTGGAACCTTGTTCTACACACATGAGAGGACACCAAAGAGTGGTGGTCGGCCAGTATTTTTTTACTTCATTTTTGGCCATGGCCGTCATGGGGGTGGCCGACGGTTGGGTGTGGCCGCCACCTTCAAGAAATCCACTGGCCGGCGACTTTACGCTTTTGAACCCTTCTGGTGTCAATTTGCTTTTCAAAATATCACCTCCTCCGGGATATTTTGGGAGAAACTTGGATGCATTTCCTCCTTTACACCCTTTTTGGTCCATTTAAGAAATTTGGACAGCTCCTTTGTTGTGGTTACAAAAATTCTTCTCAAGAGCCTCTCTCCCATAGCTTCCATCTTCATCTCCAAAACCCTAAAACCAAGCTTCAAGTCTTGCTTATTCCTTCATCAACCCTAAGTCTCATCATCACCACCTTCATTCCAGCAGCAAAGGAGGGCTTTTCAGAGGCTAAGGACCAACAAATTCAAGCCAAGAAGCCACAAAAGTTTGATCTTCAAGGGTAAGTCACTAATTCCCTTTTTCTAGCACAATTTTGCATCAATTCTTTACCCTAATTGCTTTTTGTTTTGGGCTCTGACCCCTACTGATTTTAGGCTTATTTTGAGCCCCTCTACAACTTTGTAGAAGGGCCCAACTCTGTTTGGGGTCTCCATGATGCACCTCTTTCAATACCACTCTTTAGGCCAATAAATCGCATACTTTGTTTGGCTTTTGAGTGATTCATTTTCGAGCCTGATATATACTGTGAGTGGGCCTATTTTGAACCCTTATTCAACTTTGAAGAAGGGCTCAATCATGTTTTGCCTCTCTATCATGCACTTTCTTTGTAATCCTCCATATTTTCCGTAAAATTGCATGATTTATTTGGCCTATTTGTGATCTGATTTGGAGCATCTCATGAACTAATATTGTGCTTATTTTGAGCCTCTCTTCAACATTGAAGAAGGGCTCAACCTGGTTTTCATGCTCTACATGCCACTTGCTTTGAATTCATGTTCTACTCCTATTTGGCATGCCCCTTTGAGCTTATTTGGATTCTGTTTTGAGTCTTCATCAGGCCTGTAAAGAGCCTTGTTTTGGCCTTCTCATCATGTTTTGTTAAGGGTCTTAGGCCATTTGGTGCATGCTTTTGGTACTTCATGTAATACCATCTTTGATTCCGTAAAATTGCATGCTTTGTTAGGCTTTCTTGGCTTCTGTTTTCAGCCTCCATCAGGCTTAGAAAGTGTCTTAAAATGACCCATTATTCATGTTTTGTTAAGGGTCCAAGGTTGTTTGATGCATGATTTTGGTACCTCATGTTATAGCCTTTGTTGGCTCATTATTTTGCATGCTATGTTTAGCCTATCTACATACTGAATTGAGGGATGTCATCTCTTGTAAATGTGCATATTTTTGGCCCCTCTTTAATTTTGTAGAACTGTGTTTTTCAATTTGAGCATTGTATATACCACTTGCTTTGTAATTCTCCTCTTTTCCCCTATTTTTGCAAGCTATTTTTGCCATACTTGTGATCATTGTTTGGCCATACTTTGTACTGAAAAAATGCTAGTTTAGGGGTTGCCTTGCTACTGTTTTACATGTTATGTCCATATTGTGCATGTTTAGTAGGGCTGTAGACCGTTTCGGGTGCATAACATTGCAATTCGGGCATCGGGTATAATTTTGTCATAATTCGGGGGCTATTTGTGCATCATTTTAGCTACTGAAATTTGCATTTTTCATATGCCTTATGCCACGTTTCATTTGCACGCCATTTCATGCCTGTATGTCGCTGCCTCGGTTTGCGTGCCGTGTGCGCGCATTTCGAGACAGCCTGTTTTCATCTTTCGGCAGCTTATGTGATTGCGGCTGAGGCCCTCTCATGTTAGTGTAAGCCCAATTTTCATTTTCATGCCTATATATCATTGCCTCGGTTTGCGTGCCCATGTGCATGCATTTCGAGGCACTTCACTTTTATCCGCTAGCCTCTTATGTGAGTGTGGCCGAGGTCCACTCATGTTAGTGTAAGTCCATTTTGCATTCATGTATGCCATTTTATGCCTTAGGATCATTTCCTCAGTTTGCGTGCCTGCGTGCACGCATTTCGAGGCATCTCATTTTCATAGCGTTATGTGTGTTAGGATTGCATGTCATGCATATTGCATTGTGTTCGGGATAGGCGTGCTTGCACACGAAGCAGGCGTTTAGACTCAGTGATGACGGAACGGGTCTCAATTCCCAAGTCACCGACACTCTGGATTATCCATGATGGAGTTAAGTTTTGTTGTAGCATTCATATGCATTCATCCTATATTGAGTTGTGCAATCCGATCCCTCGGCCATCAGGCATCGATATGCGTGATTGGTGGCACGAGGATCGAGGCATACATATATTTGTGAAATACATTGCTATGCCCCTTTCCTGCTCTCTCTTGCAGCAAAATGAAGAATCAGCAATTTTTCGGGACTTGGCACGTATTTCAAGAAAGAATGCAAACAGAGGCTAATCGGGGCATCGTCGTGGATTTCAGCGCCAAGACAGCCCAACATGCATCATTCATCAGAATCGAGGCTCTTGGCCTTGCTCTGACTTTCTTAGTTAATTTGTAAATTAATTAGGAATTTGTATTTATTATTCGGACTGTATGTTTCAGACTGTACTATTCTTTTATTCGGATATTCGGACTGTATATTTATTCGGACCCTCTGTGCGAGGGCATAATTGTAATAAGTGTGGGTGAGTGTGATGTATGTCTTCCAACCCCCACTTCTTTCTCCCTTTTATTTACCCGCTTATGATGGTTAGATATAGGGCATATTTCAATTAGCATATAGTATGACAGCATGTTTGCATCATTCATCTGTTTTGCATGCACCGGGCTCGGCGCATCATACAAACTGCATCTGTATTTCAATTCCAAATTGAATATATGCTAGTTGTAGCATTTCACATGTCATGTTTAGAATAGCCGAGCCTGCTATAGTTTGCATCTTCGCATGTGTTGCATTAGGCATTCTGTATACTTCGGATCCATGCATGGATTTCTAATCGATTTTCTGTTTTGGCTAGGAGTACTCAGTGAGTTTTATGCTTTAGCATCCTTGCATGCGTGTGAGTGTTACCATGAATAGCATGCTTACCATGAGGCTATGTGCTTATATGATATAACTGCCTTGAATGCCTGTGGGTGGAGGTTGAGTTACTTGAATTGGGACGATTCATCAAATGTTTGTTTTAAGCCCACTAGATAGTGGCAAAATCATGTTTTCTAAGCCCACCCGAGGGTGACAAATCCACGTCTTAGCCTACTTGCGAGTAGCACCATCAAACCATTTTCAAACAAACAAACATGAAATGTTTTGTTCCAATTCAGGCGATTCAGTCTATACTTGTATGCTGTGCGCATCACATAGTAACCTAGGCTAATAACCGGAATAAGAACTCACAATGTTTTCAAAATCGGATATCATGGTTAGTAGAGGCCGGTCTTTGACCGGGCGAAATGCTCACGAAGTGACCTTCCAATCGTACCCAAGTTCCTGCGAGGCAACTTTGGTAATGACGGACACATGGCCTTTTGGCACCGAGTCGGGGTTTCCTAAATTTCCCATTTTAAAATATTTAGATGGCGACTCATGTCTGGCGGCGATCCATGTTTGGCACTTCTTTCAAAAATCTGTTTTCAAAAGCGATTTGCGGTTGGACTCTTCGGTTCAAGATTAAGAACCGTGACATTTCGAGTCCTTCGAATCAGTAGACCCAATATCGAACCGAACCGGGGACTCGCCTCCTCTTTCCCGGGATGCGTTCGACGTCTGATTCTGGCGACTTCTTTGAGGATTTAGAGAACTTGACTCGAACTCGTGATATCTGGTTTTGACTACACTTGTGTGTTTCTTTGCATTGCATTTGCATTAGCCTAGGACACCGTGTTTGCCATATGCCATTCCCGACGATTTCTTGGGAGGCTTGTCTTGTCAAGGCATGTCCATAAAATGGCCGACGGCCTGGGCTCTGACATGGGAACACAAACCCCGGTTTCTGGGGCACCCTTGACCATTCGACCTAGTGCATATTGAATCCATAGTGACCATTCCAAACTAGGACGGGTTGCTTACCCGTTTATAGGTTGTTTGAAGTCATGCGTGCGTAATGAAACCCTAGCTCGACAAAATAGAACAGGAAACCCTACCCCAACATAGGGGTGTTTTGGCTCTCACTTATACGCTATGTGCTTGTTAGAGTGTGTCTCTCACAGGAATGCATGTATCGATTGAGTTTGGGCATCGAACTGCGAGCATCATTCGATGTCGAGAATCGCTTGTCTGCGGATATCGATTGATTTAGGGAAACGGATACAGAACGGTGATCGATGGTTGAGGATCGTGTATTTTCGGCTTATCCAAGCTGCGTGTTGTATGCTGTATGTGTTGTGTGTATTTAAATTAATTTGTTGTCTTTGCCCGTTTTCCGTCATTTATTTCCTTTTTGCTTTATTATCTTTTTCTCGGGCAGTTTGTAGCACGATTGCTTCCGAGCCAGTCGATACTCCCCAAGCAATTTGGACACGAGGTCGCCGACTCAACCGATCCGAGGATCTAGTTGACGGACATCCAGTGTTCCACTCTTTACCCCCAGTCACCAGAAGAAGGCCGAGAAGGCACAATGTGTCGAGGGCGGATCACCGAACGGCTATCTACTCTAGTGTCGAACGATCGGGTTGAGATTCTGTTTACGCTATAGAGATACACTTGCGGTTATTCAGATGGAACAATGAATCCAACAATGGAGGCGATGATCGCCCGGATGAATGAGAGCATGAAACAAATGCAAGATGATGCTATCCGCCAGGCGGAATTTTCTAAACAATGAGTCATTGTCATGGCCCAGCGATGAAGTGGTCACAGTTACAACAGAATCATGCATCTGCTTCACACCAGGTCCCTCCTCCACTAGGGGCGCATCAGGTTCCTCCTCCACCCGGGGCCCCATTACCTGAGCAGATATCTACTGGCCAGAATGCTCCTCCAAATCCCCAGAATACCCAGAACACCCAGAATACCCTCCCAAATCCACAGAACGCTCTGCCAAACTTCCAAAACACCCAAGAGGACACGGGTCTTCCAACGGGGCTAGCTCCGCCCCCGCTTCTGCCGCAACTGTCCAAAAATATTACACCCAATCACCCGGACTCTCCATTCGAGTTCGAGGTAGACCAGACAGCTCTGAAATTGAGCAAGTTGGAAAAGCTCTTCAAGAAATCACAAGAGGTGAAGGCTATCCCAGATATTGAAGACGGCTACACTGATGTGGCCGTAACATTGCCGGACAGATTTAAGATGCCCAGATCGATCGCTTTGATGGATCCGGGGACCCCATGGTTCATCTACGGCTGTTTTCAGACATCTTGCGGCCAATGGGCCTAACCAGACTACAGAAACTCTCACTGTTTGGCCGAACCTTGTCAGGAGTGGCCGCCAACTGGTATGCAAAGTTGGATAATGATGTCAAGAGGAACTGGGATGAGATGGCTGAGGCCTTCGTTGCACAATATTCATATAATACTCAGATCGAGATTACAACACGTGATCTCGAGACAACAAGCAGAAATGAAGAGACTTTCTCTGATTTTGTCACTCGGTGGAGAGCAAAGGCATCGATGATGACCTTAAGGCCAACTGATAAAGATCAAATCCGGATGATTGTGCGCAATCTCCAACCAAGGCTTATGCAGAAGATGATTGTAGTTCCCTTCCCCACCTTCGCAGACTTACATGATATGGGGGTGCAAATTGAGGATGCTATGAAGCAAGGGTTGATTGACCAGGACCGGGATCAGCCCCGAAGAACATTCAACCGTAATAACAATGCGGGCCCGAGTGGCTCTGCCAATACAAGAGCTTCAGAGGTCGGTATGGTCACCACCACTCCCCCTCCCCAACCAAGGCCCGCAGCGGCCACACCTTTTTCTGATGCATCTGGGAGGCGATAAGCTTCAAGATACCAATCCAAGGGTCAACGAACCTTCTCCCACTACATATGCCTTTGTCCAAAGTCCTCGGGGTTCTAGTCGAAAAGAGCATCTGAAACCCTTGGACCGAGGCCCCTCCAAATCCACTCCCCTTCCCACAACCCAAATATTGCAAATACCACCAGCTGACATGGTCATGATACCGACCAATGTTACAGTGCGTCATGAGATTCAAGACCTCATTGACAAAAACATCATTCTACCTCGAGAGACCCAACGCCACAACTAACCCACTCGAGACATAACCAAGATCCACCCAAAAGAATCAATCTCATCCAAACTGGGGACGTGTCTTACGACCCTAGTATCTACAGTACTCCCTCCGACCTACCCATGCCAAACGTGATCGTCCCTGATAGGACTGACTTGTGCATGATGGACACCTCCACAACCCAACTCGAGCCAAAGGTGGTGACCACGAAAATGGAGCAGGCAGTGCTTTCGAGGAAACAAAAGCTGTTGAGTCCGGGTGGAGCGGTCTGAGAATTTAGGCAGAGCTTATGATCCGAGTGGATATATCTTGTCAATGAGCCCTAAAAGCCGAGTGTGGGGCACGGAAGAGGCTGAATTGTGTATGATCGGGGGGGACAAACTTGAATCAGTGGGGAATGATCTGACAACGATGGAAGAGGACTTCGCCAGCCTCCAGTTTTACAACGACCAAGAATCAGGGGATGCATCAATCAACTGGTTCGAATCTGAGTCGGCGAAATCGTCGGGTGGTTGGATGATCGGCGGATATTGTACCATTTGTGGCGGAAGGGCCGAGGGTCGATTGAATTCGGAGAGCGCCCGGTCTGAAGAATTTCGCTCGGGAGCAAGACACTTTGAAAACCGAACAATTATTTGGAGGAACAAGAAAGAAATGGGATTACGAGAGGATCCGAAAAGCAAAGAACCATGAGGAAGTTGAAAGTCTTTGTAAGCCTGGCCCAATATCTTTGTGAGCATGTGGGAGGAAAATGCCGAGAGCGCAAACAAGCCCGAACAGACGGTGCACTGTTAAATGCTAATGGAATGTGGTGGGAAGATGGCGACTTGTATCTCGCCCACAGAGGCGAAGCTGGCGGGTGGCCAACCGTGACAGACTGGTATCTCAAGAGGTGGACCATATGACAAGAAGTGGGCGGTATTTCAAGCCCCATACCTTGATCAACCCGAAGCATCGGGGAAAGATAAAGAGGCGGAAAAACAGAGAGAGAAACAAGTTGAAGAAGAGGCTGTACTAAAGCAGTTAAAGAAAATACAAGCAGACATCTCCATCTGGGGACTGCTTATGGCTTCAATGGTGCATAGGCAATTTGTCCTATCTGCTATGGACAAGGCCAAACTCTCCATCGAAACTACACGAAGCAACTGGTTGGGTTTTCCGGAGGAGGTTCCCGAGATTGACCTTTTCGGACAAGGAATTGCCGCTGAGGCGTAGATCATAATGCACCTCTCTACATCTCTCAGAGAATCAAGGACAAATGGATTCGGTGGTACTTGTTGATCTGGGTCCGCTATCAATGTCTCCGGCCAGAGCAGGCGTATGCAATTGGGTTAAAACTGCGGACTTCACCGACTACTCAAGTGATCGAGCCTCACGACAATACAAGTAGGGATGTCACGGGGACATAAAATCCAAACCAAGATTGGGCCTGGACAACACGAGGTAGATTTTCATGTCTTGGAGGTCCCTGCATCCTTTAACATGCTTTTGGGGCGACCCTGGTTGCATCAGGTGAAGGCCGTCTCATCTACTCTACATCAAATGGTGAAATACCCCTATGGAAAGGGAGTAGCCATTGTTTTTGGGAATTCATCAATTCATCCCCCTCCGGAGATAGCTACGCCAGTCCTAGAGATTGAACACGGCATGGAGGACGTGTTTATATCGGGATTTACTTTGGCTGAGGCCCGGGTGGTGCAAAACATTATGGCTGTGAAAGAAGGTGTGTACGTCAGTGCTCAATCCGTCTACCTCATGAACAAGCTAAAACATATCCCCGGGATGGGATTGGGAAGAAGCGGCAGGAAAGGAGTCGCAGCGTTGGCCGAAGTGCCACACAATCCACATACCTTTGGACTGGGTTATCTGCCCACTAAAGAAGATTGGGCAAGGAAAGGGAAGGAAATGGCCGGCGAGCAGGCCAAGCGGTGGGAAGCCTTTTGATCTAATGCAGGCCCATCCAGTACCTGAGCAGACGCTTTGTCCGGAGGAAGACTTTCCATTTCGCGGCTTCCCGAGCCATGGTTCAACGGAGAGGAAGCGCGTGCAGGTTTCGAAATCTTCTTCGACTGCAACTATCCGGGAATGATGTTGCCACGAGCGATGCACCCAACAAGCGAGGTTGAGCAGAATAAGACAATGGATCCCGAGAGCCTGAAATTGGAAATGGGGTAGCACTAGCATGTCTCCTCTCGATCCTCCGTCGACCAAGATTGCTTGGGGAATAACTTCATGGTTTCCATGATTGGGGATGAAAGCTTGCGAGCCAACCAAATGACTATCTTGGATGCATCAATCGCACCCTCTCTTACTTGGCAGTACGAGGAGGGATTTTTGTCCAGCAGCACCGGGTCAGGTAGTGAGCCGGAATCTGATTCCACCGAGTCCTATGAGTCGGAATCAGATTCCAGCTCGAGTGAGTCTGAGTCTGGTACTCCTGGGGGTGTCAACCCGGATGCCACAGTCCTGTCCAGGTCGTCTTTTTCCTTTTCATTTGAGTCTGTTGTAACCGATGAATTGGATGATTCGGATGTGCCTAATGAGAATGAACTGCCTGTGGTTTCCGAGTACTTTTCTGTGCCCTAATTTATTGCATTAATTGGACTTTCAAAATTTTGATCAAAAGCGAGGCGAAGTTCCTCCGGTTTTAACGTCTAATTGAGCAAGAGCAAGAGATTTGTTAAGCCATTAATGGATGAAATCATTTCCGTGAACATTAGTCTTGAGGAGGACCCACTTTGGTCGGATCGGGTCCATGTTGTCTTCGGAGGAACGCGAGCACTTAGTCGCTTTATAAAAAGATATCAAAGATGTTTTCGCGTGGTCCTACGAAGACATGCACAGAATCGATCTGAGATTGTCTGAGATCGGATCCCCCTTGACCCCGGCGACATCAGCGAAGCTCGAAGGATCCGCCGGATTGGGCTCTCAAGATTAAGGAAGAGGTCACCAAGCAAATTGACGCAGCTTCTTTGGTATCTGAATATCCGACTTGGTTGGCCAACATTATTCGATGTCAAGAAAGATGGCGGGATCCGGTGTGTGTAGACTTGAGGGATTTGAGCGAGCTAGTCCGAAGGGCGACTTTCCCTTGCCGCACATCGATGAGTTGGTAGACTTCACGGCGGGGCATGCATGCTCTCATTCATGGATGGCTTCTCGGGTACAACCCAGATAGTGATGGCGCCAGAGATGGAGAAAAGATCGCATTCACCACTCCGTGGGAACATCTTTCGGGTAATGCCATTTGGGTTGAAGAACGCTGGAGCTACTTATCAGCAGACGCGACCACAATACTACATGATATGATCCACAAAGAGATTGAGGTGTCGTGGGCGACATGATTGTCAAGTCCAAAGAAAGAGGGCCACTACACCGCCTTGCACAAGTTTTTCAAAGGATCGGGGAATTAGGTTCTTGGCTAAACCCTCGAAATGTACGTTTGGTGTTACTGGTGGGAAAAATCTTTGGGGTTTCGATTACACAAAAGGGGCATTGAGGTCGACCCTTCCAAGATCAAGGCCATCCTAGAAATGCCACCACCAAGGACTGAAAAGGAGGTGCGAGGCTTTCTGGGTAAAATGCAATTCATAAGACGGTTTATTTCAAAACTAACCTTGACTTGTGAACCACTTTTTGGCCTTCTGAAGAAAGGAAAGAAGTTCAATGGGACGGCGATGCCAAGTGCATTGAGCAGTTAAAGAATATCTACAGAACCCGCCCGTTTTATCACCACCAGAATCAGGGAAACCGTTGATTTTGTATCTGTCAGTGACTGAGACTACAATGGGCTGCATGCTTGCACAAGAATCAGAAGATAAGGTGGAAAGAGCCATCTATTATTTGAGCAAGAAGATGCTGGAGTATGAGACCCGATATACACCGCTGGAAAAGACTTGCTTAGCTCTGGTATGGGCTACCAGGAAGCTGCGGCACTACCTGTTAGCTCACTCTGTAATGTTGGTTTCACGACTAGATCCCATCAAATATCTTTTCGAGAAACCAGTGCTTATGGGTAGGCTAGCTCGTTGGTTGCTGTTGCTCTCCGAATTTGATCTCACATATGTGACGCGCAAGTCAGTGAAAGGAAGAAGCGATGGCGAGTTCCTTACCGACCACCGGTTGAGGATGAAGCGATTGAGTACCTATTCCCGGATGAATCAATTCTGCATATCGACGAGGAAACTTGGACAATGTACTTTGATGGAGCGTCAAATCAGCATGGGTATGGGATATGAGTGTTGCTGATAGCACCCGAAAAATCCCGTATCCCTCTAGCCTTCAAACTCTGGTTCAAAGTCTCAAATAATGAAGCAGAATCTGGCGTGCATTCTTTGGTTTGAGCGACCCTAGAACTAGGGGCAAGACGGCTGGATGTCAATGGGGATTCGAACCTTGTTGTGTCTCAAGCTAAAGGAGACTGGAAAGTTAAAGAGGAAAATATGATGATGTATCACCAAACCTTGGATTTGTTAATTCCTCGGTTTGAAAAGTTAAGTTTTACTCATCTACTAAGAGAGAACAACAAGTTCGCAGACGCTTTAGCAACTCTATCATCTATGATAGACATCCCGTGTGGAGTCCGAATGCGTCCAGTTATTATTGACCAGAAATTTGCACCTGCTTATGAGTCGATTGCAGCCATAGATGAAGTTCAGGACGAACACCCTTGGTATTATGACATCTGGAACTTCTTGGAGACAGAAACATACCCGCCAGGGGTAAATGCCAAAGACAAGAGGGCAATCAGAAGAATGGCAGTTCAGTTCATCATCTGCGGAGGTAAATTGTATAAACGGGGTCATCTGGGAATGCATAAACTGTGCGTTGATGCAGAAGAATCAAAGCGCCTGATGGAAGCCGTCCACGGGGGTGAATGTGGTGCACACATGAATGGAGTGATGTTGGCACGGAAGATCCTTAGACAAGGTTATTACTGGTCCACTATGGAAGAGGATTGTATTGGTTTCGTCCGGCGATGCCACAAATGTCAAATTCATGCAAATCGCATGAACATTCCGCCGTCAAAGTTGTACAACATGACTTCGCCATGGCCATTTTCTGTCTGGGGAATTGATGTAATCGGAGCCGTTACGCCGAAGGGATCGAATGGGCATAAGTTCATCTTGGTAGCGATAGATTATTTCACAAAGTGGGTTGAGGCCCAATCTTACGCAGTGTTGAAAGCTTCACACGTTGCAAAATTCATCAGAAACAACATCATCTGTCGCTACGGGGTCCCAAATGAAATAGTTTCAGACAATGGTTCCCACTTCAAGAAGGAGGTGATTGATTTGTTGGAGAAATACAATGTGGCTTTTCATAAGTCGTCTACTTAGCGGCCGGAAAGCAGCGGAGCAGGTGAGGCCGCCAACAAGAACATCAGGCGCATACTAGAGAAGATAGTGGAAACTTATCGGGAATGGCGGATAAGCCGTTTGCTCTGTGGGACTCTGAGGACTTGATCGAGAACTTCTCTTTGGGGCGACTCGTACTCATTGGTCTATGGGATGGAGGCCGTTACGCCTATTGAGATTGAGGTCCGTCATTACGAGTATTGGCGAGTGCGGATAGCAGCGGATTAGCGTGAGCATTTGAGGAACTCATGCTTTTCGATGAAAGAAGTTTGAAAGCACTGCACCACATCCAAGGTTATCAACGCAGAATCGCCGGGCTTTCAATAAAAGGTTAAGTCGAGAACTTGAAAGAAGGAGATTTGGTACTCAGGACAACCGAGCTCCCATCCACGACCCAAGAGGCAAGTTCGGACCCAATTGGTGGTCCTTACATCATCAAGTCAATCAGTCGGTGGAGGCGTGGTTACGATGGATCTAGATGGCTTAGAGTTTTCCCATCCAATCAATATGAACAAGCTGAAGAAATACTACCCCTGAGAGGCTCGCTAGGTCGAAAAGCCGAAAGGGCGACCTAGGCAAAACTTCGAGCATAGAAAATTTGAAATTATAAAAGCGAGCTCATGAGGTTGAAAACCCGCAAAGGGCGGCCTTGGCAAAAGTTAGAGCGCAAAAGGAGAGTAAAAATACCCGAGCGAACCTAAGCCTGAACTACGTAAGACTTGATTCCCATCTTTGGGATATGTAGGCAGCTTCATCTTGAAGTTCAGTCACAATCTTTTCCCCGATCAACTTTGTCCATTCTGATCATCTCAGTCATCTCTATTCATCAGCATTTATTGTGATCTCCGGTACAGTGTTATTCAGACTAGGGGCAACTTTCCGTTGCTATGAATTGCCAAGGCACTTTTCAAACTAGGGGCAACTTTCCAGTTGCTAGGATTCGGGGTTGTGCATCTCAGTGACAGATCTCAGGCGTGTCCAGTTCTGATTCATATCGAAAATAGTTTTGAAAAGTTTTAATAAAAGTTGACTTTGTTCAAATTAATCTTTTCACAACTAAGACCATTTTTGGACCAAAAGTGAAGAATTTTCAGTACCACAACCTTCAATTTCATTGATTTCAAAACAGAGTTCTTTTGCTCTTGCATACAATTGAAGTTGCTTTTTTATTACATTCATAACGAAAACTTGAAAGTACTAATAAAGCAATAAATCTGGGGCATAGTCAAGTCAGGTGTCCCTGCGCCCTCTTCTAGAGCTGGTTGAAGCCTCTGATGCCAACCTAGGCCCAACCTGTGCTTCTTCGTTGAGCCAATCCCAGCACTCGTCAGACAAAGTGCAACTAAAAGTAAGGGCGGGGGCCAGAAGCTCTCTAACTCTCCATGCTGCGGCCTGCCGAGCCAGCTGTGCGCCTCGAACTGGAAATGTAGCCGGATACTCTATCCCTTCTGGTGGGCAAGTCTGATCATGGCCGAACTGGCGCAGAATACGGAATGGGAAATAGAACACACAATGAGGCAAGCCGATCAGTCGAATCCCGACCTGTTGGGACATACTGTAGCTCATCGCCGGGAGATTGAGCCAAGGACAATGCCACGCAATGCGATCTGCCGACAGGTTGCACATCCATTCAAACCACCATCCCTCATCAAGGGCATTGACTAGGCGTGGCCGAAAGAAGTAGCCGCGGGCTGAATAAGCAGGACAAGAGTCCACAACTTGCAATTTATCCATCAACCATATCTGGGGAGGGATGAAAAATGAGAGAATAAAGAATAGAGAGATGTACGATGAGAGAAAAGTAAGATGAGGGTTTTGTGAGAAAAAAGCGGGCAGGGCAGTGATGTGAGTGAATATACATGTGAGCTTGGGTGGGAAACATTACACCTGTGATGAGTGGACTCCCATAAACTGGTTGTCTCCGGCGGTGAAAGCATCCAAGCCCATCGATGTCTCGGCCAATGTCATGGCATCTGATTCTTCCCATCCCTCAAGCCTTGGCGACTTCAATCAAGCGGATGCTAGCTCCTCCGGGCGAGACAAGCGAAAATGAGATAGTAGGCACAAGCGAGGCGTCTTTGGAAACCTTGCCAATAGTGGTTCTTTGCGGTCACCGCATCGAGAATCGATGCATCGAACTCGGGATATCCAACATGCCATCACCAATCAGAGATCTAGCATCATGCGCATTAAGACCGCACATCCGCCCTAAGGTTTGGGCATAGCTAAAATTGAGCTGGGGCAGAATTTCCTCGCCTCGCTCGGACTCCATCAAGATTTGAAAATCTTCAAAAGTAGGACATACCTCTTGCCCGCCAAAGCTAAAGACGTACGTCACCGGGTTCCAAAACCTTGCCGTGGCATAGAGGAAAGGAAGATGCAGTGGAGTCCGGCCTAGCGTGAATAGTGCATTCAAGCCAAAACCCTGGAAGTTCAACTTCTCCGAGCCATCTAAAGAAGAAATCCAAGATGTGAGATTTTCTGTGAGAAATGCCTCCATTTTTGCGAGGAAAGGTGATGAAATGAATGAGTTCCAAGGGTGGGACTTTTATAGAGGGGCAAAACACTATTCAAAGGACACGTGTCAAATTTCTGGAGGTTGCGGGAGAGGTGGCCGGCCGGCCATCTATCCTAGTAGGCCGGCCACCCTCTAGGCTCCAAATGCAAAATGTTTTCGGCCTCGCATTGGTCCTATTTTGCCCGCCGAAGGGAAGCTTGAGGGACTTTCATGCATCGGGAATGTCGAAGGCCTCCATTTCTATCAGTTTCGGATACATTCCACTATCCAGATTGTCCGTCCGAAGTACGTTTTGTTGTGTTTTGCTTATCGAGTTGTTGTTTTGTTTATCGAGTTGTAAGTTTTGTCGAGCTGTCGCATTTTGTGTTTTGAATTGTTACTTTTTGGTTATACAATTTTGTTAAGTCTTGTCTATTGAGTCGTTAACATTGTTGTACTTTGTTTATCGAGTTGTAAACTTGCTAAGATTCTGTTATTTCTTAGTGAGTCGAGTTGTTTTGATTTGTTGCGTCGGTTCATTACCTGACCCGGTAAATACATGAGGCACATTTTCATTCGATTCCATTTTTGTGCAAATTGATGCGATGCGATGCTAAGAGTTTCAAATACAAACATCTTTTCAAAAGCTGTTTCATTCCATCATGTTTTTTTACAACAAAATAAAGGTACAAGTTTCTGAGAAAATAAAGCGCCTAACAATGTGCAAAGTGCTACAAACTACTAGCCAAAAAGTAAAATAAAGCAGAAATAACATCAAGATCCTCGAACGGAATGAGGAGGCCCTCTCATCCTCTTCTGGGGATAACCTCTGACCATCATCACCATCCGGATCGGCTGTCATCCTCCGGATCCCCTCGGCCTCACCTCCGCTCCGAACCAAGACCGAGCCTCCCTCCCCAGAGATGTCTCGACACCGAGTCTGCGACCTCCTCCTCCTCATCCTCGACAATGGGTGCCTCAAGCGTCTGAGGCGACCACTGCTCCTCGAGCTCCTCGGTAAGGCTGGATGGCCCGGCTCCTCGGGGCCCGAGACCTCGAGTAGGTTTAACACCTCGACCTCTCTGAGAAGGCCTGTGGCCCACCTCGTGTCGAAGCATATCACGGAGGCATCTGAAAATGAAAAGTGCAATACATCGGTTCAAACATAAAAGCGGTGCAAATACAAGATGTGAGTGGGGTGTGTGCGGATGTGTTCTACACTGACCTATCGGTCTGTGGAATGCTCGTAACCGAGATGTTAATGTAAATATGATAAACGCAAGAGAGATGAAGGGTACCTGGAAGCCCATGATGGACATCTGTGCCTCTCTACGCAAGACCATTCCCTCAAGTGAGGCCACCACCCCGAGCATCTAGTCTATGTACTCTCGAGGTGGCTGCAGACACAAGCTCAACTCATCAATAAATAAGCAACTGCCGAAGTGTCTGTGTGATAAATGAAAAATGGTAGAACATACCGGTGGTGAGTCAGGATCACTGACATATCTGTGACCAGGCATCGGAGGCTCCATAGGGATCGGAATCGGGGAAGTAGCCCCATACTGCCAACTCGTCAACTCAGTCGGCATATCTGGCCATCCAGGATGATCGAGAGTCGGAGGGATCGGAGGAATCGAACTGCCTCTACCTCTAGATGCACCAGCCCTGCTAGAAGAGGGGATGTCTGCAGCACGGGCACGACTCGAAGATGGTGCGCCAGTGGGCCTCAGTGGTGGAGCCCGTACTCCCGTCAAGGGGGGCATCAGATATATGCGGCGATAGGTGGCGTAGTTCCCCTCAATGAGATGTAATAAAGCATCGGTGCCCTGCATGTCCCTAGTGACCTCCTCAGTAGATAGCCTGTCGGCAGTCCGCATAGTGGGTGAAGGCACAGCAGGAGGTCTCACGAGAATCATACCCCCACACGGCAAAAGCGTTCCCTAGGAACCAAGCCATGCCGGTCCCTCGGCGAGGAACCTATCTTTGGGAACTAGTCGACCCTCGAGTCTTGATTCTCGAGATAAATGCCAAAAGGCGCCCGGGGTTGCAGTGATCTGCGGATAACCAGTGTACAAATCAATCAGAAATCAAGAAATACAAAGCAAATCAAATATGAAAATGAAAAGGCGAGAGTTCGAAATACCTCATCGCCGCGATTATGAAATCTTGTCGCAGAGAGAAGAGAGTCTCTCGAGGCCTCGATAGGTGCTCGCCCTCAAACATCAATGAAAACGGAGTCATAGGAGGTCCTGCCACCTCCATCTCCGGGGCTAATGTGGGGAAATATGCATATACCCATAGCTGAGAAAAGCAGTGCGGAATGTGAATACAAAGTGCTAAAGGCAGAATACAGAATGCAAAGTGCGCCGTGTGTGCAGTGAATAAGTAATGAGGAGCAAAAATGTAAATCAAGAGGACAGAATGTACCTCCCAAGCTCTCCAGTAGCCGCCGAGTAAGTCCCCCCGCGTGCGAGAGACTGCGCTCATGTAACAATAAAGGGTAGCCAAAGCCGCCCCTAATCATCTTGATTGACTGTGATAGGTCTACTAGGGCACTCAAGAGATCTGACCCGACCATGTTCCTCTATCGACAAGCAGTGGTGCCAAAGAGGAACATGAGGAAACCACGTATCTTGCTCGACCTCCTCGGGAGACTCGGGCTCCATCTGTGGTCAGGAAATGGGAAGAACCAAGTATGCGAACCCTCCGGAAGCTCTGTCTCTGATGAGCCCCAATAAATGCATCCAAGCAGCCTCCCACTGACCCATATCTTCGTCGTAGGGAATGGGTCCACTGCCTATGTCTAGGCCGGTGAGTACAGCGAAGTCCAGTGGGGTCATGGTCATATCCTCGGTCGCAAAAAAATGGAAAGAATTGGTGGTGTCCCACCATCTCTCCGCCAAAGTAGCAAACAATGTCCTACTGATAAGACAGTGAGATAACCCCCTGCAGAATGGTCCGAATCCTGCAAAGTCAACCAAGTCTCGGACAGCTTCCGGAAGCTCAGCATACCACTCTCTCGCGGCGGTGGAGCCATACCCTCGCACGGTGCGAGAACCAACCTGCATTCAGAACGAATACATGTGTTCAGTACACAATACAAACGAGCTGTGTGCAAATGAAATGAATGAGCTATGTACAAATCAGTGGGCTGTGTGTTCACTTCAAATCTGAAATGCGTGTTGATAAATCGAGTTTGGGGTGTGTGTTCTACTCTTAATCGATGGGTTGTGTTCACTTCAAATCTGGTGTGTGTTGATGAATCGAGTTTGAGACCTGTGTTCTACTCTTAATCGATTAATGTGTGTTCACTTCAAATCTGGTGTGTTCGATGCATCGAGTTTTGGGGTGTGTGTTCTACTCTTAATCGATTAAAGTGTGTTCACTTCAAATCTGAAATGTGTTGATAAATCGAGTTTGGGACTGTGTGTTCTACTCTTAATCGATTAAGTGTGTTCACTTCAAATCTGGTGTGTGTTCATAAATCGAGTTTGGGGTGTGTGTTCTACTCTTAATCGATTAAATGTGTGTTCACTTCAAATCTGGGCTGTGTGTTCAGTAAATCAGAGTTTGGGACTGTGTGTTCTACTCTTAATCAGTGGGCTGTGTGTTCACTTCAAATCTGGGCTGCGTGTTCAGTAAATCAGAGTTTGGGGACTGTGTGTTCTACTCTTAATCAGTGGGCTGTGTGTTCACTTCAAATCTGGGCTGTGTGTTCAGTAAATCAGAGTTTGGGACTGTGTGTTCTACTCTTAATCGATTAAATGTGTGTTCGCTTCAAATCTGAGGCTGCGTGTTGAAAATCGAGTTTGGGGTATGTGTTCTACTCTTAGTCAGTATGTGCTATGTGCTCATTTTCAACTACGGGCTGTGTGTTCGGTGAATCAATGTTTGAGCCGTGTGTTCAATTTCTAACTAATGTGTCTTGTCGTTCACAATCACCAATGAGTCAGTGTTCATGAAATTCAAGTGGCTAAGTCACATGCTCAGTATGCAAGTATTATGTTGTAAGCTAAAGCGTGTGTCTAAGCATGGCAAAGGTACAAAATGCACGAAGATACTGAAAATAAAGTAAAATACCTCTGCATCGTGGGAGAGGTCTTTGCCCGACTCGCAGAAAGATCCTGTACCCGTCGTTGAACTTCGGTGAAATAATGAGCGGCTCATGAAGCCTATGTACCGCTGGGGCGTATCGATCGGGAACAAAAGGGCGAACCCTCGGGGGCAATGTCATAATATCAAAATCATCTCCGGCGCCGGAAAAACCTCTACCGTGAGGGAAATGACCCGCCATGTCAAGAAATCTGCAAAGAGGAGCAAAAATGAGCAAAATGAGCCAAAATTGGAAAAAGTCAACAAAAGTCAACTCTCGGGAAATGAAAAGTCAACGAAAGTCAACTCCCGGAAAAATCTTCCAAATATTGAGACAAAATTACCTCAAGTGGTGAAAATGAGAAGAGAAGCCCCGAAATCAAAATTTAGTCAGCTCAAAGTGCTTAACGCTAGAAGATTTCGCGAAAACAACTTGTGGAAAAATGGGAGGCGTATAAAATGCAGATCTGAAGGAGAAAATGGTTTAGGGAGCAAGAGAGGGAGCTTTTGCAGCTGTGGGAATGATTTCGGAGGCAATGGAGGAGCATATATATAGAAATGGCCGAAATGACCAAAATGCCCCTGCTTTTGGCAGGTGGCCGGCCGGCTGGCTGGCCATTTGCTTTTCCTCCCCTGGCCGATGGCCTCTCCTAGGGCAATGAGCTGGCCGACCATGGTCCCCACCCCCTCCCCTACCTCTCTGCAAATTTTGAGGAAAATCGGAGTTCCCGGGACCTGAAAAAGTTTAAGAAAAGTGCACTTTCTAGCGCCGAATTGCTCCACCGGAACTTCAATTGCAATTTCTGACATGTGTCTCATCATTATTCATCAAAATCAGAGTGTATCCTTTTTAAACATGTTGTGACCTCTCCGGGAGGTGAATCGGCCATGATCGAGTTCTTGTCGCCCGAAATGCTGCGTTTCGGCTCGTTGTTCTTGTAACAAACGGGCACCACGATTTGTGCTCGTTTGCATTATTTGGCTCATAATTTGCATTCTCATGAATGTTTTGCATTGTCATGCGTGATTTCTTAGTGTACAATACTTCTATCCTTGAGCATACGTTGTCACGCATTATCTTTTCTCGCAATGTGATGCATCCACTCGCCGATACTGCGTGTGTCAAACTTTCAGAATCACAGGAATCACAATGAATATATGGTGTTGGCGTATTGTTCTTGTTGAATTTCTCTATTTTGCAGGCACGATATTGGATGTACGGTTCATTTGAAATTTAGTGCGACCAAAGCGAATCGCCTTAGTACCGTATCTTCTCCGTGTGAGACGCGACGAGAATTGAATAATTCTCCGCATTCCTAACTGCATGAAATGTAGTCGTTGCTTTGCATCCTTGCTTAAAACTGTTGCATCTATTTGTCAATACTTGCTTCATTCTGACTTCTTTGCACTTGCATAATCACGGCTCGTGCCTATCACTTTGCATTTTGCCCCTTGCTGCGGGCATGCTCTGAGCACACATCTCTGCTTATCTTATATGATTGTCTAAGTCTTGACCTTGTCAAAAATGGGTCGTCTCTAGGCTTTGACATTCACTCCCGCCACTTCTTAACTTCCGAAGTTACAAAGAGGGCAACTGAGACACCCCATTTTTGACCTTAAGACTTCGACGTCACCGATTGGCGCTTCGGTGATGTTGCATATTGTGCCTTCGTTCGAAGTCTCGAGTTGCGGCGGCGCCTCCTCCGGACTTCAACTCTCTTACAGGCCTTGTCTCGCTTTGCGAACGGACTCGATTTTCTCTGTTTTCTTTCCGAGGAGGAGTGGTCTGAGGGCTATCTCGATGGTCGTGAGCTACTTTTCGTGGGTGAGGCCATTTTGCCCATTTCGGAGCCCGGTTCCCGGTTTTCGGAGCCGTCAGGCCGTGTGCCTCGGTTCGGGACCGCCCAACCATCTCCGATTTCTCCGGTTTTTGGCAAGTGCCTCTGTTTTATCATTCCGAGGAACACTGGAGCCTCTGATGCCCACTTTGTGGCCGAATGCCACTTTCGGTGCTTACAGCCTATTTTCGGGACCCCAAACTGCGTGATTTGGGCCCCGAGCATTCATTTTACATCGGTTTTTGTTCAATTTTGGCAGGTACCTCTGTTTTAGCATCAGGAAGATCACTGGAGGGTGGGAGGCCAGCAATTGTTCCAGAAAACCAGTTTCGCTCCTCCGGCGCCCGTTTTGCTCACTTCGGCGGTGTTGAACACCCTAGTGATATTTTCTTCGAGCCGGGACTACATATTTGTGATGAGGGCACATGGGAGGACACCAAAAAGTGGTGGTCGGCCAGTAATTGTGATTTTCATTTTTGAGCCTCTCCTTCAAGTTCAATGTTGTGACTCTTGTTTCAGAGTTGTCAAATTCCAACCTTGGAACCTTGTTCTACACACTTGGGAGGACACCAAAAAGTGGTGGTCGGCCAGTAATTGTGATTTTCATTTTTGAGCCTCTCCTTCAAGTTCAATGTTGTGACTTCTGTTTCAGAGTTGCCAAATTCCAACCTTGGAACCTTGTTCTACACACATGGGAGGACACCAAAGAGTGGTGGTCGGCGATTTTTTACTATTTTTTTGGCCATGGCCACGTGAGAGTGGTGGTGGCGACCGAGTTGGGTGGGGGTGGGCCACCTTCAAGAAATCCACCGGCCACTGCCTTTTACTTGTACCTTACCGCTTTTCAAAATATCCCGTCCTCCGGAGATATTTTGGGAGAAACTTGGATGCATTTCCTCCCTTTACACCCTTTTTGGTCCATTTAAGGGGCTGGACAGCTCCTTTGTTGTGGTTACAAAAATTCTTCTCAAGAGCCTCTCTCCCATAGCTTCCATCTTCATCTCCAAAACCCTAAAACCAAGCTTCAAGTCTTGCTCATTCCTTCATCAACCCTAAGTCTCATCATCACCACCTTCATTCCAGCAGCAAAGGAGGGCTTTTCAGAGGCTAAGGACCAACAAATTCAAGCCAAGAAGCCACAAAAGTTTGATCTTCAAGGGTAAGTCACTAATTCCCTTTTTCTAGCACAATTTTGCATCAATTCTTTACCCTAATTGCTTTTTGTTTTGGGCTCCGACCCCTACTGGTTTTAGGCTTATTTTGAGCCCCTCTACAACTTTGTAGAAGGGTCCAGCTCTGTTTGGGGTCTCCATGATGCACCTCTTTCAATACCACTCTTTAGGCCAATAAATCGCATACTTTGTTTGGCTTTTGAGTGATTCATTTTCGAGCATGATATATACTGTGAGTGGGCCTATTTTGAACCCTTATTCAACTTTGAAGAAGGGCTCAATCATGTTTGGCCTCTCTATCATGCACTTTCTTTGTAATCCTCCATATTTTCCGTAAAATTGCATGATTTATTTGGCCTATTTGTGATCTGATTTGGAGCATCTCATGAAATAATATTGTACTTATTTTGAGCCCCTCTTCAACATTGAAGAAGGGCTCAACCTGGTTTTCATGCTCTACATGCCACTTACTCTGAATTCATGTTCTACTCCTATTTGGCATGCCCCTTTGAGCTTATTTGGCTTCTGTTTTGAGTCTTCATCACGCCTGGAAAGAGCCTTGTTTTGGCCTTCTCATCATGTTTTGTTAAGGGTCTTATGCCATTTTGTGCATGCTTTTGGTACTTCATGTAATACCATCTTTGATTCCGTAAAATTGCATGCTTTGTTAGGCTTTCTTGGCTTCTGTTTTCAGCCTCCATCAGGCTTAGAAAGTGTCTTAAAATGACCCATTATTCATGTTTTGTTAAGGGTCCAAGGTTGTTTGATGCATGCTTTTGGTACCTCATGTTATAGCCTTTGTTGGCTCATTATTTTGCATGCTATGTTTAGCCTATCTACATACTGAATTGAGGGATGTCATCTCTTGTAAATGTGCATATTTTTGGCCCCTCTTTAATTTTGTAGAACTGTGTTTTTCAGTTTGAGCATTGTATATACCACTTGCTTTGTAATTCTCCTCTTTTTCCCTATTTTTGCAAGCTATTTTTGCCATACTTGTGATCATTGTTTGGCCATACTTTGTACTGAAAAAATGCTAGTTTAGGGGCTGCCTTGCTACTGTTTTACATGTTATTTCCATATTGTGCATGTTTAGTAGGGCTGTAGACCGTTTCGGGTGCATAACATTGCAATTCGGGCATCGGGTATAATTTTGTCATAATTCGGGGGCTATTTGTGCATCATTTTAGCTACTGAAATTTGCATTTTTCATATGCCTTATGCCACGTTTCATTTGCACGCCATTTCATGCACAGATGTCGCCTCGGTTTTGCGTGTCGTGCGCTGCGCATTTCGAGACAAAATTGCTTTCATCTTTTCGGCAGCTTATGTGAGTGCGGCTGAGGCCCTCTCATGTTAGTGTAAGCCCAATTTGCATTTTCATGCCTATATATCATTGCCTCGGTTTGCGTGCCCGTGTGCATGCATTTCGAGGCACTTCACTTTTATCCGCCGGCCTCTTATGTGAGTGTGGCCGAGGTCCACTCATGTTAGTGTAAGTCCATTTTTCATTCATGCATGCCATTTTATGCCTTAGGATTATTTCCTCGGTTTGCGTGCCTGCGTGCACACATTTCGAGGCATCTCATTTTCATAGCGTTATGTGTGTTAGGATTGTATGTCATGCATATTGCATTGTGTTCGATAGGATAAGCGTGCTTGCACAGAAACGAGGCGCGTTCAGACTCAGTGACGGAACGGGTCTCAATTCCCAAGTCACCGACACTCCGGATTATCCATGATGGAGTTAAGTTTTGTTGTAGCATTCATATGCATTCATCCTATATTGAGTTGTGCAATCCGATCCCTCGGCCATCAGGCATCGATATGCGTGATTGGTGGCACGAGGATCGAGGCGTGCATATATTTGTGAAATACATTGCTATGCCCCTTTCCTGCTCTCTCTTGCAGCAAAATGAAGAATCAACAATTTTTCGGGACTTGGCACGCATTTCAAGAAAGAATGCAAACAGAGGCTAATCGGGGCATCGTCATGGATTTCAGCGCCAAGACAGCCCAACATGCATCATTCATCAGAATCGAGGCAGCCACAGCTTGGCCATTCTGACTTTCTTAGTTAATTTGTAAATTAATTAGGAATTTGTATTTATTATTCGGACTGTATGTTTCAGACTGTACTATTCTTTTATTCGGATATTCGGACTGCATATTTATTCGGACCCTCTGCGCGAGGGCATAATTGTAATAAGTGTGGGTGAGTGTGATGTATGTCTTCCAACCCCCACTTCTTTCTCCCTTTCATTTACCCGCTTATGATGGTTAGATATAGGGCATATTTCAATTAGCATACAGTATGACAGCATGTTTGCATTATTCATCTGTTTTGCATGCACCGAGCTCGGCGCATCATACAAACTGCATCTGTATTTCAATTCCAAATTGAATACATACTAGTTGTAGCATTTCACATGCCATGTTTAGAATAGCCGAGCCTGCTATAGTTTGCATCTTCGCATGTGTTGCATTAGGCATTCTGTATACTTCGGATCCATGCATGGATTTCTAATCGGTTTTCTGTTTTGGCTAGGAGTACTCGGTGAGTTTTATGCTTTAGCATCCTTGCATGCGTGTGAGTGTTACCATGAATAGCATGCTTACCATGAGGCTATGTGCTTATATGATATAACTGCCTTGAATGCCTGTGGATGGAGGTTGAGTTACTTGAATTGGGACGATTCATCAAATGTTTGTTTTAAGCCCACTAGATAGTGGCAAAATCATGTTTTCTAAGCCCACCCGAGGGTGGCAAATCCACGTCTTAGCCTACTTGCGAGTAGCACCATCAAACCATTTTCAAACAAACAAACATGAAATGTTTTGTTCCAATTCAAAGCGATTCATTTATACTTGTATCTTTGTCAGGCATCACATAGTAACCTAGGCTAATAACCGGAATAAGAACTCACAATGTTTTCAAAATCGGATATCATGGTTAGTAGAGGTCGGTCTTTGACCGGGCGAGCGGGGGTGCTCACAAAGTGACCTTCCCCAATCGTACCCAAGTTCCCGAGCCAAGGCAACTTTGGTAATGACGGACACGTGGCCTTTTGGCACTGAGTCAGGGTTTCCTAAATTTCCCATTTTAAAATATTTAGGTGGCGACTCTGTATCTGGCGAAGCAGTCCATGTTTGGCACTTCTTTTAAAAATCTGTTTTCAAAACGATTTACCAGATTTGGACTCTTCGGTTCAAGATTAAGAACCGTGACATTTCGAGTCCTTCGAACTGTAGTAGACCCAATATCGAACCAGAACGGGGGAGGGGGACTCGCACTCCTCTTTCCCCCGGGATGCGTTCGGGGACGTCTACAAAAGCACATGGAAAATATTCTCTCTAACCACTTTGTCCGAGGAGGTGACCTCTCCGAGGATGAGAAAAATCCCGAAGAGGAGATCAACCCCTCGGCGGACCCTTCTTCTTAGCTACACCTAACCAATGATCCCCAATCATCCCAAAGGGTCAGGAGTAGTCCCAGAGGACGTCCTGCCGCATAAGGGTCAGGGGTAGTTCAAGAGAACGCCCTGCCGCAAATATTGCCGAGTCTCAGGGACCCCCTAGATCGTGCCACCTCGACCCAGGTATAGGCTAGTTTAACCGAAGAGTGAATTTTTCTCCACTCACCGTCCTCAGGATCGGGTCCTTTGTTCGAACTCCATTACGCCCATGGTTCTGGTACGTAGATCCCAGAAAGCTCCGAGCCTGCAAATGTTCTGGGACTCATTAACGGAGCGACTTCTAGATTGCGTTTGAATCCGTTCGAAGCCAAGTGCTTCGGACCTCTAGGTTCGTGGATCTGAACCCTTTCGAGTCCAAGTGCCTCGGATCTCTAGGCTTGCTCAATACCTTTTCGAGTCCGGGCCCGAGTAAGTCTCTAAGTTCGTGGATCTGAACCCTTTCGAGTCCGAGTGCCTCGGATCTCTAGGCTTGCTCAATACCCTTTCGAGTCCGGATCCAAGTAAGTCTCTAAGTTCGTGGATCCGAACTCTTTCGAAGCTTAGAGCGATTCAGCCCGTTTGATGGCGATAAATCTGGGCTCACCGATTCTTGGACTTGCGATAAATTCGAACCTACTAATCTTGGACTATTGGACCTAAATAATTTAGTGGGCTCAAATTAGCCCCTCTTACACAACCAAACATTAAAAATCGTTCTGGTGAAAAAAAGACGTTTATGTCTTATCCTTATGGTTACCTTGCTTGCAGCGTGCAAATGCCAACCAAAGACATTTGGCGTTGAACTTCCCAAGGATAAGAAGGAAGTTCCGGCAATAGGTGGAAGCATGGGCGGCATGGATTTTTGAAGATCGTAGTTGATTATGGCGCACTGATCCTGACATTGTTTTCCACACTTGAAAAATAAGCATTAGGGTTTTTGCCTATTGCCATTCATTTGTGGAGCCAAACTTAAAATGTAAACATAGTGAGAGATCATTTGTAGGATACAAAAGCAAGTTTGAGGAAGGATCAGCACCGTATTTTGTTGGATAAGAAATACCACTCCTTGCATAATTGGCAATTGAGAAATAATTTAATTTTGGGTACTTACCAATTAGTCCTGTTAACTAGACTTATTTACCTACAAGTCCTAACGAATAAATTTAACACTATAAAAATAAGAGAGTGATAAATTTATCACTAAAAATTTATTCATAAAATAAAGAGACTGATAAATTTATCACTATAAAATTATTCATAAAAAAAAAAGACTGATAAATTTATCTTTATCACTTAATAAATTATATCAAATAGGACTTAATGGGTAATAAGTCTCCAAAGTAGGACCTATTAAGTAATAAGTCTCCAAAGTAGGACCTATTGGTAGTTTACCCTTTAATTTTTGGGTAAATTAAACCGATCGGTAAATTAATATGCTATATATATACTAGTTTGAAAAGGCCGTTTACAATATTAATATTATAGCAGTATATTTAAGTTTTATATTTTGATAATGTTTTTTAAATTGAAATATTATCTTATAAAATTAAACAAAATAAATCATTAGATATATGATAGAATTATATGATATGATATGTATTATTTTTTAATTTGTTATATATCTAATGATGTATTCCTTATGAATTTATTATATATAAAAAAAATATGGTGGGTAGTTTTTCTCAATAGATAAATATAAAATAAATACATAATTCTTATTTCTTAAAAAAAATTATTAAGATAATTCATTGAATTAATAAAAAAAGTAAAAGAAAATACATATATATACAAATGATTAATTTTATTAATACATAAATCATATTCGCATAACAAATTATCAATTTTATTAACAAGTAAATCATTAAGTAAATTAATAATTTTTAGGAAAAATTACTCATAAATCTCATTTTAATAAATATTGCTCTAGTTAGTTTTAAGTGTTTTTTCTTAAACCATTTAGTCCTTTTTATTTTTGGTATGATATATGTTTTTGATATATTGTATATAGAGTTTACATTTTTACCCATAACAACATCATCAACATCAACATCAACATCCGAAATCGGAGGGGACGTAGAGATCGTCGAAGGTGAAATCGAGGTCGTCGAAATCGGCGTTGAAGGGTAAGGCGAGATCGGAGAAGAAGGAGTCGGATAAAAAGGCAGAGTCAAGGGGTGGGATTGCAAGAGCATCAAAGTCGGTAGGGTTAGGGTTTGGAGGGATGAGATCGACGGCAGCCGATTGGTCCGCCATTGCTAGGGTTTTCAAAACACGTTAGAGTTGAGAGAGAGAGAGAGGTGATTGCGAGGGGCTCAAATTCGAAGACGAAGGTGTTGGGGGTTATTCAAAGACGAAGGTGTTGATGTTGCTGATGTTTGATGATGTTTCTCCCATTTTTTGATGATGTTGCTGATGTTTGATGAAGCTTTGGAGGGCGTTAATGGCGGAGATACAGGGATTGTGGGAGATAAAGGGCCACAGACTGTGGTGTTGTTGGGTTCTTCGCTACAAGGCCTACCATAAATGTGATGTTTACAATGTTCATGATGTTTGATGATGTTGACGATGTTCTGATAATGTTCATAATAGTTTGATGATGTTTTAATGATGTTTTGCTGATGTTTTGATAATGTTGATAATATAGTTGATGATGTAGTTGATGTTTTGATAATGTTGTTTTGATGATGTTCACAATGTTGACGATATGTTTTGATGATGTTCATCAACATCGTTGTTTTGATGATGTAGTTGATGATGTTTTTATGATGTTGTTGATTTTTTATGATGTTTTTAATGATGTTGGTGATGTAGTTGATGTTGTTGATGGTGATGATGTTGATGATGTTGTTGATGTTCAAAAATGAGGGAAATCTAAAAAAGGCCTATAGTAAGCTTGTTGGGTATTTTTGTCATTACAACATTAGTAAAAACTTACATTTGTCCTTCATCAAAAAAAAATTACGTGTTAAATAAATAGGTATATACGTAATTAACATTCAAATAAGACTTATTAGTCTACAAAATAAAAGGTAGGATCAAATGGTTTAACAAATTAGAATTTGAGATTTATTGGTGTTTTGCCCTAATTTTTAATGAGATGAAAAATTTTCAGTTAATCATTTTGTTAATAAATAAATCATGCTAGACATTGGGGTGTGATCCAATGGTCTAGTAGTTATACCTTAGGGTATAATGAGTGGGAGGTCAAGGATTCGAGTTGATGGAGCAACGGTGGTCTTTCAGTTGTAATCTAACTATATTAACATACTAACGCTATCTCAGGAAAAAAAAAAAATCATTAAGTCAATTAACAATTTTTAATTATATGAAAAATATTTTTTAATAAATAATTTTGATAATTTATTATTGCATAGGAGAATTTTTTTTTTTTTATTGTGTTGAATTAAAATTTATAACAAACGATAGTTATATTTTTAGTATTATAGGATTAATTCATATTTTAAATAAATTTTATGGGTGTCCTCCATCAAAAAAAAAAATTACGTATTAAATAAATGGGTATATGTGTAGTTAACATTCAAATAGGACTTATTAATCTACAAAATAAAAGGCAGGACCAAATAGTTTAACAAATTAGAATTTGGGATTTATTGATTGATTTATTTATTTTTGAGTTCTATTTATTGTAATTTTAAATTTTAAAAAAAGAAAACTCGGGTATCACACATACCTTGTCGGAGTAGGAAGAATTGGAGTGTATGAGATCTGAGGGACCTTAGGCTAACAAAAAACAAAAAAAAAAATTGTGAACCTCTCTCATTATCAAAAGTTGAAGAGTTGTGTTAGACTACATAACCCTTTTGTTTATGGGTAATTTAGATTAAGTAGAATTATTTTAAATTTTAAATTTTTATAAATTAAAAAAAAAATTGGTAATTTTTTTAAATATAAAATTTAGTTCAATTATTTATATTTTTGAATATATAAAATATTTAAAATAATCATTAAATTGGAGAGAAAAAAAGAAACAATAATTTAAAATTTAAATAATAATTCTAATTATTTATTTTAATAATTTTAATTGTATCGTTCCATAAAAAAAATTACTTAAATCAACACATATATTAATTTTATATAATTATTTATATGTATTTTAATAATTTTATCTCTATCGTGTTATATATATATATATATATATGTGTGTGTGTATAATGAATTTCATAAAAATAAATATTTTTAATATTTAGTTTTTTAAAAAAAGTGAAAAAGTAAAATAAAATTAATTGGTAAAATAGTTTTAGTATATATAATTCTATTAAGTTTTTGTTTATGGGTAATTTAGATTAAGTAGAAGTGTTTTACATATTAAATTTTAGAAAGAATTTTGGTGAGGATATATTTACCATAAATTTTAATTTAAAAAAATGAAAAAAGAAAAAAAAAAGATTAGGAGAGAGAGAGAGAGAGAGAGAGAAAAGTTAAAAGTAAACAGTACTTTTTTATTTATTTGATAATATTAGTCCTATTGTTTTATAAAAATGTTATTTAAATGGGATATTTACTAATAAATCTCATCTTACAAATAAGTATTCTAATTAGTCCCAAATTTTTTTTATTGATCTGTTAAGTCCTATTAATTGAGAGTTTTTTTCTGTGTGATCCTACTTTTTTATTTTGGTAGTGTTTTGGTGGACAACTATACCTTTTTATTAATGTAAGAGCTATGATATGATACTCCAATGTGGTAGGTATTAATATGACACTCTAAAAAAATTAAAAACTCTTTAGTGTACTTTTCCTAAATGTGACAACGTGGCGGATATGATGTGACACTCTAAAACTTTTACTCCAAAAAAAATAATAAAAACTCTTTAGTGTACTTTTTTCTAATGTGACAACGTGGCGGGTATAATGTGACACTCTAAAAAAAATTAAAAACTCCTTAGTGTACTTTTCTCAAACGTGACAATGTTACGGGTATGATGTGACACTCTAAAAAAATTAAAAACTCTTTAATGTACTTTTCTCAAATGTGACATGTGACACTCTAATGTGACGGGTATGATGTAACACTTTAAAAAAATTAAAAACTCTTTAATGTACTTTTTTCTAAATGTGATACTCCAATATGGCGGGCAAATTAGTCATTATAAATCCAAAATGACTAAATGGATTATAAGAAAAAATATAAGATTATATGGATTATAAGTCCAAATTATGGAACTTATTAGTCAATCTCCCTAAATAATAATAATAAATAAATAGAAAATGAGAAATTTATCAATTAAATTGTTTGTGAGACACCACACGTTAAATATTTTAGTAAGTGATAAGTGATATTTTATAATTAGGTGGTGAGATTTTTAGATGTGAACCTAACGTATAATCATAAATAATTTTAAAACTCATAAAAGAAATCATAACCTTTATAATTGAATTTTGAATAAATAAAAAAAAAAAAAGGGTGATTTGTCACCATCCTAATGCATAGGATAGTGACTAAGTGCCTTACCCACGTAACAAGGCGTAAAGGACACGAGTCCGGATTCTCGGCCGCCCAACCCGGCGGCCATTCCCAGCAGCCCCCTAAAACGACGTCGTTGTTTTGGTTTTTTTGGTTTTTTTTTTTTTCTTTTCTTCTTCCTCGTTCGTTCGAACAGAACCAGAGGGGAGGGGAGGGGAAGGGAATGAGAGAAAGAGGGGGAGGAGAGGGGAAGAAGAGAGAGAGGAAGGAAGAAGAAGAGGGAGCCGTCGGTGGGCCGAACTGGAGGGGGCCATAATCACCGGGGGAGAAGGAGGAGGAGGCGGAGGCGGGCCGGAGGCGGAGGTGACGGCGGTGCAGCTGCTGCGACGAGCTGGATCGGGCGACGATCGAACAGCTGGCGAGCTCGATGAGCTGCGACGGCGAGCTGCGACGAGCTACGACGGCGAGCTCGCCCCGAGCAGCCATGGCGGCTCCAGCCCTGGCGAAGAAGAAGAAAAGGAAAAAAAAAAAAAACGAAAAAACCCCCAAAATGACGTCGTTTTGGGGGGCTGCTGGAAACGGCCGCCGAGAAGGGCGGCCGACGATCCGAATACTAAAGGACACCACCTGTTGCACAGGTGGCCAAACCAAAACCTATCCACCTGGTATAAGCTATGTAACATGGCTATAAATAGGATATGTGTTAGCATCCAAGAAAGGAAACACACTGCTAGAGTAAAGAGCATACGAGCAAGAAACAGGGAGCGAGCTTAGAATAATTTAGGAATAATTTTAAGGTGAGTTTTATTATATCTTGAGTTATTATAATGCGTTGAGTTATCATAATATATTTTATGAATATTTTGACATACCATAATTTATTTTATATAATTTATGTTTTATGATTAGGTTAATGTTTCAATTACGTGGATTATTTTCTGAACTCTATTTGCATACATTAAAACCCATAGATATGTTTGTTTAAATTTTAGAAACTATTTGGCAATGATCTTGTAAACAATTAATTTTCGTAAGTATCACCATGGGAGTCCCATGCCTTGGGAGACTTAAATAACCATAGGCCTCTGTTTGATCACTTTGTGGTCCCCTGTTTATCATGGATCCATTGACCCATGTTCTGATTGTCACTTTAGTGACCCCTGTTCTGTTCTGTTCTGTTCTGTTCTGTACCGTGGTTATAGTTATTTATTTCAGTTTCTACCACCTAATTAATTTGTGTACTCAACTCAAACTATGTTAATGTTTTAGCTTAAATAACTATCCATGACTATTTTGTGCCCCTATACTCACAGTATAATATTTCTCATTCTGTTATGTGCTTATAGCTATTACCCCTTTCAGGTGACGAGGTTTAGCGGGGATCAAGATGGGGAATGAATGGTTGTGTTGTTTTTTTTTTATTTCTTTTTTAAGATTTCTATCTTTTTTATTTTTATTTTTTATCGGACTCTTCTAATACAATAAAGCTCAAATGACTATATTTGTTTTCTTTTAAATAAGCATTTAGTACCCAATTATTTTATTTTAATTTATTTAATTTATACGCTTGCATTACGACTACAAAATTATTTGAATTATTTCATTTTTATCTTCTTACGACGCCGAGCCTTTGGGTATCGGGTTTGGGTCGTGACAATATGACTGTTGTGCTCTTCAAAATCGTTATGCTCAACCTCCAATCCAACTACTACTTCTAGATTTTCCGATGGACCGAGTCAGATATCAACCCCAAGCGCTAGGACCACGACTACAACCCCTTGCCTGGTACCAAGCACCTCCTGGCAGAGTCCGCCGAGCTCAGGTTCGAACCAGATTGGGGACCCGATATCACGACCCAAACCCGTCCCTATAGGTTTAGTATCATAACTGACCAGTAATCCTAAGATTACCAAAGGCCTCTTAACAGATTCACAAAATAAGGGGCTGGCGGAAGTAATATATAAACATACAACGTCCATTGAGCTGAGCTGACTTATATGAGACAGAGAAATTTAAAACTTTATATATATATATATATATATATATATTAACATATCATCCTTACGTCATCACATATACAGATAAAACAAAAAGGGTCTTAGCCCTATTTACAGAATAAAGAAAACTTGTTCAAAATTAACAAAGGAAAACAAAAGCTTAAGTCTTGATCACAAAACTTAATTACATCATAGTTTCGGAACCTCCACGGGAGGCACAGAGGTTGGCTGACAAAAACAGAGTCCAAACTGGATGTCTTAAGCCTAGTCACGGGCCTGATCACCTACATGCATAATATAAATAATGAGTTAGAGCCTAGTGAATAACAACAGAGTAAAGGTTTTTTTTTTAATGAATGATGTCCCATAACAGATTCAGAAATCAAAATTAATATATAAGAAACAAATTCGTACACAGATTCAGATTAGCATTTAGTTCTACGTGATACATCCATTAGCTAACAAAACAAATGGTCATATAAGACCTTTATACAGAGCAGATGGTCATTAAGACCCATATACAGAGCAGATGATCTTTAAGACATGTTCATATCAAACAGATGATTGTGCATAATCTTCACAAATAGTTCCATGATTGGAACCCATATATATCCTTGGTACCAAGTAACATATCACAGATATCAGATAACAGATGCTAAGGATGCCACGATACATTTCAGAAAACCGGACAATTATTCATTTATTCAGAAAATAACATTCATAAACAAAGCATAATTATAATTTAGAAAATTGTAACGACCCAGAACCGTATGATGTCATTTTCAGTAATTAATTATGTGTTTACGTGATTAATTGAGAAAAATCTGTTCGAATTAGATAAATATCTGTTGGAAGTACGACTTCGGGACTGAAATTGATGACCGAAATGGGTTCAGAAAACGAAATTGAATGTACCTATGTGTTACCGGGAATTTTTAGAACTGTTTGAGAAAATAGATTGAAGACTGAATTTCGTCTGATTCGTAAGGCTTGTTTGGCTCAAGTTTTTGGATATAAGCTATTTATTTGATATATATGGTTAAAGATAAGGCTTTGACTCATTTGACTCAAACCAAGAGAAAGAAAAATCTGGGAAAAAGAGAGAGAGAAGAGGGAAGTCGTGGGAGAGAGAGAGACCAAGGAGGAAGAAGAAGTGAAAAGGGGAAAATCAAGCTTGATTAAGTGATTAAGGTGAGCATCTTCTCTAATTGCATGAAAATGATAGTTGATCCTTGGCATTTAGTAAGTTTGGCTCAAATCATGGCTTTTAAATGGTTAATTCATATTTATTTGGCAAGTTGAGGAAGAAACCTCCATGGATGTAGAGACATGAAGTTTGTATATGCATGATTATGATTTTTCATCTTAGTTATGAGTTCAATTTGTATATGATTCACATGGATTAAAACAAATTGGTTTTAAATAGTTTTGAGACTTGGATTTCATGTATTGGGAATGGATTTTGTAAAGGAAGAAGGAAGCCATGGATTCAAGAAAGAGTTCCAGATTTTCGGACTTTTCTTTGTCGCTCGGCGGAGGTAAGCCCGCCGGCGTAAAATCACCCTTCCAAAGATTTGACAAGATCCGCTCGGCGAACAAGTGGGCTCGGCGGAAGGCTTATTTTCAGAAAAGTTTGGGAAGTTGTTCTGCATGATTTTCTTATGTTACCTTGCATTATGTCGCATCTTATGATTATGAAATGGACATGAATGAATGTAATGAAGGACGAGAATGAATATGAAATGAGTATGAAATAAAGTAAAGAAAGGAATGAAGTGCATGATTAAGGATAATGTATATTGAGTATGTGCTATAATGTTATTGTTGCAGGTCAAATTGAGAAGACCGTGCCATCGGTTTCGGAAACCCTCTGTAAGTGACATTTCTGTAAAGATATGTTATTATGAAATTATGTTCTAAAGTGCTATGATATGATACGTTTTGAATGAATGTTTTCTGTGAACGAATGTTCTATTGCGAATCTAGTATGGCATCCATAGTCAGTTGAGTCATGGGGGCGAGAACATGCAGGCCCATGCGTCATGAGTCATGGGGGACGGCATGGAAGGACAAGCCCATGACCAGTTTACGAGATCTCGGTATGTGTTTAATCGGTGTCCGGGACCGGTTACTCTAGTCGTTAGTCGACACATGTTATGTACTATGGAGTATGCCATTATGTATGTTCTTATAATGACGAATGACTGAAGTATGTTTATGACTGTTTTATTATGGTTTTATGAAAATGTCAGACTTCGTTCACTAACCCTTTACTTTAATGTTACTTGCTGAGCTTTAGCTCATTGTTTGTATTTATGTATTTATAGGTGAGCAATTTGGGAGCCAAGTCTAGGCGGAGTCTCGGATCGAGCCGCCGTTTGAAAGCCTACCGTTTTGAGTGCTCTGAGCCGGAGCTAGGCCTGGAAGGCCGTTTTGAGAGCTTTTCTTTTGTCTTGCGTCTGTAGCATATATTTATGTTGTGTTTATGACTTGGCTATGTCTTGTGTAGTTGGTGGGTAAATTAACATTATTTTTGGCATGTAAATGTATGTTCATATAAATGCACAGCTCTTGGACTATTAGTTTTTGCATGTGCTTCCGCGAGCCCTTTTTATTTATGTTTTGTACAGTAAGGCCGGAGGTAATTTACGAATTACTGGCCGGTCACGTTGCCGGACTTCTAGGGGCGGGTTCGGGGCGTGACAAAAATACTTGTAATTAAACATATCTTTACAAGGTTGTTACTCACAGATAGCTCCAGAGATAGATCAGACAGATAGTGGTGCGTGACCTACACAAATACATAACAGATATACATTGAAACACATATCCATATAATGCTAAATGGTCAATTCTTCTTAGTGTGTTTCTAATTCATTTCCTCTTTATTGGGGCCTAGACCATGGCTTAAGAATACATAAAATGGAATGAGGATGAATGTATGCACTTAGAAACACTTTGCAAAACTTCAAAATATAGGATAGTTTGCTCGAGCGAAACTTTAGTCATTCGAGCGGTCTGCAAAACCTTCAAAAGTACTGGATACTGTGATTTTAGGCTCGAGCCAACTTTTGGTTGCTTGAGCCAAGTGCTGAACAAAAATGAGTTCACTCGAGTGAAGCTTTGGTTGCTCGAGCTAACTGCTATGTCTGCAAAAGTACTGAGAGCTCGCAAAGTGCGTTCGGGTGAAGGTTTGTTCGCTTGAGCGATGAGGCAGAATTCTAGAATTTTCAAATTTGTGTTCCAAGTTCAAAACTCAATTTCAATGCACCAAAACTTGTTCATTTGGGCCAAAACTTAGAAAAACATTGGGAAACTTATGTAAAAACATGATTTGAAGATCAATTCCCAAAATCAAGGCCCAAAACCATGTCAGCTTTTCAAACTCATGCTCTATACTTCATGTTACTTTCATGCATGTAATGGTTTGAATTCTAAACTTCTAAAACATGGACAAATGAAGTGTTTAAGTGTGAATTCATGGTGAGCTCTCATGCTTTAATAACAATAAACTTTTACATGTAAGAATTCTTGGAAATTAACTTCAAAACTTGGTGAATTATGCATGCATGCATGGATTATCTTCAACTCTACATTCTTGGCTTAATTCATATGCTTAATCTCCTATTTCTCTTGATTTCATACACTGGACAACTCAAATACACAATTAAATGGTTGAATTCTTACCTTAAGCCTTGAATTTTTTAGGTGTAGAAGCTTAGGGTGTGTTTGATTTATGTTTTGAGATAAATTTTCAAAAAAAAAATTTAGGGAGTGAGTTTAAATTTTTTTTTAGTTTGTTTGGTTGTATATTTTGAAAATAGTTTTGGAATTTAGGAGTTTGGGATGATTTAATATTTTGTTGTAGTTGAGTAGATGTGTATGAGAGAAAAACTGATTGAGAAGAAAAGAAGAGAAAGAAAAAGTGATTGATTGATATGTAGGAGAGAAAATGATTTTGAAATTGTTTTTCAAAAAATTTGAACCAAACAAAATTTTGAAAATTTTTCTCAAAAATTGTATTTTGAGATACAAACCAAACAAGCCCTTAATCTCTTAAATTCTCTCTCTCTCTCTCTCTCTCTCTCTCTCTCTCTCTCTCTTTCTCCCCCTCATGTTTTTGGCTCAACAAGATGATAAAAAATGATGTCATAAGCTCATGCATGCCTTTTATAGGATTGATTAACTTAAGTTAATTAAATGTCATTAAGATTAATTAAGCTAATTCAATTCTAATTATTTAGTTCTGAATCAGTTTCTAATTAAACTTACCATAAAATTCTAAAAATTCTAGATAACTCGTTGACCTAGTCAATTTCATGTTCGAATGCTGATAAGGCTCTCAATTCTCATATCAAAGCGGAATTCTAAATAGATAATCTTACGACAGATAGATAAGAATGCAATTAACACACAAAATGTGCAATTAACACATAATTCCATCTTAAACACTCATTAAGCATTCTTATTTAAGGATTAGTAGCAAATTATGGACTGGGGTTATTACACCTGAGTAAGTCTTTTTGGCTTTCAAGGTTGCAAGGATGAGATGAGCGTGATGTTTGTGAGCTAAGATGAGAATAAGAGGCTAATGAGGTATGGGTTAAGGGCTGATGGGAAGGATCAAAGTGCAAGAACGCGAGTGGGCAATATGAGAGAGAGGACATATGTGATGCCCTTGCCAATTAGAGTGTTAGGTGGAGAGATCTTGGGTACATTAATGGGTAATAGGGCTCTAGGTAAGCCTCCACTTTGATTTTGTTTATAGAGGGAGATAAAGAGGTAAAGAGAAGAGAGTTTCAAATAACAAAAGATCCCATATAGGGTTTAATTTTTTTTAGAACCACACAGAGAAAATTGGTTTGTGAGTAGCTCAATTTTCTCTAGTCTCTCTGTTTTTGGTTTTTGAGTAGCTTAATTTTCTCCGATTTGTTCAAAACAAGGATAAATTTGTGAGTAAACTAGAGAGATTTCAAAGCAGAGAAATTTAAAAACTCAAAGAAAATTTAAAAATATAGAGAAATTGAGCAAACCATAGAAATTTCAAAACACAGACAAATTTCTCTGTGTTTTGAAAATACTCTCAATCAAAATTTCTCTGTAAATATTTGAGGGGCCCCAATTACTATGAAAATATTTCATATCCTTTATGCTATAATATCTTAATATGAGGAATCTTTAAAAAAATTCTCCTAAACAAAACCTAATAGAATTATGCATACTAAAAATACTTTACCAATTAATTTTATTATACTTTTTTCACATCATATATATATCGCATATATATTATTAAAAGTAATATTTTTCCTATGCTTAGGTAGCACATTATAAGAGCTTACTTTTTTTCTAAGAGAGTCACGCTAGCATGTATTTTGTTAATTACATATAGAGTTCTACACAAACCCAAACCTAAATTAAATTATACTAACTTTACCTATTTTATATAGATTCTATTTGACAAATATTTCTTTTCCATATATTTTGATAAATTGAGATAATCCACAAACCCAATACCAATTTTGGGTTTCACGTTTTTCTTCTTAATTCTTTCATGGGTATTAGAATTTTTTTTAATGCTATTTTTTTTTCTTCTTTTTTTCCTATGCATTATTCTATACCCAATATCAATTTTGTATTACTCTATATTATGGATTTGTCGTTTAAATTTTGTAGTGATTCTATATGAAATTATACTTTATTTCCTACATTATTTTATATAATCATAACTCACAGGAAAAAAACCCTGCACAACAATGATACTCTCAAGGAACCTCTAAAGTTTGGATTTACTGCTTGAGTTACTTTTTCAATTGTTGAACAGTAAATTCTTTTATGTTTTGATATCATATTAAAGATGATTAATCATTTCACACATTGAATTGTATTTATCATTTAGATGTTTTCATTATTTTTTCTTTTTGGGTTTAGATGTTGTTATATGATTCTTTCTTGATTAGTCGTTGTTGAATTTCTTTTATATAGTTGATATTTTAATTTAATTAAGAGTTTTATTTTATAATCTTATAATTTGTTATATTAGTTCCGCTACAGGCCTCGAATAAGGTCTGCCGTGAATGGCTCAAATGAGCTAGCAGTCCCTCCTTGCATCGTCGGCCACTTGCACCAAACCCTGCATAGATTTCACACTCCTTGAAAACTGAAGAGAAAACAAATCAACGTATCTAGGAGATAAAGAGAGAGAAAGAGAGAGAGGACTTGACCCCAACGATGGCGGCAGCGACACAGGTGGCCAGCGGCGAAGAAAACCACCACTGACCATCAGCTACGGTCTACCACTCTCTAATTCCTCCAGTTTCTCTGAAAATTCTGGCCTCCACCCACGAAGAAGCAACTGATTCGTGGGTCACTACTGAGGTATTCTTCAAACATATTCTTTGCTTTACATTGGTTGAAGTCTTCTTGGTCCATGATTTTGTTCCTGTTTGTTTCATATCACCAGGCCCTTTAATTTGTTTCAAACATGATTTTGGTGTTTCTGTATTGATGCATTCTATGTGTTTGTTGAAAGTCTATATAGAAAGATTTTGTTTGGTTATTGACGCATTCTGTGTGTATTGATGCGTTCTGTGGGTTTGAGGCCATTTTCTGAGTGAATTTTGTTAACTTCACATATCAGGTGTGTTTTGTATGCACTTCAATAAGTGGTAAGATCACCTGTTATGATGGAATGGGACACATGCAGAGAACAAGAGCTAGATTCAACACATAAACATGAAATGGCTCAAGCACATATGTGATACAAATGCTTATCAATATGTAATCAATTAAAATCTTCAACAACAACAACTATATTCAAATTTAGTATGATACAAATGCTCATCAATATGTGATCAAATTAAGAGCAAACTTTTCATAAACTGATATACAAACTTACTCCAATTTCTCATTCACAAATTGAAATCCAAATTGATATAAAAACTGATCCCAATTTCTCATTCACAAATTGAATTCCAAACTGATATACAAACTGACCCCAATTTCTCATTCACAAATTGAAATCCAAACTGATACTATAAATATAAACCAATATATAAATTCAAATCCAATTTATGTTTTACAGATTCAAATCCAAACTGATATAAAAAGTCCCAATTTCTGATTTGCAAGGCCAAAATCCAAATCCTGGGTACTGCAATGTCGGGACTTACCACAGAGAAAGAGACAAAGATGCTTTCCTAGTAGATGATGAGAGTCCAAACCACCGACGACAGCAGCGGTGAGGAGGGCTCCGACGGTTTGATAAAAGACGATGGAAAGAGTGAGTGAGAGGACGAGAGGGATGAGAAAAGAGAGAGCCTAAGCTGCTTCGAGGGGGATGAGAGAAGAGTTGCTTTAGTTTTTGGTTTGAATAGAGGAGAGAATAGAGAGAAAGCTTCTTCAGTTTTTGGTTTGCATAGTGGAGATGATAGAGAGAGAGAGAGAGAGAGAGAGAGAGGGATGAGAGTAGAGAGAGAGGCCACATGCGTTTTATGAATAGAGATGACCACTCGAGCCATTCGCGCCTCTATCTCTCGAGACACCAAGCATTTTTGTTATTATATATATATATATATTATAAAATCATTATATGATAATCCAACTACAACATATTTATATTTAATTTTTTAACAAATTTTATATAATTTCTATTTCCACATATTTTTATTTTCCAATGAATATAAAAGAAAAGAAAATAGTTAGAATTACTTTTAATTTTATGTTACTAATTCTTCTTCTAATTTAACTATTATTTTTAAGATCAAAATGAGTATTTATTTTACTATTTTATAATTTAATATATATCATACAAAATTATTATATGATAATTACACTTTCATAATATGACAGAACTAAAATTATCAAAATATACAAATAATTTAACTAAAATTAATATATATATATATATATATATATACGTATTCAATAAATAATTTTATAGAACGATAACGCTAAAAAAATCAAAATAAATAATTAAAATCATACTTTAATTTTAATTTTAAATTAAAATTATTCTTGTAAAATACATTGTACTACCAAATATATATATATATATATATTTTTAAATATTACGTGCATTGCATGAGTCAACTGCTAGTATATATATATATAAGTAGTGTTTTCCCTTTGCTTAGGTGACACAGTCTAAAGGCTTACTTTTTTTCTAAAAAAAGCCACATCAGCATTTATCAAATTCTACACAAATTCAATTTCAATTATAATAACAAATTTTATATAGATTCTATTTGAGAAATATTTATTTTTCATATATATAATTAAAATTTAATTATAATGATATATATAATTTAATTTAAATTTTATATACCTATATATATAATATGTATGAATAATTCAAAAGGAATGTTAAAGAAAAAATCAATACTTTACATAATTAATTTATGTATTTTCTCCTTAATTTGATCACAACATATTTATATTTAATCTTTTAAATAAATTTTGTGTAATTCTATTTCTACATATTTTTATTATCCAAATAAAAATAAAAATAAAAATAAATAATTAGAATCATTTTTAATTTTATATTACTAATTCTCTTTCCAATTTAATAATATCAAAATAAGTGTTTGTTTTATATCTTATAATTTAATATATATCATATAAAATCATTATATGATAATTACACTTTTACAGCACTATAGAACTAAAATTATCCAAATCAACAAATAATTTAGAGTGCTGCTATTAAGACCTCATCATTTATTTTAGACCCCCATTTATAGCTCTTTTTTTTTTTTATTACAATAATAACCTCAAATGAAATTACTAAAAATGACATCAATAATTTGGAAATACCTCATCTCACAATTAAGCCCACACATCCAAAACATCATGAGTTAGGGTTTATGAAAGCACCCACCTCCATCACTACCCATCCATCTTTCCCAAATCCCACCTTCAAAACCTATACACCCTCAAAACCTTGAAAACCCTTTGGCGGCAATATTCTAACGGCGACGATGGCAATCATTTGATTACATACACTTCTCCGACAATAACAATAAAAATGAGTAGAAGTTTTTACGACAGACACAACTCTATGAGACGAAAGGAATATAACAATAAAAACTCAAAAGAGGTTCATAACTTTGAAGGTGTTCTTAGCTTAGAGGAGATTGGGCTTATAAAGGTAAGTTTCTTGAAAAAAATTGGCAAAAATAATAAAAACCGTTCATCATTTTTTTAGAACTGAACTCTGAACAAATGACCAAAATTCAGGGACACAAGCTGGAACATTGTTTATTTGTTCGAGAATAGATAACCAAACATTTCTTATTTATTCGAGAACAGATAACTAAATCAGCAGCAGAAGTAGGAAAACAAAGAAGGTTGGACCACCCTTGGGTGGTCAACCAGTAGGTGAAATCCTGTCCAGTTTTGTTGACACAGAGAGCATACAAGTACAATGAAACTATGAATGAATGACAAAAAATCAGCCAAAGAAGCATGAAAGTGGATTATGTTGTGTGTGAAAAGAGATAATAGAAAAAATAAAAATAAATAAAGCAAATTGACAAATCTCGTAATGAAACAGAGAAAAAAACTTCTTAATCACCAAAATTTCTTCCACTAGTTTTGGCAGATTCCACCATCATGGGTTTTGTTAAGGTTTTGAGAGAAAGGCTTTGGGGTGTGTGGGGGTATGCATTTGAATGAGTGAAATGTTTTTACAAGGATAATTTTGGTATTATTTGGGGGGAGAAAAGAAATTTTAAAGGTTTTACAATTTATAAGTGGGGGTCAAAAATAATTGATGGGGTGCTAATAGTAGCGCTCATAATTTAACTGTATTTATTATATATATATAAGTATTCAAATAACACTTTTATAGAACAATAAGACTAAGATTATTAAAATTTTACTTTAAATTAAACTTAATATTATTCTTTTGTAACATATATCATTTTACATTAATCAAAGTTAATTTCATTGTGATTTTATCTTAGACATCATATTACTAGAAATGATTTACATACACGTGTAGCGTTCAATTTGATATTTGATTAAAATAATGAAACTCAATACTTTTTGATAAGTTTTTAGAAGATAAATTGACAAATGCCAAATGATAAATAATATGGAGTATTATGATATAGAATAATGATTCATTGAAAATGATTGTATGTATTTAAGGCACCTATTGATGTTTCTTGAATAATTTTAAAATAAAAATTATGAATTTATAGTATTATTGATAATGCACCTTCACCAGTTTTGTCAGAAAATATATAAAAATAATTTGGTTGGAATAAAAAATTTGCAATTATTATGATGTGTCACATAATTAATCAAAACCCTTTTAAGAATTGAATTATTAAAGTTATAGAGATTTTGTGTTTGATTTCCATTGAGGACACTGTTTATATATTTTGGGTGAATTACACCAATGGTCCCTATAGTTTGGGGTTTGTGCCACTTTAGTCCCTGACTTTTTGATTGTGACACATTTGACCATGAATTTTGAATCTTATTCCAAATAAGGGCAATTGAAGATACTATCAGATTTTTCAAGAACAAATTCGTCAATTTGATAAAATATAAATTAACTTGACAAAATAAATGTCAAAATTTTATTTTTTTTATTTTTTAAAATTATTTCTACATACTAAAAATAAAATTATATAAAACTGATAAATCTTTTAGACATTTTTTTTACCAAATTAATTTTTATTATGTATTTGGATGATGATCATGTAAAATTAATTTTTAAAAATTAATCATGTAATTTTTATTAATTTTTATCAATTTTACATAGTTTTATCTTTGGTGGGTAGAAATAATTTCTAAAATATATTTTTGACATTTATTTTTGTCAAATTAGTTTATATTTTATCAAATTCCCTTGAAATTAAGCAATGGTATGTTCAATTATCCTTATTTGAAATAAGATTCAAAATTCAGGGTCAAATGTGTTACAATTGAAAAGTCATAGGCTAAAGTGACATAAGTCTCAAACTATAGGGACTATTAGTGTAATTTGCCCATAATTTTTTATGCATTAATTTATTATAACTCTTATAATCTTACTAATATAAACATATATTCTACATTTGAGTCAACACACTCTAAGTACTTTTTTCGTATAATAAAATACTTAAATATTGTCATATAAAATTATTATAATAGATCATAATCAAACACCACTTAAAGTATAATTAAAGACTCGATGCAACACTTTAGATATAATAAAAAATATAAGAAATTAGTAAAGAGTTTTTTTTATTAATAACCAAAAAAAACATGCTACATGTCACATCTCACAATTTGGACAATTAAATATTAAATTAGGACTAAACCCCAATCAATATTTCATCATCCAAATCCTAGGGGTGAAACAAAATCTAAACGTTCTGGTTTCCAAAGGGTTTAAGTAAATTTCTGTAGAGGGTCAGAAATTAAACCCCAAACTAGGTATGGGCCTAAGCGCTGAGGTCGCCCCAAAGAGGCAACCAGGAATGAAAAAGGAGCATAGGCGGCCCAAGGGAAGTGGGCCAACAGTGGGCTAAAGTAGGTCCAACCCATCAGGGCTCCAAATGGACTCCACGAAGAAAAAATGCCCAAAGTCAAGTTGTAGAAGAAGCACCTGAAGCGGTGAAGTTGCAGAGGGAACACATGCGGTGGGGAAGTTGCTGAGGCACTTTGCCTCAGCGCCGCCATTTCTAATATCTTCGGTTCTACCACCATTTGAAGTTGCCAAAGGAAAGAGAAAGCTGATGCAACTAAGTCGCAGAGGCAACACTTGCGATGGCCAAGTTGCGGAGGCACTTTGTCTCAGCTTCGCCATTCCAAGTATCTTCGGTATCGCCGCCATTTCAAGTAATGTCGGTACCACAACCATCTGGAGTTGCTGAGAAAATGAGAAAACCGAAGCAACTAAGTTGCAGAGGCATCACTTGCAGTGCCCAAGTTGTGGACACATTATGTCAGTGCTGCCATCTCTAATGTTCTTGGTTCTACCAATTGAACTTGCCGCGGGAAATGGTTACCGCAGCTACTACGACCACAGCAACTAAGTTGCAGAGGGAATATCCTGCCAAGGTCATAGCAGCCTTTGAGAGAGGTTTCCCTCTGCAACTAAAGGCTAATTCTTGGCGCTGATAATAGGCCCCAATGCATTACTAGCCCAGGGCTGATAGCAGGCCCTCCCTCTCCAAAGTTCATTTAACTTGGTGTTGATAGCAGGCCCCAAGACTTACTGGTTGGAGCTGATAGTAGGTCCAGAGTTACCAGTTTACTGTAGCGATCCCGCGAAGATGGAAGTAGGGTAGCCCGAACATAAGGGACTCCCTTTCCATTACCCAGGTCATAGACCTGCCTTAGTCTCACATGCAGGACTAAGGGAGCCCCCTTGGGCTTGGTACTAAGGCATAACATGGCTGATAGCAGTCTTGGCTGTGGCCTTCGGCTTGGGAAGCTGGGGAGTTTGTGGTTTGGTGGCTAAGGGTGGAGGCTTCGCTGAAGTGGGCACGAACATAGTCGATAGCAGACTAATGGAGTCTTAAGAATGCATGTACTGGCCAAACAGAACTGAGAAGGCAAGTGCAGCGGCAAGGTTTACCGCTGTAAGTGCACTTGCTGAGATTCAAGCTGAGAAAGCAACTGTAAAGGCAAACACCCCCGTCGCAACTACACTTGCTATAGCGATCCCGGTTTTACCCCGACCTTTATTGTGTTCCGGACTCGGGTTTCGAGATTGTATATTGTTGTCTATGTCTTGTTTCCTTCCTTTAATTCTTTGAATTTGAGTTTTGGGACTTGTTGGGCGAGTTTGGAACAGGTTGGTTGCCTTTTGGTACAAATGGTTGTTGTCCAGATTTTGGCTTCTTCGCACAAGCGAGGCTTCCTGCACTCGAGCGAGCCCCATGAAAATGTTTCTTCGCTTGAGTGAGGCTTCTTGCTCTCGAGCGTGCATCTGCATTGGGTGACAGACCTGAAGCTTCGCATTTTACGCTCGAGCGACACTTCTTGCGCTCGAGCGAGGCAACCTTTTTGTGTTTGGTCGCTCGAGCGAGAACTCCTTCGCTCGAGCGAGCCTGGTGTACATCAGTTCACAACAGTGCCGTTTTGCTTTATTTTTTATCTCCTTTTCACTCAAAAACCCTAAATCTGCAGCTTCTCTCTGTAGAAACCACCTTCTCTCTAAGGTTTCATCTTTATCCATTGAGTTCTTGACCCTAGTGTCTTTGAGAATAAGATAGAGGGCTTCGAAAACTTCGTATTAATCTAAGTAAAAGTGGGTTTCGTCATTTTTGGAGTTCAACCTTACTTTGCTCGTCTTATTTTCTTGAGGTAAGGAATTTCTACACTCTAATATGATTTTTAGCTTAGTTATTTGTTATTGTGTGTAGATGATGAGATTTGGTTGTGGTTTGGACAAATCTAGGATTTGAGTGTGAAATGAAAAGAAGGGTTTTTGATAAAATTGGCATGAGTGGGTTTGAGGTTTGGATACAAGGTTATATTGTGCCAAAATAGTTGTTTTGGTGTTTGGGTTGATATTTGGTAAAATGGGGATTTTGCCCTAATTTGATTAAATCATTATTTTGCATAAATAATTGGGATTAACATTGAAAATATGATATTAGAAGGTTGTGGTTATAAATGGTGATGCTGGATATGTATTATCTCACCTATGGAAGTTTTGAATAAACTATTTGTTTTGATATTGAATATTTTTTTAAAAACAATTGCATTGGACTATCGGTGGAGAATATTTATGATTGTGGTAGAAATTGCATGAGGATTAAGCGATTTAATACTAATCCATTGTTGGTGTCATTGAATATGATCAAGTTATAAATACATTGTATATGTATGTTTATTGGGAGGAGAAAGGGGATGTACTCCATATGTGATTATGTTTATAAATACATTGCATATATATATTTGTTTGGGAGGAGAAAGGGGATGGACTCCATTTAAAGTAAGTTGGCTAGAGTGTCCTGGGTAAAAGGCCCGAAATTTTATATATAAATGGGTGCCGATTCCTTCGGACGAAATATTCGTAAAATGGCAAGTTTGAAGTGTTTATGTGTGTTTTGCATAGTTGGAAAAACCATTAAGTTATAGTCTCACTTTGATTGTTGAAAGATAATGAACTTAACTCATGAATTGAGTAGCATATATGAATTGGAATTGAATTGAAGGAAAATGGAATGAGGTTAAGTCTTAGTGGCATATGACTATGCAGGCCTTGTGGATGTTTTAGTATCGGTATTGTTTATGCACGTAGTATTTATACATTTGCTAAACCCCATATATTGTGTTAGATTATCTCTACTGGGCTGTTGGCTCACCTTATACGGGAATATTATTTTTAGGTGCAGGTGAAATGTTTCCTCCAAGGCAATAGGGTGGGTGGACTTTCGGGAAGCAAGAGCTGCTTAATTATGCCTTATGTGTGTATGTTTGTTATTTGTAAAGCCAAGGGCTTAAGATATAATGAGCGAGACTCAATTTGTGTAATCAAGCAATGACTTGGAAAGATGTAAGCCTACATGGCATTTAATTGGTTGTTAAACAGTGAATTCTGATATATGAAAGTATGTTATTTCTCATATTTATTCCGCATATGAGTTATCTTTATTGTATTATTTTTTGGGGCGTTACACTTGCCGATACTCAAAAAGGTAGTTGCGGAGGCAAATAGATAGTACACAGTACATGCACCAAGACACGTGACACTTTCAGCCTCGTGGTTCAAGGCAGAATATTCCATGTGATCCTTTGGGACACATGCCTTTTCTCTATTTGGCCACTTGGTGTCCTCTTGGCACCAATGAAAAGCCTATAAATATGACCCATTTCCCAAGGTTCAAAGAAAGAATTTTGGGGATTTGAGGAAGATGCTGCCCATTTTGGTACTACCATACACTTCTTCTTGAGCCATTTGCTTCACCCTCACCCAGCTACACACTCTCCAACTCCCAAGTAGTTGCTGTTACTCATTCTCTAGCCATTCCATCATTATTGGACCATTAACATGGTTTTGCCTCTCTAATCACCTCTCTAACCTTGAACCCCCCTACAATTTCCATCCTCAAAAGATTACAAGGGACAAAAAAAACTAATAAAACGCCAACCAAACCATACGCCATAATTTCATAACTAACCAATACCTCCAACATTAAAGTAACAATAAATAGTCAAAATAACTTAAATAATGTAAAGTTACAAACCATGCCGAATTATCAAAATACTAAGGTCATAAAAAAAAACAATAAATACATAAACTAATATCAATCCTAAGCTCAAGAAAACAAAAAAAGTACAAACAACATGTCCAACAACTATAGTTATTTCTCTTCACCACCGTAGTCCTAACTAATCCTGCGAAGAAAGCTCGACTGCGTTCAAACAGAACGTACCCGAGATGCCAAGAGACAAAACAGGTCTGTATACAAGTGTACTGGTATGAGTACTAATATTTGACACCTACATGTCCACCAGACACAAACAAAAATACATTTAATTCTTGTTACGGGACAAAACAAGTACTTTCATATGCATCGAGACGAATGAGTAGTTTCTTAAGATACGGTGACATTTAGTTTCTTGCCCGAACACAACGAAATATAAATTGAGTATGAAATAAATAAAATATAAATATAAATATGGTGGACCAGCCCTACATAAAGAGTTAGTAAGACCCACTATTCTGCAAAAAAATAAAGTTAGTATAATTTAATCATAAGTAACTTGCTGAAGAAGTATAAAAATGCACCGTTTCATACTTAAATAATTCGAATTGACCAAAATTTAAAGAACAAAAGTTGCACAGAATCAAATTTCCTAAATGTAATGCCCCAAAAAATAATACAATAAAGATAACTCATATGCGGAATAAATATGAGAAAAAACATACTTTCATATATCAGAGTTCACTGTTTACCAAACAATTAAATGCCATGTAGGCTTACATCTTTCTAAGTCATTGCCTGATTATACAAATTGAGTCTCGTTCATTACATCTTAAGCCCTTGGCTTTACAAATAATAAACATACACACATAAAGCATAAATAAGAAACTCTTGCTTCCTGAGAGTCCATCCATGCTATTTTCTTGGAGGTAACACTTCACCTGTACCTGAAAATGATATTCCCGTATAAAGTGAGCCAACAGCCCAATAGAGATAATCTATCACAATATATGAGGTTTAGCAAAATTATAAGTATCACGTACATAAACGATACCGATACTAAAACATCCACAAGGGCCTGCATATTCATATGCCTCTAAGACCAAACCACATTTCCATTCTCCTTCAATTCATGTCAAGTTCATATATGCTACTCAATTCATGAGTTAATTCCATTATCTTTCAACAACCAAAATGAGACCATAACTCCATGGTTTCCAATTATGCAAAACACACATAAACACTTCAAATCTGCCATTTTACGTATATTTCGTATAAAGGAATCGGCACCCATTTATAATAAATTTCGAGTCTTTCACCTAGGACACTCTGGCCAACTTGCTTTAAAATGGAGTCCATTCCTTTTCTCCTCCCAAACGAATATACATATGCAATGTATTTATAAACATAATCATATATGGAGTACATCCCTTTTCTCCTCCCAATAAACATACATATACAATGTATTTATGACATGGTCATATTCAATAACACCAACAATGAATTAGCATTAAATCGCCTAATCCTCATGCAAGTCTTACAACAATCATAGTTATCCTCCACCGATAGCCCAATACAATTATTTCTAAAGAGATGTTCAATCTCAAATAAATATTTTATTCAAAATTTACATAGGTGAGATAATACATATCCAATATCACCATTTATAATTACAGCCTTCCAATTTCATATTTTCAATGTTAATTCCAATTATTTATGCAAAATAATGATTTAATCAAAATTTGGGGCAAAATCCCCCTCTTTCCAAATATTAACCCAATTTACCAAAATCAACTATTTTGGTACAACACAACCTTGTATTCAAACCTCAAACTCACTTATGCCAATGTCATCAAAAACCCTTCTTTTCATTTCACACCCAAATCCTAGATTTGTCCAAATCACAACCAAATCTCATCATCTATACACAATAACAAATAACTAAGCTAAAAACCATATTAGAGTGTAGAAATTTCCTACCTCAAGTGTAGAAGACGAACAAGCAAGATCGAAACTCCAAAAATGACGAAACCAACTCTTACTTGGATCAACACAGAGCTCTTGAAGCCTTCTACCTTATTCTCAAAAACACTAGGGTCAAGAACACAACGGATCTAGATGAAATCTTAGAGAGAATGTGAGTTTTAGAGAGAGAGACAGCCGGATTAGGGATTTACGGAAGAAATGGGATCAAAAGTGATGTAAAACATCACTGCTGCGAACTGATATACACAGACTCGCTCGAGCAAAGGAGTTCTCGCTCGAGCGACCAGACACAAAAAGGTTGCCTCGCTCGAGTACAAGAGTTGTCGCTCGAGCGTAGAATGCAAAGCTTCAAGTCTGCAACGCAGAAGCACGCTCGAGTGCAAAAGTTCTTGCTCGAGTGAAGGAACACATAACACAGAGCTCGCTCGAGCGAAGAATACCAACCTTCAGGTCTTATATAGACGTAGACGCACGCTCGAGCACAAAAGTGCTTGCTCGAGCGAAGAAACATTTTCACAGGGCTCGCTCGAGCGAAGAACATGTTACACAAGGCTCACTTGAGCGCAAGAAGCCTCGCTTGAGCGAAGAAGCCAAATTTTGGACAACAACCATTTGTACCAAAAGACAACCAACCTGTTCCAAACTCGCCCAACAAGTCCCAAAACTCAAATTCAAAGAATTAAAGGGAGGAAACAAGACATAAACAACAACATACACTCACGGAACTCGAGTCCATAACACAATAAAGGTCGGGATAAAACCGGGATCGCTATACTAAAAGACTGCGCGAACGAATTTAGTAGAAATTGAACAGGTTGAGAGAAAAACTTGATAGAAGAACCTAGACAGAATTAAATCGAAAAATCTGAAGCTGAAAATGGAAAGAAACTACCCTAAGATGATTTTTTTCGGAAAAGTTTAAACCACGAAAAGTGTTCAGAATAATGTTTTACTTTAATTTACAAGAAACCAATAAAAATGAGCTCATTTCGTGGGTTGAAACAACATCTAAAGTCTGCATTGCTAAAATGAACAAAAACTGTTGTAACCAAGATAATCCGATTACAAGTTCTAATCGATCTTTTTAGTAAAAAGTTAAAACACAAAGGTTGTTTAGAATTACGTATACATGCCTTAGTCCAAATTTCGAGGTCGTTTACTATTTTTTCAAGATGTACAAATCAATACAATTCAAACTATACCAATAAATTCATATTTAATTCTTTGTACCTTAACTCCACCACTTCGGCCATTCACTTCCGGCCTACACATATATCCTATGTACCTCCCGTATACCTAACACCGCTCCGAAGCCAAACTTGCACAGGGATATTGTTCTGAGTTTGATCCACACTCTCTAGATGGTTACCATATACGTACACGCGTAAATCAAAGCACTCGTCTATTAGTGAGAACAAAGCAACAATATATATATACATAATCTCTCATCTACTCATGAGAACAAACATAACAATGCCAAGCCTAAGGCATTCAAACAAATCTCAAAATCTTTACTTTTTTTTTTTTTATACACTCTTTCTCTCTAACACTCAAATAAAATAACAATCCATGGAGTTATGGTGGAGTGTGAGAAATTTATCTATGAGTTCTAAGTTTATTTTAATTTCATATAACCATGAGTGTGATTATAACCATAAAATAAATACATATAAAAACTCTAAACCTGACATACACAACTAATCAACATAATTAAAATCAATTTATCATCTTCATATAAATACAAAATCAAACTAACATCAAATAAATAAAAACGACGAATTAAATATAAATTAAGAGAAGTGGGTTTGTATTCACAATTATTTTTTAAAGATTAAAGAAATATTTAAAGAATTAATGGAGCCACCAAAACAAAACCCTAACTCTTATATTTTCTCCTTTCCTCTTCTTCCCCGCCGTCTCTCTTTTCTCTTTCTCTCCCTCTCAGTTTTTTTTTCTTTGCTGATTAAACTCTCTCTCTCTCGCCTTATGCTGCTCTCTCTCTTTTCTCTAGGCCCTTTTCTCTTTTCTTTAGATTATAACCTAATCACTTATTATATAACCTAATAGCTATTATATTATATAATACAAATACAACATAAATAAATATGATATATATTTTATTAATAAATAAAACTCTTTTTTTTATATATAAAATATGTAAATATTCGAATTACTTATATATAATTAAATATCACATTAAATTAATTAAATACCACATCAAATTCTCATATATCCAAACAATTAATAAAGTCAAAAATAAAATAAAACAATAATAATAATGACTTAGGAAAAATTAGGGTCGCTACACTACAAGTTATAACTAAGTCATAATTTATATATTATAGAATTTTCCTTTTTTTTTTTTTTTTTTTTTGATACAAGTGGAATTTATGATTTTTGATGAATTTGATTAACACAAATGAGAATTTGATTTTAGATTGAGAATACACTCTTCTTCTTTTTTAACTTTGAAAGAAATTGTTATTATAAGCCTTTTACATAAAATCACACACACACAGTAACAAAAAATTTCACCAACCATTAGAAAATCTGTTTATATTTGGCTTTCAATTGTTAAAATTTTTTAAAAATAAAGTATTAAGAATCAAAATCAATATCAATTTTTCATTTTAAAAATAAATTATCACACAGGTCACCTATTAGTATATATAAAAGTAATGTTTTTTCTTTACTTAGGTGGCACATTCTAAAGACTTACTTTTTTTTATAAAAAAGAAAGCCACACCAGCATACCTTTTTCATTATATATAAAGTTCTACATAAACTCAATTTCAGTTATAATAACCAATTTTATACGGACTCTATCTGAAAAATACTTATTTTTCATATGTTTTTCTATTTAGTTTTGTGGTTATCAAATTTCTTTTATATAGTTGATATTTCAATTTAATTATTATGATATTGGAAAAAAAAATTATTTCGATATACAAATAAATAAATAAGACAGAATGTACTTAATTATGTACATCGCACAGATCAAATTAATTTGTTTATATTTTATATTTTTTTTGTCTATTTTATTGATGTCATAATATTAATTTATATTTAATTTTTTATTTAACATGAAATTATTTATTACAAAATATTTATATTTCATTTAAATTTTATATACGTATATAAAATATGTATGAATAATTCAAAAAGAATATTTAAAAAAAAAATCAATACTCTACATATTTAATTTATGTATTTTTTTCTTAATCTAATCACAACATATTTATATTTAATCTTTTAAATAAATTTTGCACAGTTTTATTTCTACATTTTTTTTCTAAATAAATATGTAAATACAAATAAATAATTAGAATCACTTTTAGTTTTATATTATTAATTCTCTTTCTGATTTAATTATTATTTTTAATATTAAAATGAGTGTTTATTTTACTATCTTATAATTTAATATATATCATATAAAATCACTGATAATTGCATTTTTATAGTACAATAGAAGTAAAATGATCAAAATAAACCAATAATTTAACCAAATTTATTATTTAGAAGTATTCAAGTAATACTTCAATAAAAAGATAAGACTAAAATTATTAAAATAAATAATTAAAATTTAAATTTTATTTTAAATTAAAATTAATATTATACTTTTTTAACATATATCATAGAATAAAATATCATTACATTAATTAAAATTAACTCCATTGTAATTTTATGTCAGACATCATATTTCTAGAAGTGATTTACAGACACGTGTAGTGTCCAATTTGATATTAATTACTTAAAATAATGGAACTCAATAATGTTTTCGTTAACTTTTTAGAAGATAAATTGACAAATGTCAAATGACACATAGGGTGGACTATTATTAAAGAATAATGATTCATTGAAAATGATTGTGTATATTTAAGGCAACTATTGATGTTTCTTGAATAATTTTTAAATAAAAAATTTGAATTCATAATATTATTGATAATGCACATTCATGAGCTCTACCAAAAAAAATATGCAAAAATAATATGGCTGGAATAAAAATTTTGTGATTATTATGATATGTCACATAATTAATTAGAACTCCTTTGACAACTGAATTTATTAAGATTATAGAGATTTTGTGTCTAATTCCGTTTGAGGATACTATTTATGATTTTTTATGTATGATGTGAATAACTCTTACGATCTTTGTAATGCCCCGAAATAATAACTATAATTCAACCCAAGATAGTTATTAAATAACAATACATTTCTGAATAAAGTACCCTTCCATTCATATGATTCTATTGTACAAAAAGGTAACACATACAGTTATACATTCATAAGTCCTAACCCTGAATCTATAGCATGTGCCACAAGTAAACAATATGAAATAAAAGTTAAACAAACAAAGTAATGCTCTATTGGCTACAACTTTCTAAGATGATACTTGGTTACAATAAAAGTGAGTTTGAACTCAATACAAATAAAGTCCTAGGCTTGAACAAAATAAATACAAAAAAAATAAAAATAAAACAAGCAACTCTCGACTCCAAGTCCTCCCAAGCTATGGCCTTGGTAGAGGCATATTATCAGCACTTGAAAATAATTTTTCACATAGAATGAGCCAAAACCCAGTAGAGATACTTTAACATAAGATGAATGCATATGCAATGCTCATGCCAAAACATTTATCTCTTTCCAAAACCATTCAATGCCAAGTTTATATCACAATTCATGAAATCATTTCCTTTACAATAAAAAATAGGGTAGTGGATACAACACTGGGAATCTCTGCAAATAGGCTATACAAGCACTACCTATTGCCATTTTTACCGGTATTAACTGAAAGGCTTGGCACCTATCCGTGCAGGTTTCTAGACTTTTACCAACGACACACAAGCCAACTTAATACTACAACTACACTCCCTACCCAAATTCACTACGGTATTCACCCATTTTTCTCTAAACAATGAACATTTTTCAATGTGTTAAGTGTGTAACAATGCTCAATGCAAAGGGCTGAGAAATTACTTTCAATTCGCCTAATTCTCATGCAATTTCTATAACAATCTTAGCTATCCTTCATCGATAACTCATAATAAATATCTTTAAATAGATAAACAATTTCTAATAAAGACATTGTAACGGCCCCAAAATGCATGTCACGATGATCGTTTTGTAATTATGAATTAATATGATTTAATTTGGAAATATCTATTTGAATTGGGAAAATATATGTTGGGGCTACGACTTCAAAACTGAAATTGCGACCTTAATGGGTTCAGAAACCGAAATTGAGTATATGGATACGCTAATGGGAATTTTTAGAGCCATTTGGGACTTTAATTAAAAATTGATTCCGTCTGATTCGTTAAGTTGTGTTTAGCCCTCATTATTGTATTAAGCCTAGAGCTAGCTATATATAGAGGACTTAAAGCTCATTTTTGAGCTCAACTTTATCTTTTAAAGAGAAACAAATCAGAGAGAGAGAGAGAGAGAGAGAGAGAGAGAGAGAGAGAGAGAGAAAACTCTACAGAGTGTGAGAGGAAAAGAGAAGAAAGGAAGAAGAGAAAGAGGAAACTCAAGGTTATTGGTAAGAATCTAACTCTTAATCTTGAAGATCATGTGATATAGAGGTGGATTTATGGATTAGATAGAAGCTTTGCATGTCTATTGCTCAGACAATGTTTAATCTTTGCATACATGGCATCAATTCATGAAGTAATTTGTAGCAACTTGTTTTTCATGCATAGCTCTTGAGTTTTGCCAAGAATTTCCATGGAAGTTGAGCTTGGAACCCTCAAATGCATATTGTCAAGTTTTTGTTCCTCTTTAAGTACAAATTGAGTTTTGTTTTGCATATATGATTTGTATATGAAGTTAGACATATTAACTTTGACATGTTTTTAAAGGGTATTGGGCCTTACTTTGTATAAATTGAAGTTGGATTTGAAATGGAAGGGTTCACTGCAAAAGCAGATTTTCGAACTGGTTTTACACCCACACCACTCGAACGGCCTAGGCTACCGCTCAAGCGACCAGACCTCTTTTGGCTTAACTTGTACACTGCTTCACTATCGCTCATGCGACCAAGACCACCGCACGTGCGGCCCAACGGGGTAGTTTTTTTGATTTTGTTTCCTTTCTATTTTTCTAACTTCTGGGCCTTCACTTACATGGTTTTCACGTGTAATTTACATCCATAAGCATCTCATAAGCATGAAAGAAATTAAAAGAAGAATATAAGTAACTGAACGAACGAGTAACGGTTAACGGAATAAGGTTAAGAATCAAGTGAATGACTCGAATATGTATTGAGAAATTGTGCTATGAATGTTTGTGTTTGTAAGTCAAGACTCGAAGATCGAACAACCGGTTTTGGAAGTCCACTATGAGTAATATTTTTGTAAAGATATGTTGATATGACTCATGTTTTAACTGTTATTGATAAGTTATAACTTATGAAATGCTATTTTGATTATGTGAACGAATGTCCTATTTGCGAATCTATTATGGCATCCATAGATAGTCCCAAGTCGTGGGGGACGACATGTAAATGCGAGTCATGACATATATGTGATACGAGATCTCATTAGCCACTTCATTGTGGTGATCTGTGTTTAATTGATATCCGGAACTGATTACTCTAGTCGGAAGACGATATGTGATATGTTCTGTCGGATGTACTATTATGTTATGTTCTGATATGAGACTGATATGAATGATTGTGTCATAATTTGTTTTACGAATATGTTATATTTGAAATTCGTTCACCAACCCTTTTACTTTAATGTTATTCACTGGGCTTTTAGCTCACTGTTTTTATATATATGTATAGGTGAGCGTTCTGGGGGACAAGTCTAGAAGGGGGCTTTAGCTGAGCCACCGTTTTGAAGCCTACCGAGTTGTTTGAGTGCCTCCGAGTTAGAGCTAGGCTTGGAAGGCTGTTGTCAAGCTTTTGATCATGATGTACACTTTCGACACGTGCGTATGTTTTGTATATATATTATGTTATAAGTAATGTATCATTATGTGGGTAAATTAATGTTTATATGTTACATGTCTGTTCATATAGATGCAAAGCTCGTTGGACCATTGGTATTTTCGTATATTGCTTCTGTTAGCCCCGATTATTTTTGATTGTATAGGAAGGCCTTTGGTAATCTCGAATTACTAGCCGATTATGACGCCAAACTTCTAGGGGCGAGTTCGGGTCGTGACAAATATACTTTCCAAATCTTAAGATGGGAGCGATAATACATATCTAACTCCACCGTCATCATCATTTCGATTCCACAAAATCCAATATCAGTTTCATTTCCTCTTTTACAAAATCAAATATTCACATTTTAGGGCAAAATCCTCTTTTCTTCATAAATCAATTTCATTGATAAAACCCACCATTTTATCACAACTCAACTACATATTCAATGCCACAACCATTTTCAAGAATCCATTTGAAAAACCTCCTTTTGATTTCAAAACCTAAATTTTTACCCAAAATCTCCAAATCCCCTGGTTTATTTGAAAGACAAATAACAAAGTTAAAAACCATACTAAAGTGTGGAGAAATTCTCACCTCAAGTTAGAAGACAAGCAAGAGCAAGGTTGAAACTTCAATGAAGTCGAAAATAGACTTTGCTTCGATCAAATGAAAGTTATAAGGGAGTTCTACCTTTTTCTTTAAAGGACAAGGGTTAAGAAACCACTAGATCAAGGTGTATTTGAGGTTTAAAGATGTTTTCTAAAGAGAGAGAGAAGATCTGAGATTTTGAAATGTTTAGAGAGAGAGAGAGAGAGGTGGGAAAAAGTGACTTAAATAGTGACTTTTCGAAACTGATATATGTGCAGATCGCTCGAACAACCAAAACACCACTTGAGCAACCATACACAAAAAGAGAGACCGCTTGAGCGAACAAAGTGATCGCCGGTGAAAGCATCATTTTCCCGATTACTTTTGCAAGCCTGCAAAAGTACTGAGAGTTCCCAAAGACCACTTGAGTGCAAGAAACACCGCTTGAGCGAGGAATGTCATACTTCTATACAAAAGTATTGAGAGTTCCCAAAGACCACTTGAGTGCAAGAAACACCGCTTGAGTGAGGAATGTCATACTTCTATGCAAAAGTATTGAGAGTTCCCAAAGACCACTTGAGTGCAAGAAACACCGCTTGAGCGAGGAATGCCATACTTCTATTAATTTTGCAGACCTGCAAAAATACTAGAAGTTCTCAAAGTTCGCTCGAGTGCAAAAAAGTTCGCTTGAGCGAACAAGCCAGAATCTGGGTAGCAATAGTTTTGAAAAACTAACTTCCAACCTGTTTCGAACGCAACCAAGACATTCTGATAACCAAACTCAATTAAGAATAAGATGAATAAAGATATAAACAACCAAAAAAGATATAAACAACCAAATAAGATAAGGAATTCCGAATCCAAAACAATGAACGGATCAGGTTTAAACTAGAATCGTTATAATCTTACTGATAGAAGCATAAATCCTACATTGAGTTAACCCACTTTAAGCACTTTTTCGTGTAATAAAATATTTAAATATTGTCATAGAAAAATATTATAATAGATCATAATCAAACATCATTTGAAGTATAATTAAAGACCGATATACCACTTTAGACATTACAAAAAATATAAGAAATTAGCAAAGACATTTTCAATTAATAACTAAAATAATACACAATGAGTTATAATCAAGTCATAATTTGTATATTATAGAATTTTCTATTTGTTTTTATTTTTTTTCAAAAAAAAAATATTTTGATACAAGTGGAATTTACAATTTTTGATAAATTTGATTAATACAAATGAAAATTTGATTTTAGGTTGAGAATATACCTTTTTTTTAAAAACAAAAAAAAATTTGAAAGAAATTATTTTTATGAGCTTATTTTATATAAAATCATACATAGTGACAACAATTTTTATCAACCATTAGCAAATCTGTTTGTATTTGACTTTCAATTATTAAAATTTTATACACATAAAATATTAAGATTCAAAATTAATTTTTCATTTTAAAAATAAATTCTCGTACATTACATGGGTTACCTACTAGTATATATACATATATATAACTTACCAAATAGTATTAGTATATAGACATAAACGAAATGTAAAACATAATTTCGAAGTAAAAAAAAAATTGAAACGTTGTTATGTTATGAAAATATGAGGACAAAGTGTTACGAAAAATTAAATTTTAAAATAGTGTAATATAATTGTGTTAAATTTGTTAATTTTTTTGGAGAGATTTAATGATTTTAATACTATTTATTTTCCTTGCATAAAGTCGGAGAATGGATTTTACCACTGTCTCTCCAAGAGACAGTATAAAATTCAAATTATTTTTTGCTAGGGCAAAGTTAACAGGGAGGAAACGAGAATCCGCCTCACCATTTTTTTTGTGTGTGTACATGTCAAGTTTTTTTTGGGTATATGTTAAGTTCAGGGGCTATGTAAAAATATTATTTAATTTGTTAAAATTGTTAAATTTGTATCGATTTTACCCACCAAATGTTTATTGGTTTGATTTACGATTTGAAATTTATAATTTACTTTCAAGACCATTCTATCTGATCATAGTTTTTTTTTTTATTATTTATTTTTTTATGATCGGATATTCGGATTAGTTTATGTACATGCCAACTAATCTCAAGACTCATGCAAAGCGCATCCTCTATGTGGATTGGATAAATCTTGAACAGAACGGGCGAGCATGGGATTACTCCTAATGAGATTTGAATCTAAAACCTAAAGGGAGCACATAAATATCAAAGTAAAAATCATTTTAAAAGAGATTTGAGATATAAAATTTGAAACAAATTAGTGTTAATAAAATCAGTTAGTGTTATATATATAAAAAAATATTATGCACATTTATTATGTAAATACTTAATATTTATTTAAGATTATTCTTAAATCAACTAATAGGTTAAAATTGCATGTATTGTGATTTAGTTACAGATAACAAATTTGTTAATCTGCCATTATAGTTTGGTTTTAATTTTATCCTCCATTTTATTAAATATCTCTATTTGCACTTCAAGGTTTGATTTTTTTATTGAATACCTGTATTTACACTACAAAACCAATTATTCTTTTTATTTTTTTTTACTATTACATTCTTTAAAATTTTAAATTTTTATTTAAAAACATAGTTGTGATAATTTAAACACACGTTCATCTTAGGTATGTATCAAACTATTCATGTTTGTTTTATTAAAAACATAGTTGAGGTAAAAAGTCAAATTTAAAAATATTTTAAAAATTATTAAAGTTTTAGATTAAATTTAAATAATATAATATTTGACTCAATGAACTTATATATATTATAAAATAAACTTAGTTGAACTCAGTTCTGTTTTCAATACATTAATAACTCATTTCAAAATATTGAATAATTTACTGTTTGACTCGACTCTACTTATTTATTTTTTGGATAAATTATACTTACACTTCTTGATATTTGAATTTAATACATATCACTCTTGACGTTTGAAAAATTACACTAACTCCCTATCATTGTAATTATTTAGACGGAATGAAGACATTAAACTCATTCGCTCTTTTTTTTTTTATTTGCCTTATTTTTTTATTTTTTTTTCCCTTTTCCTTTACTTTTTTTTTTTTTAATATAATTTCTTCTGTTTTTCTATTAGGAGTTGTTATCTTTTATATAAGTAAGGATTTGTGAAATGAGACTATTAACTACAGGGGTGGAAATGTAATTTTCAAAACGTCATGGGTGGATCGTAATTTAATCAAATCTCAAGGGGTGTCAATGTAATTTATTCTTATTTTTTTTATTTTAAATATAAAATATATATATAAATATAAAATATGAGTGTAATCTTAAATATAAACTAGTAAATTACTCCCTTACCCCCATGAAACCCTAGCATTCCTTATCAACCTTATATAAACGACTACAGCCTCTTTCCTCCTCCATCCTTCGTTCCAAGTTCTATACCATCACCCCCATCGTTCCCTTTGCTGTCTGCTAGTTGGAACTCTGTTATTTTCTGTGCCAGACTTATTGAAAAGGTTAGAGCCTATCATTCTCAGTTTCCGTTTTTCTGTTTTCATAAAAATAAAAAAGTTTTTTTTTTTTTTGAATAATTAGAATTGAAGTTTGAGACTGAGATAAAATTACATTATTAGTTTTTGAAAATCACAACTTGAAATCACGATTTCGTCTAAAAAATGCAGCATTTTTATGAATAGTTTTTTTCTAAATTGCAATAGTGCTTATGGAAAGTGTTTCATTTAATATCAGGGTTGAGTTTGATAGAATTTTAAAGATAAAGATTTGATGTTTGCAACTGTGTTGTTGTAATTGGCAGTTATGTATTCCAAACCCCTTCAATCTCTCAATGTTTATTCTGGGGGAAACATCTTATATGGTGCTAAAAGCATTAAAAAGAACTCATCTTGTTTGGTCTCTGCTTGTATTCCAAAAGTGCATAAAGATCTTTCCCTAGCATCATCAGAGGTAAACTCAATTGAAATCCCTAGATCTTTCATTGATTTATTGTTTGTGTTTGGATCATGGATTCGTAGAGTTGTTTAGTAAGGGAAAGAAAAATAATAGGGAAACCCAGAAATAACTTCAATTTCTTTCTTCATTTATCCTTTTGTTTTGTTTTTAATTTTTATTTTTTAAAACTATTTCACAAAATTTTCAATGTTTGGAAAGTACTTACTCATCAAGAGCTGAAGGGCTCAAATGCCAGACTTAGTCAAGTTCCTACCTTAGTCCTTGTGGTTGTAACTGTTACAAGTTTGGAAAAGGAAAATGAGAGATGGAAAGTTGATGGATGGGTTTCTCATCAATCATTTAGAAATCTTTTCACGGAGTCCATTGTTGCCCGATAATTTGCAATTGATAATTATTCGAGCTACATCTGGGCCCTACATGGAATTAGAGCTTGCATATTTCCTCTTTGTAATGTTAATTTTGGGTTAGTTATATAACCGACTCTAGCAATTCGTGTGTTTAATGCCTATTTTCCAATTAAAAATTCACCTTATGTTTCAAAGTTGGCAGTGTGGCAAGCAAATGTGGTTGGCCTTGTTCATGCACATAAACATAATTTGTTAATGTGGTTTACTGAACTTTTTGCCATTTGATTTGTTCATACATGATTTATGTGTAGCTAGATGTATGGCATTTTTCATTTCTTTTTTCCTTTCGTGGTCTCTCACCGTTGGAATTTGACCAGACTATGGCAGGTGTCTACCACAGGCATGATTGTGGGGACCGTTGAATGTCTGGAAAAGAAATGAAAGAGATCTCTTGAGGGTGTCCATCGTTGTTCACTAATTACCGTTAATTGATTATGTGGGCTACATCTGGACACTACAACTATATATATCTTCATAGGAAGATACAAAACTTTTAGTAGTTTGGCATAATGTCACATAAAACCCAATCACCAAAGTATTGATTCTATGCATTTCAATCACCATTACTTGTCTGTGTGCGTTTAAAATAATTTTGGTTTGAGTTTTACCAATGTTTTGGGGTGGCACCACAACCATACAAAGTTTTATTATTTATTTATCTTTTTTTCTTACTCTTTTTTTTTTTCTTTTTTCTTGGGAGATCGAGCTGCTGGTTGCTAGTCCAATTATTGCTTAATTTTTGTTTTGGTACATGTATTTGTTAAACAAAATTGTTGAGTACATTTGAACCTAGTTATAGAACTCATCATAACTGAACATCTTTCATTTTTTTCGTTTTATTGAATTACACATTTTTTGATGCTAACATGTTGTCCAAAAACCATTCTTCCTTTTTAATTTTAAAAATTGAAAATTGGAAATCTAACTTCAATTTGGTTCTTAATTTATCCTTCCTTTTTCTTTTTCTTTTTTAATTTTCTAAAACTATTCTGTGTAATTTTCAATGTCTGGAAAGTTCTTACTCATCAAGGGCCAAAGGCTCAAATGCCAGACATAGTCATGTTCCTACCTTAAACCTTGTGGTTTGAACTGTTACAAGTTTGGAAAAGGAAAAGGAGAGATGGAAAATTGATGGATGGGTTTCTCATCAATCATTCAGAAATCTCGTCATGGAGTCCATCGTTGCCCGATAATATGCAACAATAATTAGTCGAGCTACATCTGGGCCCTACATCTCTATGTGCTTTTATGTGTTAGTTACTAACTAGGAGATAATCAGATAATGCTTCATGAAATTAGAGCTTGCATTTTCCCCCTTTGTAATATTAACGTTGGGTTAGTTCTATAACTGTCACCAACAATTCATGTGTTTTATGCCTATTTTCAATTAAAAATTCATTTCATGTTTCAAAGTTCACAGCTTCATCATATTTTAGCAAAGCAAATGTGGCGCACATAAATATAATATGTTAATGTGGTTTACTGAACTTTTTTCCTTTAGATTTGTTCGTACATGATTTTTGAGTGGCTGGATGCATGCCATTTACCATTTTTTCCCTCTTTTGTGGTCTCTCACTGTTAGAATTTGACCAGACAAATGGCAGGTGTCACCACAGGCATGATTGTGGGGACCGTTGAATGTCTGGAAAAGAAATGAAAGAGATTGAAATTAGGTGCTCAGCACTCTGTTTCATTTCTCTTGAGGATGTCCATGATGTTCGCTAATTTGTCATTAATTGATTATGTGAACTACAACTATATATAGTGTGATATGGAATTTTTTTTTAATTAGTTTGGCATAATGTTACATAATACCCAATCATCAAAGGATTCGTTCTGTGTGTTTCGATCACCATTACTTGTTTGAAGTTTACCAATTTTTGGGGTGACACCATAACCATTCAAAGTTTTATTATTTATTTATCTTTTTATTTTTTATTTTTTGGATTGGGCTACTGGTTGGTAGTCCTATCATTGCTTAATTTTTTTCTTTGGTACATGTATTTGGTAAACAAAATCTTCTCGCTAGAAGATTTTGTTTTTGCAATAAGTGCAGCTTACACTAGTTTTAGAACTCATCATTACCGAACATATTTCATGTTTTTGTTTTATTGGAAGACACCTTTTTTTGATGCTAACATGTTGTCCAACGTGTATAGGGAAAAACAAAAAAAGTACTACTTCCTTCCTAATTTTGAAAATTTGAAAATTTGAAAATTTGAAAGCTAACTTCAATTTCTTTTTTAGTTTGTCCTTGTGTTTTCATGTTCTTTTTATTTTTTATTTTCTAAAACTGTTACATAGAATTTTGAATCCCTGGAAAGTTCTTACTCATCAAGTGCTGAAGGCCCAATTGCCAGATGTAGTCAAGTTCCTACCTTTGTTCTTGTGGTCGAAACTGTTACAACTCTGGAAAAGGAAGAGGAGAGATGGAAAGTTGATGGATGAGCTTCTCATCAATCATTTAGAAATCTCTTGACGGAGTCCATCGTTGCCCGATAATATACAATTGATAATTATTCGAGCTACATCTGGACACTACATCTCTATGTAATTTTATTGGTCTGTTACTAGCCAAGAGATAATCGGATAATACTTCATGGAATTGGAGCTTGCATTCATGTGTTTTATGCCTATTTCCAATTTAAAATTCACCTCATGTTTCAAAGTTGGCAGCTTCATTTATAGCAAGCAAATGTGGTTAGCCTTGTTTATGCACATAAATATATTGTGTTAATGTAGTTTAGTGAACATTTTGCCTTTTGATTCGTTCATACATGATTTATATGTGGCTGTGTGTATGCCATTTATCATTTTTTTCCTTTTGTGGTCTATCATTGTTAGAATTTGACCAGACAAATGGCAGGTGTCTACCACATGCATGATTGTGGGGACCGTTGAATGTCTGGAAAAGAAAGGAAAGAGATTGAAATTAGTTGTCTAGCACCCTGTTTCATCCCTCTTGAAGGTCTCCATTGTTGTTCACTAATTAACCATTAATTGATTATGTGAACTACATCTGGAGACTACAAACTATATAGATCATGATATGAAAAAAAACAAAACTTCTAGTAGTTTGGCATCCTGTCACATAAATATATTTCATTTCAATCAATATATTTGCTTTTTGTGGTTGTTTGATGAAGTTAGAAACAGATAAGGACGCATGTCTTTATTTTTTTGGTTGACTGTTTAAACCCACCTTCTATAGTTTAGTGCTGATGGTTACTTCTAAGCCTCTTCGGTAGGGTTGTGTTGCTTCATCCAGAAGCCATCCCACTTTGCTAGGGAGGGGGCTGTAGTTGCTTTCTTTTGCTTTATGATGAGGCTTTTTGCCTATTTAAACTGCAGAAGTATCTAACAAATTTAAGTCTAGGTTGATAAGTTGTTGGACAATGTGAAATGGGATGACAAAGGTTTGGCGGTTGCAATAGCCCAAAATGTTGACACTGGAGCCATCTTAATGCAAGGCTTTGTGAACAGGGATGCACTAACAACAACGATTTCCTCTCGTAAGGCAACATTCTACAGCCGGTCGCGGTCCAAGTTATGGACAAAGGGGGAGACCTCTATGAATTTCATTGATGTTCATGACATTTTTCTTGATTGTGACCGTGACTCTGTAAGTTCTGATGACTTTCACTAACTGTCCATGGTTATGCTTATTCGTCTAGTTTACCTTATTGTTGGAATTGATTTGGATGTTGGAACTATTTGTCAGATAATATACCTTGGGAAGCCTGACGGCCCTACTTGCCACACGGGGGCAGAAACTTGCTATTATACTTCAGTTTTTGATCTGTTGGAAAATCCACAGGTTCATTTCTTTTCTCTGATATGACTTCGTTTGCCAGCATTTTTTTATTTCAAGCTATTTGTATCTTGTTTTTTTTTTTTTTTGGGAATCAAATTTGATATTGGTTTGTTATAGTAGGTTGAGGGAAGCAAGATGGCTTTGACAACATTGTACTCGTTAGAATCAACAATCTGCCAACGGAAAGCAGAACTGTCAGGACCACAAAATGAGAAACCCTCGTGGTCAAAACGACTATTGCTTGATGACAAGTTGTTGTGCTCGAAAATCCGGTATCATGAGTGCTATGTTGGATTTGTTGTTAGATACGTTTTTTCTTGCTCTTTCTTTTTCACGAGTGATGCTTGTTTCTCTACTTGTGAAGGAAATAAAATGGTTATTAAAACAAATATGGTTTCTCGCTGGTTAAATTATCATAGTTTATGCTTAGTTTGTTTCAGCCGAAAACGTTTTCTAATGAAAAGCTTTTTCAGAAAATGTTGTGTAGAAAACATATTCCTATATTTGGTTGGGACTGAAACTAATGTGCTGCTGCTGCTGCTGGTGTGATGGAGGTGGTGCTGGTGGTGGGGTGGCGTTAGTAAGATTTTAATGTGGTTAACTTTTTCACTTTTCAAAAGTGAGACATTTTCCACTCAAATAACCTTATTTTCTGTTGACTGTCATTTTCCATCATACCAGAGCTAGAAAATTTGAAAAGCATTTTTTAAAAAATGTTTTCCTCTGAAACTAATGGAGGCTGTGTGTTCTTGTAAACTTAGTGACTTATGTATGGAGCAAGAGGCAGATAAGTATTTCAACCCGAGATTTACACAAATCTGAAACTTGCTTGCTTTGCAGGGAGGAGGCACACGAGTTATGCCAAACGCTTGAGGAGAGTGAAGACAAATCAAGGACAGCCTCAGAAATGGCAGATGTTCTTTATCATGCCATGGTGCTGTTGGCACTAAGAGGTGTTAAAATGGAAGAGGTCTTGCAAGTCCTTAGACGGAGATTTTCACAATCTGGCATTGAGGAGAAGAAAAGTCGCAGACTGCAGCAATAAAGCATCAAGCTTATCACCTGTTGGGTATGCCTCTTTCAACCACCAGGTTATGGTCGATCACTAGAAACAGTTGTCCGCTGAACAGCTGATTATGCCACCAGATTTTTTGTTTTCAAGCCAATCACGGTAGTTTTAGATCAAACCTGGTTTCTTTTTTGGCACTTGTTATATGTATCAAGTGCAAAGTATATACGAGAGAATATATTTTCATCAATCTTCACTCAGAAGGAACTATGCTTCATTTTTAGTTCTGTTGCTGCAAAATTTCTTGTAACCCCTGTCCAGCCATGTAAGATTGGATGCAGTTGTAATAATTAATTTGTATAATCAATATTCATCTTCACTTAACTTGGCTAATCTGGTGCATGCTGCTTCTTGTTTTTTGCCTCCTCAAAATGGCCTATCTTTTTCTTCTTTTTTTTTTTTTTTTTGGTCCAATCAAAATGGCCTATCTGTGCAACTTTTCTTTCCTTTACAAGATATAAAGTAGAAAAATGTATTGCATTATATTGCTCACAAATTTCTGCCACACTGATCCATTGGGTATTAGGAAACACTACTCACAAAATATTGCATTGAAAGAGGTCATTAAAGCTGACCCATGTAGCATTACAAGCAGATAAATTAATAAAAATTAAACAAACAAATTAATTTATTAAAACATGGAAAGAAGAGTTTACTCCACAGGCAAACATTACACATGTTAATGGGATGGTGAGAGCAGAGGATTGTTTGTGTGTGCTGGATCTCAGCCAGCTTAGCTTCGTACAATAACATCAAGGAGGACTAAGTGTGCACTTTCTAGCCTTAAGCACAAGCTCCTCTGTGGTGGGTCCAATGATCTCATTCGCACGCTTAAGACCTACACAGCTGTATCCATTCATATCCTGTATTCAAAGATTTCACTCTCATCAAAACAAGCAAAAGCGTAAAAGAATGTTATCAAATATTCCCCCTTACTAGTGTTCAACCAACAAAAATTTCTTTTGAATTGAAGAAAGAATAAACTTGTTACTTGAGAAAAGAAGAAAGTGATATACTCACCCGAACAACAATGCCCATCTTCTCTAGCTTCTGAAGTGCATCATCCACATCAAAATTGCAGTTCACACCAAATTCTTCCTCAATTAGTTTTTCACACCGCAGGTCAAGTTCCTATTTCACATTATCACACAAACTCATGCATCAATAGCTTTGGAGAATCACAATCAATATAGAGAACATTGTTAAAATAAAAATAAATAAATAAAAAGTCAGCAAGTCATGCATACCTGTCGAGTAACTTTCCCCTGTTCCATCAATATGAAAAATGAAACAATTACCTCTTTTACCTGCACATTCAAATTAAGGGATTTTATAAGCACCTGGTTTTGTGCAATCACTGCCATCAAGGTTGAGAAACTCTTGATTGACTAGTGAGCCTTGTGAGTCAGATTCAAGAAATTCATCCCAATGATCCTTACAATTTAAAGATTCAATAACACTTTAGTAAAATATGAAACATAGATCAAAAATCCTTTTTAACCCAAAATTCAACCACTGCATATTTATGAGCCAGCTTAAGAAAGTTTCATATAGTTTCTGGTTGACTATGGCCCTCTTTGGTGTGGCTTATTGGAGCTACTTATAACTTTTGGTTAATTATTCATGAAACACTAAATAAAATAGGCCACGTGATACAAATTAACTTTTGGTCTGTTTACACTACAGCTTGGAACTCACAGATAACCCTTAGACAACTGAGAATGCAAAGCCTATTAATCTACCACCAGAATAAGAATGATTCAATATCGATTAAAAAAAGGTTGAACTTCAAGGTTGGAAAAAAAATAAAAATTGAAAACAAACTTCTAGCTAGAAAATTACTTCTTGCTGAATCACATCATCACACAAGTGAAGAAGAGTGCCCTTTCCACTATCAAGTTGTTTGTCATACATGGACTGAGTAATTAAGTTCTGGTATGCAGCCATATTTTGCTGAAACCTACAGGCAGTAGGAAACATTTGGTAAATTAATAACTATGAGATCACCAGACTCAGACACAGACACAAAAGTGCGCATTGCTCGATTGAACAATACATATCCACATGAATTAAATTTGAATAATAAAAACGCTTTACGTGAAGTATGTCTTAGCACAATAACCAATTACAGTCGAAAGGATGGCGAATATGACCCAAAGATCAGCTTTAGGCATGTCCAGTGAACCCACTACCGCAACCTGTAAAAAACCATGGTATGTGTATTTTAAAAAAATGGTTAAAAGACGAGTAGTAAAAACATTTCATGGATATCAGGTACTGACCAGCCCAACAATAGCAGAACCCAGAAATGTGACCCAATCCATTGGCGTTAAACTTGGATTTTTCTTTTCTGGCTGTTTAAGGGTTGAAGTTCACCACGTCATCATTTAATAAGGGAGTAAAAGGCTTTAGAAAAGTTAAATTACCACTAATAGAGCAAGAGATATTCAGGGCACAGCCAAAAACTTACAAGGACAATTTCCATATCAGCCATTGGAATGTTTCTGAAATGTTTTACAAATACTCCTCGTTCTGTTTTTGTATCGGTAGTTGCCCGCCTGCATAATCATCATGGTTGTTAGAAATCAACAAATTCAATGACAAACACCATAAACCCTTTCCAAGAGCCCTTAGTAACAGTGAAATTTAGAATCTGGACTAGCTTTCCATATATTCTCTTACAAACTGTCATGTGCTCAACTTCATGGGAAAAAATAACTTCCAAATTGGTAGTGAATATAAGAACTGTTTCAATAAAATCATCCAAAAAATTGATCACAACATTTTGAGTTGGAAAACAGAAGCTAGTACCTGTAAACAACAATTATCCTATCAAAGGTAGGTTCTTGGATGGTGACCTTGCCCAGCAGATTGGAAAAACTGGGGGAAGGGGAAAAAAAGAGGTCATAAAATTCCAATAAACATCAAGAATTCAAGTAGGACAACAAAAATAATCCATAGGTCGGCTTCTAGGTGATCCAAGAGAACAGTGGGGGTAAGAATATTTTTTTTTTGATAAGTCAGTGGGGGTAAGAATATTTTAAGCAAAGACCATTAGCTATCAAACTGCAAGACCAAGATGATGGATGCTATTTCAAACCTGAGTTCCATATTTTCAAGAAGAATCCGCTCAACTTTTAAGTAATCTTGCTCTGTCTTAGCACGCATTTCATCATCATTTTTTGGATCTATATCGCGTGGTGCACTTAATTTTCTGGAAAAAACTCTTTCTAGCCTGCAAGCACCATAACCCCAGAAAGTTAAAAATAGAAAATGCACACACCAGCTTAGTCCAACAGGGTGAGATACATTGAAGGGAATTTAAAGACAACTTTGAACTCTCTGACACCTGATTGCAGTTCATAAACAATATATGAATTTTTATTTCATTTTATTTTTTTGTAGGTAGCAAAAATGTAGAAGTTACTTGCACAAGGGTCAAAATACTGGCTTAACACCGCTGTTGTGTTCCAACAGTTAGCTCACCTAGTCTTTCTCAAAAGCCATGCCCACAAGCATGCAATGAGCATGTCCACTTTCTCCATGAAGAAGTAATTAATTGTCCGGTCAATTCCAATGCCACGTCGGAATATTATGTACTACAAACAAATACATGGATTCAATAGAAAAGGCAAATTTGTCATTTATTATATTTCTCAACATAAAACAAGCACTTTATCCCACTTAATTGGGATCAGCAATACACATCTTGCTCTGCCATTCTGACACAATAACCGTGTGACTAATGTCAAAATTATTACAATCAGATACTAGTCATAATCCAGACCTTGTTAAGTCACATCATCGAAGTAATTTGGACATTATTCAACAGTTGAAATTCTGACTTTTAACTTGAAAATAAAATAATCTCTTGAGCTAAGATAATAATTAAGATGATCAAATTATCTCTAATTTCTAACTGCAAATTTAAGGCATCTCTTTTGAAACAACCAAATTATATATCCTGGATATCCTAATCTACTTGTAAAACTTTAAAAAAAACAACTATAAAATTACCTTTTAATGTTATTCTCTCCATAATGAGAAATATACAATGGAAGGGGGAGGGTGGGAGACAAGAATGAAAAATAAAATGGAAAGGAACTTTTATAGCTCAGTAGGATTATAGACTCCTCAAAAGGTGGGCCTTCATTTAGAATATGGAAGACAAGTTGGTTAGTGATTGGAAAATTTGAAAAGTTTATTTTCCAATCAGCCAACGGAAATTTTTTGAATGGTTTGGTAATTCCATCTAACTCAGTTTCAACCAGGCCTCGAGTTTTGGGGTTCCATTCCACTAGGAGAATTCTGCTTTTTCTCCTATAACTATAAATGAGAGGAGATTTCAGCAGAGCACGTGAAATTGTGCGATTTTGTCAGAGAACCACAAAAAAGGCGTAACCAAAACCTACACTGGCAGTTAGATTTACTATTATAAGGACTGCCAATCAACTCTGACTCTTTTTAAGCTACATTTACAGCAATACCTTATCAGCAAAGTCCGGAAGATTTGCATGAGGATGCTCCTCAAAATACCTCTTCAAAAACTTCTTGTCAAGCTGCATTTGACAAAAACAAAAATGAGACTAGACATGAAAAAAGTATACATGTATGTATGTATGCAAACGAGAATATCCAGGGAATGCAGATATCAGTTTTTCACTTTTAACGCACATGAGCAATTACAAACCTTAGATTCATCAACTGTTATAGGAAGATTTAGAAGATACTGCCCCGATAGTGCAACATTGATCTCATCATTAGTAGCTATCTTGAAATTACTCTTTTCCATGACCTGCATGAAAATAAGAGAAATAGAACAAAAATTGAAAATATTTGGCGGAAATCAGTCCAAGAAAAATAAAGTCAAAGAAATAAACTTCAAAGATGACAAAAACACTCCTTTCCAGCTGCAGAGAAAATGAGGTATTTAATTATACTATTCCTGAAATCAGTTGTCAACAACCAGAAAGCAAAGTGCAAACACAAGAGTGTATCATAGACTCCATGGAGCCTCTCATAGATTGCATAATGGTTCTTTAGAAAATTATTTAAAACAGAGACATACACACAGATGCAGAACCACAAAAAACCAAGACACTTGGCCAATGAGAACAAAAAGGTGGGATTGTGAAAACCATAATATCAAATTTTAAGTGAAAAAAAAAAAAAAAAAGAGAAGAAAAAAAGAGGATTTTCGAGCAGTTGAGAGTTGTTACAGAAATAGGAACCACAAACCAGTGATACAGTCCCAAGAGAACTAATAGGTTCTATTGTCTTTTATGTAGAATTTGAAAATACAACCCATCATTCACATGCGCATGCATGAAGAGGTAGAGCCAGAATTTTTACTTGGGGCTAGACTAATATTACAGAATGAAATTCAACCAAGGGAGAAAAAAATACGTCCAAGAAAGGGCCTAATATTTGAAGAAAAAAAAAATTATGAAATAGGGTTGTTATTTCTCAAAATGTTTATGCAATCTTCTTCTTCTTTTTTTTTTTTTTTAAAATGCCTTTTCCTGAAGTCCATTATCCCACATAACTAACAAAGCTATTGAAATCTAATCTAAATGGGCAACAACACGAGAAAACATGTTAATTTAAGACGGAAAAGCCAAGATACCTCAAATAAGTATGTCAGGAATTTCTGTTCAAAATTGTCAATCTCTTCAGGAGTTAGGCTCTGCTGCTCCAATCTGCGATTCCCATGGACAGGATCAAGTAGGGAGTACAATTGCTGCAAGCACAGCAGGCAATGAATGAAAATTTGAAACAAGAAAAAATAGCAAATTCAGACTATAAATGAGTTTGTGGGGATTGAAGACTTCATTTTGATACAGAATTGAGACAGGACAATACCATCATATCCTCAAATTGCAGATTATACCAAGCATGAATTGTGTATCCAACTCTCTTGCATAGCTTATAAAATTCAGCCCGGTCAGAACTATTTTCTGCAAAATTTTTTTTAGAAAACTCATTTCATAACTCTGTCAGAGATCACAATTGTGAACCAAACAATTAACCTTTGATAGATAGAGAGAACGAAAAAGATATTTTTTGTTTACACAAACAGTCAGTCATTACACTTTAGATATGATCTTTTTATTATGGGGAATGAAAGAAGACATGCGTTAGAATGCTAATTGACACACTGTGTTCCATAGAATCGTCTATTTACCCGTGTATACTGAATATGACAACGATAAGAGAGTGGGTTATGCATCCAACACCTGTATTCAATTTAGACACTTAGATACTTTAATTTTATATACCGTTTGAAGAAGAAGTTATTCATATTTGCTAGTAAGAAACATTTCAAGCTGCCCCTGGGGGCTGGGTTCAGCGGAAAGGGTCGGCCCAAAAATACTTTCAACCCGGGTTCGACTCTCCGTCATCCCTCAGTGTGGTGCCCTTAAACGTTGCCTCAAGCAATGTCTTAGTCCGGGGCTGGGGTCTGGCGGAGCCTGCATCACCCCTTTTTATTGTCACCCAAAAAAAAAAAAAGAAAAAAAAGAAGAAACATTTCAAGCTATTAGAGATATAAATTCTATATTGTTCTAAATCCAATTTAATTTGAAGTGCATTTGCAAATAGTTTACAACAACATATTATTTAAATTTAAAAATATTATACAATATATATGTATATATGTATAATTGTTTGACACAATGTTGTGGTAACCACACAAAACGTTTTGGATGCATATACAAATATCTTAAATTTTAGATTTAGAAAGATGTGACATTTGAAGACAGAGCACCCAATACTTGTAGCTGAGTCCAAATAACATAGCTGACATGAGCTGTAATTATATTTACTGATTGAAATGAATGGATGTTAGATATTTAGAAAATCAAAATTCATGAACTGGGCAAAATATAAAAAGGGGTAAAAATCTGCAAGGGATCTCCGCATATCAAAACCATGAACATAATAAATCCAGGGAAATGGGTAAACAACAACTCTGGTTTTATTTTCTTCGAAAATAGTAAAAAAGTATGTAATAACATAAAAATAGAACGTAGTAGAGTTTGAATCAATATAATAAACAGTTCAGAACACTGACATACATCACATTAAACAATCGTTACGCATTTACAACAAATATTAAAAAACAAAATTAAAATTAATAATAAAAAGAAAATGAAAGAGAGAAAAACGGAGGAGGAAATAATACGAATGAGGTTCGACAAGGTGGTGATGAGTTTGGGCTTCAGAATTGGAATTACGGACTCTCTCTCCAGTCGAATCACATCTTTCTTCACCTTCTTAGTCTCCATTCTCTGTCTCTCTCTCTCTCAATAAATCTCAAAATCTCAGTCTCAGACTCAGACTATCGCTCTCTTGCAATTTTGTTGTTTATGGTGATTTTAGAATCGCAGGAGAGTGTCTGTAATAAGTTTGGATGGTGTCTTTGAAGAGAAGGAAGGCTTTTGTTTGTATATTATTAAAGATTCTTGGATGGATTGAAGGGAGGGTTTTGGTTTGGATTCCAAATTGAGGAATTTTAGTTTTGATACGTATCACATGATGTACGTCCTCAAAAATATCCCTCAAAAATATCACATGATGTACTACTACTGCATGACATATATGTTTGAGGAAATACACCTAATTAGCTTAGGACATATATTTAATGAAATATTAATTTAATAATAATTATATTTTAAATAAGGAAAAATTATTAATAAATTTCATTTATAAGTGTTTTAACCTAAGAAGTCCATGAAGAAATTTTTTAACCCATTTAGTCCCATGTATATATAGTTTTATTTCATAAAGTCATTTTTCTTAATTTACACTATTTTCTTGGACACTTATGCCCTTATATTTAATTTTGATACCTTTATAAATATTTTTTGAATGGTTAGCAATTTTATGATGTGAATATTCATATTTTAAAGTTCACATTGGTAGGAATGTAAAATTGGCCCGTGGGGGGCCCGAAACCTGCCTGCGAGCCGGGGCGGGTCCGGCCCGTTGACAATGTGAATATTCACATTGACATGTTAACATTCACATTAATAGAAGTGTAAAATTGGTCTGCGTCCCGTAGCGGCGTGAAACCCGCCCGTGGCCCATGGGGGGTCCAGGATGGGCCCGTTGACAATGTGAATATTCACATTAACATGTTAACATTCACATTGATAAGAGTATAAAATTGGCCCATGACATGCGACTAAAAGCCGCTTCGCCAAGGCGGGCAAAGCGAGCAGTTGACAATGTGAATATTCACATTGACATGTTAACATTCACATTGATAGGGTGTAAAATTAGCTGCGTAGTCGCTGAAACCCATCCACGGTCCGGTGGGCGGCCAGTCGGCTTGCCAGACACATTAACAATGTGAATATTCACATTGACATGTTAACATTCACATTGATAGGAGTGTAAAATTAACCTGCCTCGTGGGCGGCTCGGGGCCGGGCTCGGCGACTTTGTTGACAATGTGAATATTCACATTGACATGTTAACATTCACATTGATAAGAGCATAAAATTGGCCAGTGGCCCATGGCGGGCCCGACCCGGCCCGTTGACAATGTGAATATTCATATTGACATATTAACATTCACATTAATAAGAGTGTAAAATTGACCCACAACCCATGGGCGGCCTAAAGCCCGACTGTAGCCCGAGGCGGGCTTGGCCCGACCCGTGACAATGTGAATATTCATATGGACATGTTAACATTAACATTGATAGGAGTGTAAAATTTGCCCGCTGCCCGAAGCTTGCTCGCGGCCCGGGATAGGTTCGGCCCAGCCCGTTGACAATGTGAATATTCACATTGACAAGTTAAAATGCACATTGATAGGAATGTAGAATTGGCCCGCGGCCCATAGGCTGCCCAAAGCCCGCCCAAGGCCCGGGCTAAGCTCGTTTGGGTCCGGGCCCAAGCATGTCCGAGGGCCTAGGTTAGGGCCTAGGTCATCACTTTGAAGCCCGGCCAGGCGCATCGGCCCGCTTAAGGCCCATTCAAAACTCGATCCGAAGCCCAGCCCGCCCGAGGCGCAATGTATTTTTTTTGTAGAAAATAATAAAATTTTGGTAGAAAAAATTAAAAAGAATTAAAAATAAAATGGCCAGGCCCGCCTAAGCCCGACCTAAGCTCGAGGCTAGGCCCAGGCCCACCGGCCCGACCTGAGGCTCGATCCATTAGCCTATTCAAAGCCCGAATAACCTTGTGCCAGGACTAGGGCCTAGGCTTAATTTTTTGGCCCATGGGTCGGCCCAACCTGGCCCGAGAAAGGCTCGTTTGGGCCCAAGCTCGAGCCTAGTCCGAGACCCTAAGCTAGGGCCTGGGCCATCACTTTGAAACCCAACCCGGCCCATCGGCCCGGTTAAGGCCCATTCAAGGCTCGGTCCGAGGCCCGACCCGCGCCAAGGCTTAGTGTCTTCTTTTGTGAAAAATAATAAAATTTTGGTAGGAAAAATTAAAAGAATTAAAAAAAAATAGTCAGGCTCGCCTACGTGGGCGAATTTGAGCGACCACAGTGCAGGCTAATTTTACATTCCTATCAATGTGAATGTTAACATGTCAATGTGAATATTCACATTGTCAACGGGCTGGGCCGGGCTAACCCTGGGCCGCTGGCCAATTTTATACTCTTATCAATGTGAATGTTAACATGTCAATGTGAATATTCACATTATCAACAAAGGCGCCCGCCGCTCGCCGCCACGCCGGGCGAAGTTTCGGCAACACGGCGCGGTCTAATTTTAGACTCCTATCAATATGAATGTTAAGATGCCAATGAGAACATTCCCATTGTCACCCGGCGCCCCGGTAGCTTTTGTCGCCATGGCGCGGGCAATTTTATACTCTTATCAATGTGAATGTTAACATGTCAATGTGAATATTCACATTGTCAACAAACGGGCCGCCTATGGGCATGCATGGCGGGTTTCGCGCCGCCACGGGACGCAGGCCAATTTTACACTCCTATTAATGTGAATGTTAACATGTCAATGTGAATATTTACATTGTCAATGAGTCGGGCCCGCCCCTGGCCCAACTCGAATTTTTCCGGACACTCACGAGGATTGACATGGGCCGGGCCCCTACACATTGACGATATGAACATTCAAATTGACGGTGTGAACATTCACATTAGGGGTATTTTGGTAATTATGTCACCCATAGGACTTATTGAAACATAAGAAAATAATATAAACTAAATTGAACATAAGTAGATGAAAAGGGTATTTTAGTCTTCTTATCTCAAATAGGACCTAATGGAATAGTCAAAAAGAATATGGGTTTGATGGAATAAAACTCTTAGAAAGTGGATTTATCAAAAAAGCTCCCTTTAAATAAAAATAAATATAATAGATTCTTAACAGCACTTATAATATTATGTAAAAAAAAATTTTGTACATATTTTTTTAAAAACAAAAAAAATCTCAATATATTGAATTACAAAAAAATAAATCTTAATTTTTTTCATTGTTTGCTTTACTCTTTAAGTTTATACTGCATTGATTATATCATTTTGTCAATGAAATTTACCATAATTCTTGATTTTTGTGATGAAAAACAATTATAAAAATGTAAGTTTTTTTTATGTAAATTTTTTTTTTCATGATTTTAATTTGATAAATCAGTGCCGAAACATGTTGCTTTTTTCAGATATCAACTGTCAAAATTATTAATTCTATTTGAAAATCAAGTTCCGAATTTGGATTCGGAACTCAACTTTCAAATTTAAGAATTTATTTCGGAAACCAAGTTCCGAATTTTTTTACATGTTTCGGAAGTTAAAAATCAAATAAACATTTTTCATTCGGATAACCAGTTGTAACAACCCTCGTACTGATTACAGTATAACCACTGAATAATATATTGATTATTGCTAAACTGAACTGATAGTGACTGATAATTGGATTAACTGAGGTATTGGATGGACTGATTGAAATTGAAACGGAAATCGAATAAGTTTATCTATTGAATTGCATATTGCATCTGTTTGATTGTATGATTATCTGTTTGAATTTGTATGCTTAAACAGTTACTTGAAGGCCTTATCGGCGGCCGAATTGGGAACCGTTTGATGTTTTAGAATCAGTAGAATATTTCTGATTTTGTGGTATATTTATCTGAAAATTGATTAGGAATGATTAAATTAGATTAAACTAAACCAATTGAAGAGTTTAACTTATTTACCAAATTGCCCCACTTAGTGGACCCATTGTTTTATATTACTTGAGCCTTAGAACATGTTGATCAAAACTTTTGCTCAGCCACTCCTACTTGCTCTAGCCGACCAAACAGGAGGAACAAGAGAGAGTGAGGGAGAAGAGTGAGAGTGGGACTCAAATTGTAGATTTTGACTTGTGTTGCTTGGAATTGAAGTGTAATTGGCATAATTTAACCTCCTCACCTTGTAATTGGAACTCTAGGTAAGGAACTCATTGTCTTCTTGTTGTCTTGAACCTCACCTTGCATGTTCTAGGCTCCATTGTAGAATCAAACCATGTTTTAAGTTCAAGAATGTTGGATTGTAGTATAATTCTTGCATGCATGTTAACATTGTTGGGTTTTGAGTTAAGTGCATGGCAATTTGTCACATGCATGTTCATGGTATTGTTATAGTCCATATTTTCAACTTGCTTTTCAAAGAATTGAGCTCACTTGAGCATGATTTGAAGCTTAAAATTGTTTGGAATGCATGCATGTCATGTTTTGAAAGTATTCATGAAATTGACTTCGATTTGGGTTTGAATTAAACACCCTTGGGCCTTGATTTCTTAAATGGAGGTTTGAAACATGATATATTATGTGTTTGCAAAGGTTTTCCAGAAAATTGGCCCAAGAGGATCGATTTTGGTATCCCAAACTTGAGTTTCGAACTCAGAACACAATTCTGGGTTTTCCAGATTTTTGAGGTCCGCTCGAGCGGGGAATTCATGCTCCCAGCATTTCTTCGACTTGTTTTACAGTCCGCTCGAGCGGAGTGTTTCACGCTCGAGCGGAGAAATCGCGCATCCAGTACTTTGCATTGTCCATCAGTCCGCTCGAGCGGGGAAGTTGACGCTCGAGCGGGGACCTTTGTTTTGCTTGTCCGCTCGAGCGGAGGCCCTGTTTCACTGAAATTCTGAAATTGTTTCCTAAGTGCATTTGCGCATCCTCATTCCATCCTAGGCATTCTTAGGCCTAGTTTAAGACATCTTAATGAGGATATAGATGTAGACCACACCGAGGCATATTAGGAAGTTAATTATTGTACTTCCTCAACTGTTAAACTTAGTGTGTGTTCTATTTGTTAACTGTTTAGGGTTGGCTCAAGGGGACGCGCTCTAGCTATTGATAGCCCAATCACTGTGAGTAACAGATTGTGTAAAGATATGTTCAAAATGGTTATATTTTGAATACTGAACTGAACTGTTTATTGAACTGATGTTGTTTATTGAATGAATGTATGTCCCGATTTTAATCAGATTGTGGCATCCTTAGCACCCACTGTTACTGACTGTTACAGAGCTCTGTCGGTTCCCTTGTGGAACCATACTGTTTACTGATCGATGGCCATCATTATTGTTGGGTCTGTTAAGACTCGGTCCTTTGGACCATACTGTTTATAGGCTAATGGATGTACCGCATATAACTGATTGATTGAAATACTGATTGACTAAAATACTGAAAGATTGGAATACTGTATAATGAATTGATTTCATTACTGTAAGGACATTCATTCATAACCTCTTTACACATTATGTTATTCACTGGGCTTTAGCTCACTGTTTATATATATATGTAGGTTCTCAGCAGCCAGACCGAAGCTAGGAGCGTGGGTCAGTCCCCAGTTTTGTCAAGCCAGCCAATGTGCCTCACTGTGAGGTTCCGAGACGCCATGCCACGGCTTGGGGTGTTTTAGTTTCCCCCACTTGTCTCCTACTGTTTTGTTTAGGCATTTCTTTATCGCTTTGTCAGTAGCCAAGGATTAAGTCCTGTCTTGGTATTTGTAAATGTTTGTATAGACTGTACTGTTGAATGCGTGAATGCATGGCAAAACTTTTTGGCATACAGATTAACACAGCTCAATGGACACTAGTTTATTTACTGTTTTGGCTTCCGCCAGGCCCTGAACTCTGTATTTACTGTATTACTGATTGGCAGGCCTTTGGTAATCTCGGATTACTGGCCAGTTACGGTGCTAAACCCATAGGGCCGGGTTTGGGTCGTGACAGAGTGGTATCAGAGCGATACTTAACCACGAGTTATACCGCACACACGTGTCCAAATGAGCTATAGGGTGTCCTAGAAAAGCAATTAGGGCATCTCATGAATTTGAAAAGTGTGTGCTTTTGACTGACTGATTACATGTTAAAATGTTAAACTGTTTAATTGTACAACTGTTTATAATGATAACTGTTATAACTGCTTATAGTGAAATGGATAACGTGCAAATGAAATCAATCATCATCCTCTCGAGGCCGAATGGCCAGACTTGAACAAATGATGGGATTGATAATTGACATGGATCAACAATCAACCAACAAATTTCACCTCCTCCTCCTCCGGTGCAACCGGAACAGAATGTACAGAATGTGAATGCTAATGAGGGGGACATTATTGCGCTGACCCATAAGTTCAGCAAGATGAAACCGCCGTCCTTTCAGGGAGGCTTAGAACCGTTAAAGGCTGAAGCTTGGGTTCTTGAGACCGAAAAATTGTTTGAAATGTTTCCGTGCTCCGACGCCAACAAAGTACTATTAGCAACCTTCACCCTTCAGGAAGAAGCAAGAGGGTGGTGGACGTTGACCCGTGAGGCGAATACTATTGTGACTTGGACTCAGTTCAAGGAGTCCTTCTTTGAAAAGTATTTTCCCAAAGGCATCGAGATGTAAAAGTGACTGAGTTTGAGCAATTTGAGACAGGCAATATATCTCATGCGAATATGAGAAGAAATTCACCGAACTTGCTAGGTATGCACCGCATATGGTGGATACCGAATATAAGAAGGCCAGAAGATTCGAAGGAGGCCTTATTGCTAATATACAGGACAGAATTAGTGTTTGAAAATGCCAACTTTTGTGGATGTCCTCGACCGAGCGTTGATGGCCGAAATAAATATTGCAGCAGTGAAACGATCTGAGGCATCAACAACTGAATGGCAAGGAAAAAGGCAGGGTTTTAAATTTAAGAAAGGCAAGCATAACCCAGCAACCAAGAAACAGAACACGGGATCGATGACTAGCCCCAGCCAAGGGAGCGGGTTTACTCCACCCTGCTCCGTATGTGGCAACAAGCACAAAGGGGTTTGTTATCAGATTTCTGGAGCTTGTTTCAGGTGTGGCAAGGTGGGCCCTAATTAAAGATCGCCCTTCCGCCTCAAGCCGATAGTAAAGTCGCCCTAAGCGCCAAGATCACCGCAACACCAAAACCGAACCCCAAAGCTACCGGGAAAGAGCCTATGAGGCAGGGCCGAGTGTTCGCCCTAGTGCCGGGAGATGTTCAGAATACCGAGACCGTCGTGTCAGGTATTCTTTCTATTTGTGCTCAAAATGCATATGTATTGATTGATTCGGGGTCTACACATTCCTATGTGTCATATGCTTTTTCGCGAAAATTGAATAGACCCTTAGAACCCATGAACTATTTGCTAGCTGTATCATCACCTGTTGGGGGATCTATGACATGTGCATATATGTATCCTGCTTGTGAGATTATTGTTGGGGATATGCATCTGTTTATTGATTTACTGCCATTGAACATCGATCATTTTGATGTAATATTGGGGATGGATTGGCTACAAAAATATCATGCTACCATTGATTGTGTGACAAAACAAGTTATTTTCCGTCCACCTGGTTTGCCTGAATTTGTTTTTAGTGGGATTGGAGTGGTACCTCCCCCATACTTGATTTCTTCTGTGAAAGCCATGAAATTGATTAGAAAGGGGTGTAAAGGATATTTCGTTCAGATCGACTGTGTTCATCTTGATAGTGTTAAACCGATGAATTGCATTCCCATAGTCGAGAATTCAGATGTGTTTCGGATGATCTACCAGGATTTGATTGAGTGGAGATTGAATTTACTGATTGATGTGATTCCTGAACACAAAGGTCTAAAGCTCCTTATAGAATGGCTCCAACTGAACTAAAGGAATTGAAAATACAATTGCAGGAACTGTTAGACAAGAAGTTTATCAGGCCCAGTACTTCACCGTGGGGTGCACCTGTTTTGTTTGTAAAGAAGAAAGATGGCTCACTGAGACTGTGTATTGACTATCGCGAACTGAACAAGGTAACTGTAAAGAATAAATATCCCTTACCGCGTATTGATGATTTATTTGACCAGTTACAGGGTGCACAAGTATTTTCCAAGATCGATCTCAGATCGGGATACCACCAATTGAAAGTCAAACCGGGAGACATTGAGAAAACGGCCTTCAGAACGAGGTATGGGCATTACGAATTTTTGGTTATGCCTTTTGGAGTTACCAATGCACCTGCTGCATTTATGGACCTTATGAACAGAATTTTCAAACCATACCTGGATGATTTTATTGTGGTATTTATTGATGACATACTGATTTATTCAAAAAATAGAGAAGAACATGAACATCATCTGAGACTTGCTCTACAGACCTTAAGAGAACAGAAACTGTATGCTAAACTGTCTAAATGTGAATTCTGGCTTGATCATGTTATGTTTCTGGGACATGTTGTTAGCAAAGATGGAATTTCTGTTGATCCACAGAAAATTGAAGCTGTAGTGAACTGGCCTAGACCAACAAATGTAACTGAAGTCCGAAGCTTTTTGGGACTGGCTGGATATTACAGGAGATTTGTTAAAGACTTTTCTAAGATTGCCTTACCACTGACTCAGTTGACACAGAAAGGGATATCATTTGATCGATCGACTGGAGGAATCAGCATTTCAAGAATTGAAAACCAGACTTGTGACTGCACCGATTCTAACTCTACCTTCAGGTACGGATGGTTACACTGTATTTAGTGATGCTTCTCATAAGGGTTTGGGGTGTGTTTTAATGCAGAATGGGAGAGTTATTGGTTATGCTTCCCGACAATTGAGACCACATGAAAAGAACTACCCGACCCATGACCTAGAACTTGCTGCAGTAGTGTTTGCACTGAAAATTTGGCGTCACTATTTGTATGGAGCAACATGTGAAGTATATACCGACCACAAGAGTTTGAAATACTTCTTCACTCAGAAAGAACTGAATATGAAGCAGCGGAGATGGCTGGAACTGATTAAAGATTATGATTTACAGATTTTGTACCATCCGGGAAAAGCCAATACCGTTGCCGATGCATTGAGCCGAAAGTCAATTGTCAACTTAGCGTGTTTGCTCACCGGACAGAAAGAATTGCTTCGTGATCTTGAAACATTTGAGATTGAAGTTGTTTTGAGAGAACAAGGTGGAACAATAGCTGTTATTTCTGCTCAACCAGCATTGATTGAGGAAATTAAAGAAAAACAACAACTGGATGATTTCTTGAAAAAGATTATTGAAGAAAGAGATGCTAAACCGAGACCGGGGTTCAAATTTGACAACAATGTACTGAAATTTCAAGACAGACTGTGTGTACCAAATGACACTGAATTGAAAAGAAGAGTTCTGCAAGAAGGCCACAGTTCGAAGTTTTCGATTCACCCAGGGAATACGAAAATGTACCAAGATTTGAAACAGAATTTCTGGTGGCCGGGAATGAAGAAAGAAATTGCCGACTTTGTGTCTAAATGTCTTCATTGCCAACAAGTCAAAGCGGAACATCAACGACCCGCAGGCTTACTGCAACCCTTACCCATACCAGAATGGAAATGGGAGCATATCACGATGGATTTTATCGTTGGATTACCGCGCTCCAGGAAAGGTATGGACTCTATTTGGGTTATTGTTGATAGATTGACTAAATCTGCACACTTCCTACTTGTCAAGACAATTTATAATGCGCATAAATTGGTCATATCTATATTGATGAAATTGTGAGATTGCACGAAGTGCTGATCTATTGTTTCGACAGGATTCAAGTTTACATCGAGGTTGGCGAGCCTCTGACCGCATTGAGGCGAATTGAGTAGTGCTATCATCCTCAGACAGATGGCCAGTCAGAAAGGACCATCCAGACTTTAGAGGATCTACTGAGAATGTGTGTCCTTGATTTTCGTGAAACCGAAAGTCATTTGCTTGGTATCAATTCGCCACAACAACAATTACCATTCGAGTATCGGTGGCGCTTTCGAGGCATTGTATGGCGAAAGTGTAGATCTCCAATCTGGCCGGGCGAAGTTGGAGATGGGCCTTTGCTTGGGCGAGATTGTTTATGAAACAATCGAGAAAGTGATCGATACAAAGAAAGACCGAAAACCGCATTGAGTAGATGTAAAAGTTATGCTGATATCAGAAGACGGGATAGAGAGTATGAAGTGGGTGATCACGTATTTGTGAAAGTGACACCAATGAAAGGCCAGACTCGCTTTGGAGTCAAAGGCAAGTTAGCGCCAAGATATGTCGGACCGTATCAGATTATTAAGAAAATCAATCCGGTGGCGTATCAAGTTGCGCTTCCTCCTGAAATGGAGCATATGCATAACGTCTTCCACATTTCGATGTTGAGAGACTATCTTCGAGATCCGTTTCATGTGATTGAGCCTACTCGTATCGTGTTGAGTGATGACTACACTTACGAGGAACGGCCTATACAGATTGTAAACCGACGAATCAAGAAACTGAGAAACAAAGAGATCCCGCTAGTGAAAGTCGATTGGCAGAATCATGGTGGTGTGTATGCCACTTGGGAAAGGGAAGATGACGTGATGAAAAGATATCCTGATTTGTTCCTTGAATCTGTTTTCTTCGGTGAAGGTAACTCGAGTTTAGAGGACTAAACTCCTTATAAGGAGGAGATCAGAATAACCTCGCATCGACATGATATAACCAATCGAATAATATACTGATTATTGCTAAACTGAACTGATAGTGACTGATAATTGGATTAACTGAGGTATTGGATGGACTGATTGAAATTGAAACGGAAATCGAATAAGTTTATCTATTGAATTGCATATTGCATCTGTTTGATTGTATGATTATCTGTTTGAATTTGTATGCTTAAACAAGCTACTTGAAGGCCTTATCGGCGAATTGGGAACCGTTTGATGTTTTAGAATCAGTAGAATATTTCTGATTTTGTGGTATATTTATCTGAAAATTGATTAGGAATGATTAAATTAGATTAAACTAAACCAATTGAAGAGTTTAACTTATTTACCAAATTGCCCCACTTAGTGGACCCATTGTTTTATATTACTTGAGCCTTAGAACATGTTGATCAAAACTTTTGCTCAGCCACTCCTACTTGCTCTAGCCGACCAAACAGGAGGAACAAGAGAGAGTGAGGGAGAAGAGTGAGAGTGGGACTCAAATTGTAGATTTTGACTTGGGTTGCTTGGAATTGAAGTGTAATTGGCATAATTTAACCTCCTCACCTTGTAATTGGAACTCTAGGTAAGGAACTCATTGTCTTCTTGTTGTCTTGAACCTCACCTTGCATGTTCTAGGCTCCATTGTAGAATCAAACCATGTTTTAAGTTCAAGAATGTTGGATTGTAGTATAATTCTTGCATGCATGTTAACATTGTTGGGTTTTGAGTTAAGTGCATGGCAATTTGTCACATGCATGTTCATGGTATTGTTATAGTCCATATTTTCAACTTGCTTTTCAAAGAATTGAGCTCACTTGAGCATGATTTGAAGCTTAAAATTGTTTGGAATGCATGCATGTCATGTTTTGAAAGTATTCATGAAATTGACTTCGATTTGGGTTTGAATTAAACACCCTTGGGCCTTGATTTCTTAAATGGAGGTTTGAAACATGATATATTATGTGTTTGCAAAGGTTTTCCAGAAAATGGGCCCAAAAGGATCGATTTTGGTATCCCAAACTTGAGTTTCGAACTCAGAACACAATTCTGGGTTTTCCAGATTTTTGAGGTCCGCCGGCGGAAGCCGCTCGGCCGAAAGGGAATTCATGCTCCCAGCATTTCTTCGACTTGTTTCTGATCCGCCGGCGAGTGTTTCACGCTTCAGCGGAGAAATCGCATCCAAGATTTGCATTGTCCATCACCGCTCGGCGAAGTTGACGGCGGGGACCTTTGTTTTGCTTGTCCGCTCGGCGGAGGCCTGTTCAGAAATTTCAAATTGTTTCCTAAGTGCATTTGCGCATCCTCATTCCATCCTAGGCATTCTTAGGCCTAGTTTAAGACATCTTAATGAGGATATAGATGTAGACCACACCGAGGCATATTAGGAAGTTAATTATTGTACTTCCCCAGCTGTTAAACTTAGTGTGTGTTCTATTTGTTAACTGTTTAGGGTTGGCTCAAGGGGACGCGCTCTAGCTATTGATAGCCCAATCACTGTGAGTAACAGATTGTGTAAAGATATGTTCAAAATAGTTATATTTTGAATACTAAACTGAACTGTTTATTGAACTGATGTTGTTTATTGAATGAATGTATGTCCTGTATTTCGAACTGTATTGTGGCATCCTTAGCACCCATCATTCTTGATTCTGAGCTCTCGGTTCCCTTGTGGAACCATCACATTCTTGATCGATGGCCATCATTATTGTTGGGTTGTAAGACTGGTCCTTTGGACCATACTGTTTATAGGCTAATGGATGTACCGCATATAACTGATTGATTGAAATACTGATTGACTGAAATACTGAAAGATTGGAATACTGTATAATGAATTGATTTCATTACTGTAAGGACATTCATTCATAACCTCTTTACACATTATGTTATTCACTGGGCTTTAGCTCACTGTTTATATATATATATGTAGGTTCTCGTGACCAGAAAGCTAGGAGGCGTGGGTGATCCCCGATTTTGTCAAGACCAATGTGCCTCCTTTGTGAGGTTCCGAGACGCCATGCCACGGCTTGGGGTGTTTTAGTTTCCACTTGTCTCCTTTGTTTTGTTTAGGCATTTCTTGTTTCTTGCATTGTAGCCAAGGATTAAGTCCTGTCTTGGTATTTGTAAATGTTTGTATAGACTGTACTGTTGAATGCGTGAATGCATGGCAAAACTTTTTGGCATACAGATTAACACAGCTCAATGGACACTAGTTTATTTACTGTTTTGGCTTCCGCCAGGCCCTGAACTCTGTATTTACTGTATTACTGATTGGCAGGCCTTTGGTAATCTCGGATTCTTGGCGATTCTGATTGCTAAACCCATAGTAGGGTTTGGGTCGTGACACCAGTACCAAATAAACAAAATCGAATTACTTCCAGAAAAAAAATGAGAGTTTATGAAAAATAAGAGATAGGTGGAGTTGTACGTCTTCAATGGAGTTTGATACAAAACGATACTGTTTCAAGATCTATGTTGATACAAGTCGATACCAATTAATGACTTTTTTTTATGTTGACTTGATTGTTGATTGAAGGAATTAGTTTGATGATGTAACTGGAAATCAAAGGAGGTTGTTTGTTGTATAATCTGAAGATTCATTAAGCGATTTGTTGAGAGATTTCTTGTGAAAGATGTTGGAACTATCTTCTGAGTAAATAAAATAAATTGAAACTAATTCAAAGAAAAAAAAAATAATAAACGTATAGAATTTATTTTGTTGAACCAAATGAAAAATGAAAAACCAAGTCGAGTGTGTGACACTCTATCCTTAAGACAGATTCGCCCCGCTATGGTGCTTACGGTTGAGTGGCGTCTATCTCCCATGATACAATGATCTTAACCAATTTGTAGTAGCACTCCAAAACAAATTGAACGGCGAACCAAACCTGTGTTCTAACTCTCTGAAATTTATTCTAAAACTAATATGAAGAATAATGCAAAACCAATAAAATCTGGACAACAAAAGAGACAATTTCAGATTGTTTTTCAGACCACCAAACCTGCTGGAACATGGTTGTATTTATAGGCAAAAAATTTGACCCGAACAGGTGCTTTGTAGAAGTGAACAGGTGTTATTTTGAATTGAACAGATATCATTCAAAATTCAAACAGATTTGCAACAAAACTGTCCAGATTTGAAACTGTCTTGACAGTTATGTATCTGTCCGGTTTTGAACAATTTGAAAAACTATTTGGACTGAAAAATCTGTTATTAAATAAAAGGAAGAGACACAATTGTTTGGACAACAATTTGAATTAAATTCTCGCAATACTTTTTGAAAAAATTCAAATGAATTTTGTTCAAAAAATTAATATTAGAACCGACCTGACCCACAACCCACACCCCGCCTGGCCCGGCCGGACGACGACGGTGCGCCCGTGTGGTGGTTTGGGCTAAGGTTCACTTTGTCCATAACTCCTCCCTTCTACAAACTTGGGGTGCCCCTTGGGGCCTAACCCATGTGTTGTAGGCTAGAGCTTATATACTCAACAAAAATCTCTTAAAGTTTCAATGTGGGACAAGCCACACAAGGAAACACATATTTAAAACTTAAATGTTTAATTCCACGAACCCGAAAACGATATCAACTTCCCATTCACCCATAAATGGTTTTGACGTACCGTTTTCACCGTGTGACTTGTTATGCGGCAAGGAACACATCACCTTTTCGGATCCACCCCAAAAGACGTTTGGGGCCCATTCAATTTTGGGCTCAAAGTTGGCCCAAAATAAGCCTTATAAACCAAATTTTCCAACAATCCCCCACATGAATGGAATTTGACGGAGAGAAAATACAACAACATGACCTAAATATAGAGAGTACAAAAAAATTAGAAATTTTCTGCAAGGATAGGTAGCTTTTAGCTTTAAACCTTCCCTTGCGAGACATTATTGGATTTACTAGCTAACCAGTTAATATGATGTCTTGAACTGTTCAACCGTTTGTGTAAACCAAGACAATAGAACTCACACAGTATATCCCCAAACACAGTTTAGTTCTCATTATTGTGTTTATTTTGACCCTGAACAACCTGGTCTTTCATGAGTGCTCTAAAGACTTGTAGCCATTCATAAATCTCATAGAACCGGCCTAGTTCACACTCATATAGGTGATTCTTATGAAAAGTATCCTGCCATACTCCACTAAGTATACCTAGATATAAGAATCATTAAAATTTTACTTAACCTAAAACACTGCAGAGATCACTATTTCATCATAGAAATGGGTAGGAGTTAGACTCCCCAGTGATCCTTCTAAGTCATACACAACTCGGTTGTCCCTTTGAACCTAGATCTTGGGATCTCCAGTCAACTAGGTTGGGTTGCCGTTGTGGTAACTCTTATTTAATAGGCTTTAGTCCCATTCCCCTCGATGAATTCTCAACTAGCTCTCTTGCTAACCCTTTAGTTAGTGGATCCGCTATGTTGTCTTTAGACTTTACATATTCAATGGAAATAATTCCATTAGAGAGTAGTTGTCTCACGGTATTATGTCGACGACGAATGTGTCGTGACTTACCGTTATATATATGACTCTGTGCTCTACCTATTGCTGATTGACTATCACAATGTACGCATATAGCAGGCACCGATTTTGGCCACATTGGAATATCTTCAAGGAAGTGGCGAAGCCATTCTGCTTCTTCCCCAGCTTTGTCTAAAGCTATGAATTCTAATTCTATAGTAGACCTAGCAATACAAGTCTGTTTGGAAGATTTCCAAGATATAGCCGCCCCACCAAGAGTAAAGACATACCCACTGGTGGACTTCGAGTCTCTAGTATCCGATATCCAATTTGCATCACAGTATCCTTCAAGTACTGCTGAATATCTAGTATAATTAAGCCCAATGTTACAAGTAAATCGGAGATATCTAAGAACCCTTATAATTGCTTTCCAGTGTTCTACTCTTGGATTACTTGTATATCTACTTAATTTACTTACTGCATAAGCTATATCTGGGCGAGTGTAGTTCATCAAGTACATTAAGCTTCCAATAATTTGGGCATACTCTAATTGAGAAATACTTTCCTGTACATTCTTAGATAGAAACAAATTAACATCTACATGTGTTCTAGCAAGATGATCATCATCTTTGCTGAATTTGTCAAGTATTTTCTCAATGTAATGAGATTGTGACAAAATATATCTTTATGATGTTTTGGTAATTTTCATACCAAGAATTACATCAGCAATGCCCATGTCTTTCATGTCAAAATGTTTATTTAACATTTTCTTGGTAGTTTTAATCATGTCATTATTACTATCTATGATAAACATATAATCTACATAAAGACATACAATGACATAACCTTTGTCTGTGTTTTTAATATAAACACATTTGTCACACTCATTAATTTTAAATCCATTTGACATCATTGCCTTGTCAAATTTCTCATGCCATTGCTTTGGTGCTTGTTTTAAACCATATAACGATTTAACCAATTTACACACTTTTTTTTCTTTTCCTGGAACTGAAAAACCTTTTGGTTGTTCTATGTAAATTTCTTCATTTAACTCACCATTTAAGAAAGCGGTTTCACATCCATTTGATGAATTTCTAGATTGTATAGAGATGCAATGGCAATTAGCATTCTAATGGATATTATTCTAGTAACCGATAAGTATGTGTCAAAGTAATCAAGACCTTCTTTTTGTTTAAAACCTTTGACCACAAGTCTTGCCTTGTATTTGTCAATTGATCCATCCGCTTTCAATTTTCTTTTGAAAATCCACTTATACCCAAGAGGTTTACAACCTGGTGGCAAATCCACCAATTCCCAAATGTGATTTTGCAAGATGGATTCAATTTCACTATTGATAGCTTCTTTCCATAAAGAAACCTCAGGACTGCACATAGCCTCTTTAATAGTTAGAGGTTCATTTTCTAACAAATATGTTAAAAAATCTGGACCAAAAGATTTTGAAGTTCTAGTACGTTTACTACGCCTAAGTTCATCTTCCTCATTTTGATCTAACTCTTGTTCTTGATCATGTTCTTGATCTTGACTAGTAATAGCATCATTAGATCTTTTATTGTTACTAATCTCTTGTCCAGTCTTATTTGGAAATACATGTTCAAAGAAATATGCATTCCGAGATTCAATAATGGTATTTACATGCATTTTGGAATGTTCTGATTTATGAATCAAAAACCGATATGCACTACTATTCTTAGCATAACCAATGAAAATGCAATCAATGGTCTTAGGACCTATCTTAGTCTTTTTAGGACTAGGAATAGTCACTTTAGCCAAACACCCCCACACTTTTAAGTATTTGTAGGATGATACTCTTCCATGCCACAATTCATAAGGAGTTTGATTCACTTTCTTTCGGGGTACTTTATTAAGTATATAATTAGCAGAAAGTATTGCTTCCCCCCCCACAAGTTTTGAGGTAATCCAAAACTTATTAACAGTGCATTCATCATTTCTTTTAAAGTTCTATTTTTCCTTTCAGCAATTCCATTTTGCTAAGGTGAGTAAGGAGTGGTGGTTTGATAAATTATTCCATGTTCTTTACAAAATTCATCAAAAGGTGATTCATATTCACTACCTTTATCACTTCTTAGTTTTTTGATTTTCTTACCAAGTTGATTTTCAACTTCATTCTTATATTGAATGAAAGTTTCCAAAGCTTCATCCTTGGTTCGAATTAAATAAACATAACTATATCTAGTATAGTCATCTATAAAAGTGATAAAAAAAAATTTCCTACCTCTGGTTTGAATTGATTTAAAATCACAAATGTCACTATGAATTAATTCAAGTGGTTCTGTACTTCTTTCAATTGAATGAAAAAAAGTTTTAGATAATTTTGCCTCAATGCAAATTTCACATTTATGATTTGAATCAATGTCAAATTTAGGTAAACATTCCATATTAATTAATCTATGCAAAGATCCATAATTAACATGTCCTCGTCTACCATGCCATAAATTTGAAGACTCAAGCAAGTAAGAAGAAGATGTATTTTTATTAATAACTGAGGGTACAACGGTCATTACATTTTACTTGAAAAGACCATCAGACATGTAACATTTTCCTACATACATCCCATTCTTAGTAAGTACAAATTTATCACTCTCAAACACTAGCCTAAACCCATTCTTACTCAACAAAGATCCGGAAACAAGATTCTTGCGAATGTCTGGTACATGCAGCACATTGTTGAGAGTGAATTCATTTCCTGGTGTCATCTTAAGTACAATCTTTCCTTATCCTTCAACTTTGGAAGTTGAGGAGTTGCCCATAAAAAGTTGTTCACCGTTGTCCACTACAGAATAAGATGTGAACATCTTTTTGTCGGCACAGATATGACGAGTAGCACCAATGTCCACCCACCATTCTTTAGGATTTCCGACAAGATTTTCCTCAGAAACAACTGCAGAAAAATTGATGTCATCTACACCATTGGAAATATTGTCCACTTCGGTCATATGAGCTTGAGCAGGCTTCTTGTTTGTTTTTCTTTTTCTTTTACCTTTGCTACGAAAATCTCTGGCCCGATATCCCTCTTTGTCACAGATGTAACATTTGCCATTAAACTTGTACTTTTTATTTTCCCCTCCTTTAGAGCCTTGTGATGAACTTTCTCCAGAGGACTTTCGTTTCTTGGTTTTTGAAGCATGTTCCACCAACTCGCCCCTATGGGTTAAGGCCATAATCGGCCAGTAACCGTGAGATTACCTACGACCTCAAACCAATTAAGACAAAACTCATCAGAATAAAGGGGCCAAACGAAAGCAAATTAAAAACTTTGTCCATAGAGCCGTGCTTATATGCACATCATAACATTTGAGACATACATATATTAATAACTCACAACAGAAAGTATAGCAACATAAAATTTTGTACAGACAGGATCGTTCAAAACTGAGTCAACTAAACAAAACTATATACAGACGTACTCAAAAGCTTCGCCGACATGACAATATAGAACAGAATGACATAAAGGCGAAGGCAAGTCTCGTGTGTGAGACGCAAGGGCTGACTCTCCAAAACTTAGGTTGTTCCACACAGGCTTCACTAGGGCTGGGTCTGGACCTCTCTTGGCTCACCTACAAATACATGAATGAGCGTGAGCGATAGCCCAGTGAATAATATCAAATAAAGAATATACGTTGGAACAATATACATCAAACGACCTTGGGCCCAATTTGCATTTCTAACTAATACATATATACATAGACATATGTAAGTTAAGTAACTGAAGTTCTAAACACATTCTGTGGCCTCGGGCCCAATTCATTCATGTCCATCGGCCTTTGGCCCAATCATTTATCAATTGGCCTTCGGCCCAATCATTTATCAATCGGCCTTCGGCCTACATTTTATCAAATGGCCTTCGGCCCAATCATTTATATCAATCGGCCTTCAGCCTAATCATTTAGCAATCGGCCTTCGACCCAATCATTCATGTCAATCGGCCTTCGGCCCAATCATTCATGTCAATTGGCCTTTGGCCCAATCATTTATCAATCGGCCTTCGGCCCAATCATTTATCAGTCAGCCTTCGGCCCACATTATATCAAACGGCCTTCGGCCCACATTTTATCAAACGGCCTTCGGCCCAATCATTTATATCAATCGGCCTTCAGCCTAATCATTTATTAATCGGCCTTCGGCCCAATCATTCATGTCAATCGGCCTTTGGCCCAATTATTTATCAATTGGCCTTCGGCCCAATCATTCATGTCAATCTGGCGCATAAGCCTTTCAGACTTTTATAACAAACTGGCACATAAGCCTTTCAGACTTTCATATCAAACTGTGTCCACCATTCAATTTAATGAACTTTGCATACTTACATAGAAGTAGCAATTGGACAACAACATATGTCAGATATTACTCACAGTGATCGGCTTGTAGATTTGCCCTGGAGCTTGACCCTACACATCACATAACATATACGGGTCACAAATAACTCAATCCATTTTTTAATTTACATACTCCTCTTTAGGCTTTATTCTTATCTCATTAACTCATTTACAATGCTTAATATATGCCCAAGAGTGCTTACAAGTAAAAGAGAACAGAAAGCAGAACACATAATGCAATTTCAGAATTTCAAAATATAAGGTCCCCACTCGAGCGTGGACTTCCCCACTCGAGCGGACCCTTAAGCCTGCAAAAATACTGGTTACCTCAAATTCCCGCTCGAGCGTGAACTCGGCCGCTCGAGCGGACTGCCTATCTACATAGCTCCCCGCTCGAGCGGGCACCATGTCTGTCAAAATGTTGGGAGCATGATTTTCCCGCTCGAGCGGACACCAAAAATCTGGGTTTCCCAGATTGAGTTCTTGAGCTCCAATTCAATTTTCAACCAACAATTCATGCATGTTATGGCTCAAAATTCACATTTACACATGCTAACATGCTACCAATACAAGATTACAACATTAGGAAGCTCAATTCCTTATATCATTTACATGCATGTCTCTAATTAATCCAAATTCATCACCAACATATCAAATTCCAACATGCAAAGCTCATACCTCTATGATCTACTCTTACATGTGAGAAATATACATTCATATTAACTTAATTGGTGAAGAGAGGTTCAAATACATGGTTTTCAAACAATATCCAACATAAATCACACACATTGTGCTCAAAACACACATTGTGCTCAAACATGGAGATTCATGTCCATTTCTTACATGCATGTGTTCTAAGCCTCTAAATTCAACATATATAACTCAATTCCCTTACATTCAAACTAATTCATGCTCTTGGCCATCTATTAAACTTGAATTCACAAATTTACAAACAAAAAGCCATGAGTTTACTTACCTAAGAGTTCAATCTCCCAAATTATAACAAAATCTTGGGTTTAATCTTCAAGTTCCCCAATCCTTGAGCCAAAATCACCCAATTCTCTCCCCCTCTCTCTAACAGCCGGCCCTCTCTTATTTTCTCTTAAAGTTGATCAGCCAAAATGCACTAAGGGGAGAGATTTGAGGGTGTAGAGTTTATACAATATAACCCACTAACTATTATTTAATAATATTAAATAATTGGGGACTAAATCATCAATATTAATCTAATTAATTTGATCCAAATAAATTTTCAATTAAATTTCACCGTAGGCTCTAAAAATCATGCCAATCACAGTGGCATAACCAATTCCGGGTTCTATGGCCGATAAGGCCTCCAATTTAATTTCCAAAGTAGATTATTCAAACAGATATTCCTACGGTGAACAGATAGGACTTCGAAATCACATATGGCACATAAAATCATGCTAAACACATAATCATACTCATATTAGGGACCAATTAACATAATACAGAACATGGGTATTACACCAGCCCACTTTTCAAAATTGCGGTTGTCCTCCTCAATCCTCAAATGCACAATCAATTCTTCCAAAGACATTTCTTTGCGCTTATGTTTGAAGTAGTTCTTGAATTCCTTCTAGCCTTGTGGTAATTTCTCAATTAAGGCTGCAACTTGGAAGGATTCACTGAGAGACATGCCCTTTGCGTGAATGTCATGCAGAATAAGTTGGAGATCTTGAACTTGGCTGATCACAGTTTTAGAATCAACCATTACAAAGTCCAGAAATTTGCCAACCACAAATTTCTTTGAGCCTGCATCTTTCGTTTTGTACTTTTTCTCCAACGACTCCCAAAGTTCCTTTGCTGTCTTGATAGAACTGTAGATGTTGTATAATGTGTTGTTAAGTCCGTTCAAGATGTAGTTTCGGCAAAGGAAATCAACATGCTTCCAAGCATTGACCGCAGCAACCACTTGCCGGTCGATTTCATCCTCTTTCAAAATAGGAGCATCCTCACGGAGAAAACGAGCCAAGTTCAAAGTTGTAAGATAGAACAACATTTTCTGTTGCCATCTTTTAAAATCAGTTCCTGAGAACTTTTCTGGCTTCTCACCGTGATTTACCGATACTATCACAACAGGAGAGGGGGTTGGTGCAATTGCAGCCACCACAGTAGTACTTGTTTGGGCATTAGTTTCAGTAGCCATCAATTCTAAATTATAAAACAAAATTATAATTAGAATTTGTACTACACAGAAAATTAATCTAAATTCACAGAATTAAATTATGTAAACATAAAAGAAACAAGAATGTAACTTTTATTTTGCAATTAATTTGGAAATAAAATAAAATAAAATTTTATTTAACCAAATTAATTCCACACAGAAAATTAAATTTCTATAACATTTCAATAATTAAAAACCTAATTTATTTTTAATTAAAGAACACTCAGAAAATAATTTCTAAAAATCAAAATTAATTTCTGACAAAATTCACAAATAAATATTGTGAATTGTTAGTGACACCAGTATATTACTACTAGTTATCAAAGAAAATAGACAGTATATTACTACTATCTGTCAAATAGCATATAATCACTATTTGTTTTTCCAACCAGAATATTATTTTGTAAATCCACATAAAATAATTTTCTTAAAAGAAGAAAGAGAAAGGGAAACAAAAGAAAAATTCTGTAAACAGAATAATTCTAATTTGTCTTAAGATTGTTGGAACAATCTTCTGAGTAAATAAAATAAATTGAAACTAATTCAAACAAAATAAAATAATAAACTTACAGAATTTATTTTGTCGAACCAAATGAAAAATGAAAGACCAAGTCGAGTGTGTGACACTCTGTTCTTAAGACAGATTCGCCCCGCTACGGTGTTTACGGTTGAGTGGCGTCTATCTCTCAGGATACAATGATCTTAACTAATTTGTAGTAGCACTCCAAAACAAATTGAACGGCGAACCAAACCTGTGTTCTAACTCTCTGAAATTTATTTTAAAACTAATATGAAGAATAATGCAAAACCAATAAAATTTGGACAACAACAAAACTGTCCAGATTTGAAACTGTCTTGACAGTTATGTATCTGTCCGATTTTGAACAGTTTGAAAAACTGTTTGGACTGAAAAATCTGTCATGAAATAAAAGGAAGAGACACAATTGTTTGGACAACAATTTGAATTCAAATTTGAATTAAATTCCCGCAATACTTTTTGAAAAAATTCAAACGAATTTTGTCTAAAAAATTAATATTAAAATTGACCTGACCCACAACCGCACCCGGCGGTGTGCGCTTGTGGTGGTTTGGGCTAAGGTTCACTTTGTCCATAACTCCTCCCTTTTACAAACTTAGGGTGCCCCTTGGGACCCAACCCAAGTGTTGTAGGCTAGAGCTTATATACTCAACAAAAATCTCTTAAAGTTTCAATGTGGGACAAGCCACACAAGGAAACCCACATTTAAAACTTAAATGTTCAATTCCAAGAACTCGAAAACGACGTCAACTTCCCATTCACCCATAAATAGTTTTGACGTACCGTCTTCACCGTGTGACTTGCCATGCGGCAAGAAACACGTCACCTTTTCGGACCCACCCCAAAAGACGTTTGGGGCCCATTTAATTTTGGGGTCAAAGTTGGCCCAAAATAAGCCTTATAAACTAAATTTTCCAACAAAAGATGTTGTATTTTCAAGGTGGGTGGAATAAAAAATAGGTCTACACCATTGATTCTCTGTAGAACAAATGGTTTAAGTCGCGTGTGCACAAAGATGTTACTTTGAACTATAATTGAAACATGTAAGGTGTAGACTGAGAATAAAAATATAAAACCAATTTCATAAGATATACATTGAGAAATTATATATACAAAAATAAAAGAATAAGTGGAAATAAAATTTCCTATTCATGTTTAACTAGGTGGTGTAATGTCCATGTCCACCGTTAATTTTAATTTGTTTTCATTGTGTTTGTACCACAAATACTGAGGTTTGTTTCGGCTAGTGGTTTGTAAATTGGTTTTTTTGATTCATTACAAAAATATATATATATATATATAAATAAAAATGTGATATGACCAAAATAAGTTGACTTATAAATTTCTGACCTATAAATTTTTTCCTAACTAAAGATTTAGATTGATAATAGAGCATCTCCAATCCAAATGTTTTATCACATTTGAATTTGATAAAAAGTGTCTCATTTTGGTGTTTTAACTTTTCACCAAATTTATATCAAATGGAGAGAAAACTAAAACTTTCATCAAATAAAGGAAATCTTTTATCTTTTATCAAATTTAAATTATTACAGTTAGATCGGATATCTATCCGGATGTCCACTTAAGAGCAACTTTAACAACCTTTTTGTTTATATTCAGATGACCTTTAGGACATTAGCACTGATATCCTTCCGAACAATTGATAATATAAAAGAATCTGATAAAAATTTTAGTTTCAACATTGAAGTGAACGATATCAAATCAAATTTTTATTCAAATTTAATAAAATTTTTGATTCAACGTTTTACTACTATCATTTAAATATAAATAAATAAAATTACAAGTTATGGATCAATGGCTGACTTATTGCATTCCAAGCGCAGGCTCTATTAATTAATTGTTTTCAAAGAAGAGTGGAGAGTGGTGACCCAACAATAACGGTTTTCGGTGGTTAAAAAAAAAAAAAAAAAGGGAACACAATTCTAATTGTAGGAACGGCCCATATGGGAATTCAATTCAATCAACCGAAAATATATTCAGAATCATAAAATGCCCAATACCATCTACCGTTTTAACTTTTGATTTCTCATTAATTTAATTATAAAATGTGAAAGCTTAATGGGTGTCATCTCATATTGCTCCATAAAAAAATCATACTTTATTATATAAGTTGACTAACTTCTTCAAATTAGTACAAGGAGTAGCCAATCCCCCATTAGTATACTTCACTATATAAGTTGACTAACTCTTGCAAATTAGCACAAGGAGCAGCCAATCCCCCCATTAGCATAATATTATCTGTTTTGGGCGTATACCCACGGCTTTATTGACTAATTCCTTCAAATTAGGACCCTTACGGCACTCTACTATATAAGTTGACTAACTTCTTCAAATTAACACAAGGAGCAGCCAACCCCACATTAGAACAATATTATTCGCTTTGGGCGTACGACTTTGTTGACTAACTCCATCAAATTAGAACAATTAGCACAAGGAGTAACTAACCCCATATTAGCACAATATGGTCCGCTTTGGCGCGTACAGTTTTGTTGATTAACTCCTTCGAATTAGGACAAGGAGCAACCAAAGAGCAACCAACTCCCCATTAGCACAATATCATTGTCCACTGTGGGCGTACCCTCACGGCTTCCTTCTTCCCTTAGAAAAAGGCCTTGTGCTAATTTTTGATATTGTCCACTTTGGACGTACTTTCACGGCTTCCTTCTGCTTTTAGGAAAAAGCCTTGTGCTAATTTGAAATATTGTCTACTTTGGGCGTACCCTCATGGCTTTTTTCTTCCTTTAAAAAAAGGCCTTGTGCTAATTTTTGATATTGACCACTTTGGGCGTACTCTCACAGCTTCCTTCTTCTCTTAGGAAAAAGCCTTGTACTAATTTAAAAGAGTTAGTCAACTTATATAGTGGAGTATGGTTTTCCCACGAAGCAATGTGGGATGGACACCCATTGGGCTCCCACATAGATCCCCAATTGAAATGTGCAGCGTGGTTTCCTCACGAACTGCCATTGGGCTCTCACATAGGTTCCCAATTGAAATGAGGAGTGTGGTTTCCTCATAGAGCGATGTGGGATGGACACTCATTGGGCTCTCACATAGGACCCCAATTGATTGGGCATAGGCCTTATACTAATTTGAAGGAGTTAGTTAACTTATGTAGTGGAGTGTGGTTTTCTCATTGAGCAATGTGAGATAGAAACCCATTGGGCTCCCACATAGGTCCCTAGTTGATTAGGTGTAGGCCTTGTGCTAATTTAAAGGAGTTCGTCAACTTATATAGTGGAGTGTGGTTTTCTCACGGTGAGCGATGTGGGATGGACACCTATTGGGCTTCTACATAGGTCCCCAGTTGACTGTCATTGGGCTCCCACATAGGTCCCCGGTTGATTCGCCATATAGGTCCCTAGTTGATTGGTTTCTTGAGAAGGGAGTTCCCACAGACGGCACTGAATGAAGTAGCAAACCCCTCATTAATACAATATTGTCCGCTTTGAGCCTACCCTCACAACTTTGTTCTTTCCTTAGGAAAAGACCTTGTGCTAATTTGATTGAAGGAGTTAGTCAACTTATATAAAGGAGTGTGATTTCCTCACAAAGTGATATGGAATGGACACCCATTAGGTTCCCACATAAAAAAAAAAAAATTACTTTATTATCACATCATTGTGAATAAATTTTGAATTTAAAATTGTGAATTTCCAATATTCTCATTGCTTTGCCTTTTTCTTTAATTTATTTCTCTCTCTTTTGAATCTCACAAGGAACCATAAATGATCAATTTCTTAAAATTACGGATTATATTTTACATTTAAAAGGTCTATGTATTAAGAAGAAAATTAGTAGATTATCCCATATTTGTTTGAAATCTTTAAATATAAGCTATGTGATGTAATGATCATAACTAGAGGGTATTTTGATCTCTATCCCCTCATCTGGACCCTTTCATCCCCCCTCATTTTGTATCCACTCCCACATGGGCCTCAATTAATTCTCCATATATGCAAGAGACTATCAATTCAGTGTCCACTTTCATATTTAAACATAAGAATCAGAATTGGCCGAGCTATATGGGTTGTGTTTGTTTGAAGGGATAAACAACTTGCAATGTTCCAACCACACGTATTAATCTTTAAAAAGCGGTTACATTCTTATAGCAGAAGAAAGAATACCATAAACGGTTTTTCTCATGGCTTTGAGTTCGGTTGAGCGGCTCAATCTTTCCCCAAAACTCTCTTCAATATGTTGCCAAAGGGTATATATATATATAATATATTCAGTTAAATTTATGAACAAAGCTTCAAGAGATTTTATCAACTACAAAAATTTCAAATTATTTCTCAACATAACTAAATACTAATATCAGACCAAAGCGTCCACGATACACAGGTTCATGAAACCAATGTTTCTCTTCATTTGCCTTTCCTACGCTTTTGCATTCCGACACATTCTGAGCAATACCACTTTCCCTTCGGTTGTTCTTTCAGACCAACACAGCCAAAATGGAACCACTCTATCTTACACTGTCAAAACAAAGCAAGTCCATTTCATCAAATCACAGGCTTAGAAATATGTGATCACACAAGAAGGAATTTTTTTTTTTTTGAATACATACATCAGGATTGTCACATGCAACCTCCATAGCTCACTTGGTTGCAGAAACAGTAGGTGGGTTCATTGGGATCCACCGGTAGATACAAATCCATACTGGTTGGATTTGCAGTTGCTGATGCTGTTGTTGTGGCAGCCAGGCGAGTCCTGCAGAAATAGGCACTTAATAAATTATTAAATTGATAAAATTGTGATTAAAAATGCCTTTCTGAACCATATGGTGCAAAACACAGGAAGGAGTTATCTAGTGAAAGTGGCCTAGTTGATGCCAACAAAAATATATCTTATGATTTAAAACAATGGCAACATGGTTCCTTATCAAGAAAGAGGGGAGAATAAAAGAAAAAGAAGAAAAGGAAAACAAGTATTACATGACCATAAATAGGATTTTACCTATCGGAGCTTCTATTTAACTATAACTCAAAGTTGGATATTAATTAGAAACCCAAAACAGTTTGACCAGAAAAATTTGATATGACTTAATTGGTATTTTCAACAAAAAACATTAAAGTAACACCAAAATTTGCAAATTAGTAATTAAGCATAATATGCAGACATATACAAATAAATGGTGCCTGTTATCAAGTTTCATTACTACTTACAGGCCACCAATGAACTTTAGAATTATGTTGGGACTTTTGAGTTTTTCATTCTTCTCGTTCAAATTTTAGTTAGTATAATTTACTTTAAACATCAATCACTCAATTATGGTTCATTGACCATTCAGCAACAATTGGCCCATATACTCTGATTCCTGATATCAGCTAAGGCAAAACCGTAGGGAAGAGTTTCTTTGTCAGTGTTCTATTAGGACTACTCTTCCCCCATAGCTCCTACTATGCCAACTCCTTATCTTCTCGTATGTTTTCCATTATCTAATTTAATCTTTTCATATCTAATCTCTCTCTCTCTCTCTCTATATATATATTTATGCATATTAAATTAGGAACTTTAAAAGTAGTAACAATAACCATAGTAATTATCAAGTTTCAAATCCAGCTCCCAAAAAGCAAAAAAGCAATCAGGATCAAAAGCTTCAATAGCCTAAATGTGAGGTCTAAATAAATCTAACAGGGACTTCAAAAATCCAGGTATAGGAAATGTAGTTACTTCTTACGCCCTCCTCTGCCACTGGTAGATTTAACATTATTTTCGAGGTTTTGAGCAGCTGACCCAGTTGTAGCAGCACTTTCTCTTTCTGCCACAAGTCGAAAAGCAACATTTCAAACAAGGCCACCATTATATGGAAAACATAGAAGAGGATGCAGAAGCTAAAAGAAACATACCACGCCGAAGCTCTTCATCAAATTTTTTCAGATATTGATCAAGTTGTTGAACGTGAGCATCTACCTGTTTCATAATCACAATATACACTCTAACCAAAAGACAAAAAGGGGAAATTTTCAACTCAATCCATGATATACTTACAACTGATGCAAAAACTGTTGGGATACCTCCTTATTGGAGTGTGGGACCCAATTGGTTTTGGAAAAAGAGTTTTAATTTGACTTGGTTTAGTATAATATATTTTTATATATTTTATTTGTGAAGGCCCAATTCAATTTGGGTACAATTAGGGTTTGTTTTCAAAACCCAAGATTTAATAATATATATATTATTTTCGGTTCAATTTCACACAACAGAAAGGGACGGCGGCTGCTATACGTTTTTTTGGAGTTCGTGCCAATTAATCAATCTTTGGTGATTTGTGGTTCGGAGACACATTGGTTTCGGCAATTATTGTGTGTGATTTGGTTCGTTATTTTGGGTCTTTTTCAACTCAGGTTCTGAAGATTTTGGTTCATCTATTTGGTGAGGTCTTTCCTCTTGTTTATTTGTGATTATTGGAATTCACCTAAGGGTGGTTTTGTGAGACCATTAGTGTCTCATTTGTAATCGTTTGAAACTTATTTGGTTGATGGTGGAATCGGATTTCGATCCCGTGGACGTACCTCACATTGAGGGAACCACGTAAAAATTCTTGTGTTGCCTTTGATTTAATTTTTCCGCATTAGTTTTTATTCCCATTGATTGATTTACTTGTGGGGAATCATCGATTTTTCCTAACAACTGGTATCAGAGCTTACGGTTTATTTGGATTTATTTATTTGTGTAAATCAATGGAGGGAAATGTGGGTCGTATGTCTAGCTTCAATGGAAGCAATTGGGTAACTTGGAAAACTAAAATGGAGGACCTATTATTTTGTAAAGACTTGTATGGACCCATTGAGGGTGATAGTGGCAAACCTGCTGATATGAAAGATGATGAGTGGAAGAGGCTTAATCGGAAAGCCGTTGGTATTATCCGTCAATGGATTGATGACAGTGTGTTTCATCATGTTGCTACTGAAACTTCGGCACATGATTTATGGAAAAAATTAGAGAGTCTTTATGATAGAAAATCGGCCACAAATAAAGCATTTCTGTTTCGTAAGTTGGTTAATTTAAAATATAAAGAGGGCAGCCCTATTTCGGAACATCTGAATGAAATAAAGAGTATTGTTAACCAACTTGCTTCTATGAAAATTATTTTTGATGATGAGTTGCAGGCTTTGATGCTACTTAGTTCCTTGCCCGAAAGTTGGGAGACTTTGGTTGTGACAGTTAGTAATTCGGCACCCGATGGAGTTGTCACAATGGGTCAAGTTAGTAGCTTGTTGAATGAAGAAACTAGAAGAAAATCAGCCGGTACCTCTCATTCGGAAGCATTTGTTGTGAGAGGCCGAAGTAAAACAAGGGGGAGGAGTAAGACTCCTCATGGCCGTGATCAAAGCCGTGACAAGTCAAGAGATAGTTCTTTTTCAAAGAAAGATGTTGAGTGTTATTATTGCCATGAGAAAGGGCACATGAAGCGAGAATGCCGAAAGCTCAAGAATAAAAAGAAAAGGCGTGACAAAAGTGTGGACAAGAAGCAAGAAGACACAACAGCAGTTACTACCGATGATATCATGGTTGTTTGTGAAGATGATTGTATCAATTTTGTGGGCCAAGAGAGTCATTGGGTGATTGATTCTGGTGCTTCTTTTCATGTGACTTCTCGAGTTGATTTCTTCACTACCTACACTGCAGGAGATTATGGTTCTGTTCGAATGGGTAATGAAGGTTTGTCCAAGATTATTGGTATGGGTGATGTTTGCTTGGAAACAAATTTGGGCTGCAAATTGTTGCTTAAAGATGTGAGGCATGTTCTACATTCGCCTTAATTTAATCTCTACTGGGAAGCTAGATGATGAAGGCTTCAACAACAAATTTGGTGATGGAATATGGAAGCTCACAAAGGGTTCTTTGGTGGTGGCTAAGTGCAAGAAGACTCATACACTTTATTCAATGCAAGGAAAAATTTGTAAAGGTGTTGTCAATGCACTTGAAGATGATACTTCTACTGAATTGTGGCACAAGCGGCTTGGCCACATGAGTGAAAAGGGGCTGCAAGTATTGTTCAAGAAAGAGCTTCTACCCGGTTTGAAAGGTACGCATCTTAAAACTTGTGTTCATTGTTTGGCGGGTAAACAACATAGAGTTTCTTTTCATAAAAATGTTGCTTCTAGAAAAGAAAATGTGTTGGAGTTAATTCATTCGGATGTTTGTGGTCCTTTAAAAGTTAGAACACATGGTGGTGCACTTTATTTTGTTACTTTCATTGATGATTATTCAAGGAAAGTTTGGGCTTATCTACTAAAATCTAAAGATCAAGTTCTAGAAGTATTTAAGCATTTTCAGGCCATGGAAGAGGAGATGAATTTCTTACTTGAAAATCACACTTATGATTTAGTGAAGTTGCCTAAGGGGAGGAAAATTCTGAAAAATAAGTGGGTTTTCAAATTGAAGAATGATAGGAAGAATCTGAGGTACAAAGCGCGTCTTGTTGTGAAAGGCTTTGGGCAAAAGAAAGGCATTGACTTTGACGAGATTTTCTTGCCGGTTGTGAAGATGTCTTCTATTCGGGTTGTACTTGGCATGGCTGCAAGTATGAACCTTGAAGTTGAACAACTTGATGTGAAGACCGCATTTCTTCACGGTGATCTTGAAGAAGAAATTTACATGGAGCAACCGAAAGGTTTTGTGGAAAAAGGGAAAGAGAAATTTGTTTGCAAATTGAAGAAAAGTTTGTATGGCCTCAAGCAAGCTCCGCGGCAATGGTACAAAAAATTTGACTCTTTCATGATGAATAATGGCTTTTCTAAAACCACTTCGGACCATTGTGTGTTTGTGAAAAATTTTTCGGATGGCAAATTTATTATTCTTTTGCTTTATGTTGATGACATGTTAATTGTGGGTCAAGATTCTACCATGATTAACAAGTTGAAGTTGGAGTTGAGCAAATCTTTTGCTATGAAAGATTTGGGGCCGGCAAAGCAAATACTTGGTATGAAAATTGTTCGTGATCGCAAAGAATGACTGATTTGGTTGTCTCAAGAGAGCTACATTAAGAAAGTTCTTGAGAGATTCAACATGGATAAAGCAAATCCGGTTGGTTGTCCACTTGCGGGTCACTTCAAGCTTAGTTCGAATCAATGTCCTACAAGTGAGAAAGACAAAGAAGAGATGTTGAAAGTTCCTTATGCTTCAAAGATTGGTTCTTTGATGTACGCCATGGTTTGTACAAGGCCGGGATATTGCTCACGTTGGTGTGGTGAGTCGCTTTTCTCTAATCCTAAAGAACATTGGGCAGCTAAAATGGATTCTAAGATATCTTCGAGGACTTCAAGGTGTGTTTGTGTTTTGGGGATGGTAAACCGATGCTTGATGGGTTCACGATTCGACATGGTGGTGATGTTGATTCTAGGAAATCTACTTGGGTATTTGATGACTTTTGCGAGGGAGCTATGGCATGGCAATCTAGATTACAAAAATGTGTTGCTCTCTCAACTACCGGTGAATTTATTGCCATTACGTGCTTGCAAAGAAGAGTTATGGTTGAAGAAATTTTTGCAAGAGTTGGGTTTGAAGCAAGAAAGGTATGTGCTTTATTGTGATAGTCAAAGTGCTATTCACTTGAGTAAAAATTCTACCTTTCATTCGAGATCGAAACACATTGATGTGAGATACCATTGGATTCGTGATGTGTTAGATTCGAAATTGTTGCAACTCGAAAAGGTTCACACAGATGATAATATCTCGGATATGTTGACTAAGACTTTGTCGAGGGACAAACTTTTAAAGTGTCGAACTTTGGCGGGTATGGTTGATGTCTCCACCTAAGTCGGTAGGGGGAGAATTGTTGGGATACCTCCTTATTGGAGTGTGGGACCCAATTGGTTTTGGAAAAAGAGTTTTAATTTGGCTTGGTTTAGTATAATATATTTTTATATATTATATTTGTGGAGGCCCAATTCAATTTGGGTACAATTAGGGTTTGTTTTCAAAACCCAAGATTTAATAATATATATATCTAATATATATATATTATTTTCGGTTCAATTTCACACAACAGAAAGGGACGGCGGCTGCTATACGTTTTTTGGAGTTCGTGCCAATTAATCAATCTTTGGTGATTTGTGGTTCGGAGACACATTGGTTTCGGCAATTATTGTGTGTGATTTGGTTCGTTATTTTGGGTCTTTTTCAACTCAGGTTCTGAAGATTTTGGTTCATCTATTTGGTGAGGTCTTTCCTCTTGTTTATTTGTGATTATTGGAATTCACCTAAGGGTGGTTTTGTGAGACCATTAGTGTCTCGTTTGTAATCGTTTGGAACTTATTTGGTTGATAGTGGAATCGGATTTCGATCCCGTGGACGTACCTCACATTGAGGGAACCACGTAAAAATTCTTGTGTTGCCTTTGATTTAATTTTTCCGCATTAGTTTTTATTCCCATTGATTGATTTACTTGTGGGGAATCATCGATTTTCCCTAACAAAAACGAGATCTGTGACATGTTCCATTGCCGCATAAAAATTCAATGAACACATACGTTCTAGCAAAAATTCATTCATCAGAATCCCACAATGACCATAATGAAATATAGATGTCCTTACACATGCAGAAAATGATATGTGGGTAAAAGAATTCAGGGAAATTCTACTATACACACCCCCTATCATATGCACTCCTAAGTTATGTCATTTTCTTCTTTAGTTGTGACCAATTAACTTCTTTAGTTATGATCTTATTTTAGTTATGACTCATGAGATCTATAGTTATGCCTCATGTGTTGTTTTGTTATGATTTTTTTATTTGTTATGACTCCGAAAGTATTAATTTAAGCTATTTTCTTCTTTAGTTATAAGGTGCATACGGTCCACATTCCCAAGAATTCGATCTATTTTCAAATAGAATCAGGATGGGTGGATGTCTAGAATGGAGAGTCCATGTGAGACTCAATCCAATAAAGACCAAGAAGATATACTCAAGAACAAATTTAATTTAAGAGCTTCATTGTAGAAATCAGACATAATCATTAAACAAGGAGCGATGAAATCCTTAAAGGGCCCTACTTGTAGAATTGTATGGTGCAGAAAATAAATACATTCCTCAAAAAGGACATGACTCAAGTTATATTCAATAAACAATGGGCAGGTTATAAACAGTTGACTATTACTTGCAGAATAGGTTACAAATAATAAAATACTTGACTACAACTTAAAACATGTCTAAAGGTCACTTTCCTCACATACCTCAAATTTAAAAACACTTACCCTAGGTTAATTGGGATGCCACCCAAATACCAGCTAGGCTTCAAAACCACTGTCCAGTCAAAAAAATAAGAAGCTGAACTCAAGTAGTTGGGATGTGGTTTTGAATAATGCCAACTAATGATCAATCCATGTAGCCAACCCAAAGAAAATGGGGTTAAGGCTTGTTGAGTTGAGTGGAAAGGAAATTCAGGAACAAGATATCCACTAAGATATTTTAGCCTCTAACAATCAATGAATTAAAAAAAAAAAAAAATGAGCTAAGAATTATGGAACCACCACATATGCTAACCATCAGTATAACAAATGTGGTCATTTAGCAGAGACGGAGTGCCATGTTTTGTACCAAATCATATGCTTGAACAGCCAAAGCAACCTTCTCATCAGCAATCCTGATGGCATGCTTTTGATCATCAAATACCTCATCTGAGAACCTGATATTTGAAGCATCTGGTGTAATGTTACCAGACTTGATTCCCCTCTTAATTTCCTCTATTTCCTGTTCACAGTGCTGTTCATTTTGCTGCTGGATATCTGTTTATAAACAAAGTCAGTAAAAGCTTGTTTAAGAGTTTGGTGGGGGGAGACAATATGATCACATGCATTGTCCAAATAAAAATAAAACAAAACGAGCTGCATACACTGATATACATAGAACAGAGAAAAATACAGCTTTAAGGTCTTGGCTCAGGTCATCAACCGGTGGCATACAGATTGATTACGGCCCTAGGCTTAAATCTTGCCTAGCAGCATGAGAAAGAGAGAAATACCAACAATTGACAGAATTATAACTTCACATATGCAATTATTATAACCAATATCGCCTCCCCATATTACACTCCTACAAAGTTTCATTCTCTTTATTTACTTATTTATGCATTTATTTGTTCTCCGCTTTTTTTTTTTTTGGGGGCGGCGGGGTTGGGGACAGGTGGGGTTCATCCATCACAGCATAAACCTAGAGAACCAAGAGATCAGAATGAATGAATGGAAGAAAAAGAAACTATTGATTACAATAAAATGTACACAAAATCCAACTACATGTTTCTTATGTTCTAAGCAGTAATCTTGAAACCTCCTGCATCCGTTTTATTCTCACAAATTTCCTCACCAAATCAGTTTAGAACCTCACAATAAGAAATGCAGTTTGATGATTAAAAATGGCAAGAAAAAGATTGTTCAAATTTAACTGAATAGCCCGAAGCCCAAATTCTCTCTGTCAGCACTCAGGCCCAAATGGCTCTGTCCATCGATTTAGCTGAAACTCAACATATATATACATATATATATATATATTTTTTAAATGACAAGTCATAAAGTCCAATTTATTGATGGCAACCATGGTATTAATCTGGCTCCCACCCAACAAAACCATGGAGTCCAAGACAGTGGGAAACATACAGGAGCAAGCCAGCACCAGAGAAGAAAATAAATTGATTTAGCTCCAACATCAAGGAGAAGAAACAAATTTCAGAAGGGACTTATAAAATAAATAAATAAATAAGGTTTCACAGGAGTGGCGCAGAAAAATATTTTTAATATTAAGAAAGGATATAAAAGACATAACAAAAACATGCTTTCAGCAGTCCTTATCAACTAAAGCATACCTTGTAAGCTTTTATCTAAATCACGCAACAATGCATACTTCCATTGAAGCATATTTGGCAGTGGTTCCAAATCTGAATAAAAGCAATTAACTTAGTGAATCCAACGTTACTCAAGTGGCCATTGATGTAAAATCTATCCACATGTAAATTCAAGATCATATGAAATCTAGAAGAGGATATCATCAAATATAGAATCCCCCCAGGTAACTCAATTTAATAAATATCTATCACCAATATAAATATAGATCACCTATAACATTAACAAGAGAGAGTGACCCTAATTCAGCACGTCGTGACTTCTTTGACCGGGCAACATAAGGGCTGCTAACTGTTTTAGGCTCAGATAGTCTTTGGATTCGCCATGGGAACCTTTGGATCTGGAGTGACATCACCGTTCTCTTTCCTTGGCTCGTAATGATGAAACTGGTCTAGTCAACCTATTCCCTGGCAAGTGGCTTCCATTACTTGATTTGTTGCTTTTAGAGGCTTTATGAGATTCACTGGATCCAGTTGAAGCAGCTCTTATCTTAGATCTCTGTGGAGGACATGATGATCCTGGCTCAATCATGAACTTTGTTCCTTTGACAGAGCTTAGCGCAAGTTTTGTTGGCAATTGTTTTCGGTTTTCGTGAGGATGCCAACTGGCGCTTTTTGCAATTCTCTTCTCCCTCTCCATCTTCAAAGCTTCCAGTCGCTTGCGATATTCCTCTTCCTGTAAAAGAAAAAACTTGAAGATATAAGAAGTCCATTGGAATGCCAAACATGCTAAGCTGGCAAAAGAAAAATTGCACTGTAACTATAAGAACATGAAGCTAAAGCCAAAGGGCCATGGGAACCTTTGGATCTGGAGTGACATCACTGTTCTCTTTCCATGGCTCTGGTAATGATGAAACTGATCTAGTCAACCTATTCCCTGGCAAGTGGCTTCCATTACTTGATTTGTTGCTTTTAGAGGCTTTATGAGATTCACTGGATCCAGTTGAAGCAGCTCTTATCTTAGATCTCTGTGGAGGACATGATGATCCTGGCTCTGAATCACTGAACTTTGTTCCTTTGACAGAGCTTAGCGTAAGTTTTGTTGGCAATTGTTTTTTGGTTTTCTGTGAGGATGCCAACTGAGCAGTTTTTGCTGCAATTCTCTTTTCCCTCTCCATCTTCAAAGCTTCCAGTCGCTTGCGATATTCCTCTTCCTGTAAAAGAAACAACTTGAAGATATAAGAAGTCCATTGGAATGCCAAACATACTAAGCTGGCAAAAGAAAAATTGCACTGTAACTCTAAGAACATGAAGCTAAAGCCAAAAGGCAGCCCAGTGAATGGGGCTCCTGCCACTGCGGGGTTTGCGAAGGGTTAAACAACCTTACCCCTGCATGTGGGGAGGCTGTTTGCCTTTTTCAAACCCATGATGTGATATCGCAAGTATCACAAGGAGTTTTGCTGCTAATCTTCTCACTGTGTTGTAGAGTGTTGAAGTATAATAAGCAATGTACCTTCTTTTTCTTCATTTTTTGGAGATCAGCTTTGAAAGCTCTTACTTTTTCAGCACGAGCTCGTGCATCATCCCAAGGACTCATTTTTGAAGTTTTCCCTTTTCTTATTGGTCCCACAGTCTTCTTATCTAAAGCATCTGGAGCAACTTTTGACTTCAGATCCTTGTCTGACTTCTTGGACCCTTGCTTGACATCTACTACAACTTCCTTATTTCTGTTATCTAGTGAAGCAGCATCTTCAACATGAGCCTGCATTTCATAGTCCAAAGCAAGGTCGCATCCAGTAGTCATTTTTTACTCGCTCGGGCATGAAATAAGAGTTCTTGTGCATCCTATCTGAGCACCGACCAAAATCTCCAGCTTCCTTGTCGGTTTAGTCGGGTCGATTGGGATTCATTGCACAGGTGGGGCATTCCTTGCACAGATATGGTTGGAAGACTGGCAGCACCGGTGGAGATTGTACAGGCGGGGAGGAAACAGAGGATGCGGAAACGGACCTTGAAAATATCCTTGTTGGCCTACTGGAACTTGGTGATCCATGGGACGCGTTTCTTCTGGGCACAAGTGTATACAGTTAACCAGAAAAAAGCAAGTGAAACTTATTTTCAAATTTCAAAATGCAAAAAGTGAAAGAAGAAAATAAAGACCTCATAGAAAAGAAGAAGAAGAAGAAGAAAGAAAAAGTACTGAAGTTATCTTTGGCCCTTGATATTTATCATTCTAGGAGATAAATCAATTAAAAAGGTTTTGTGCTCTTTTAACACGTCCAAGTATGGAAACTTCATGTTCATCGCTTAATCCTTTAAAGCCCTAAAATCTACCAAACCAGTGTGAAATTTGAAGAAACGGTGTAAATGGAATAGGGGGAGTCCAGTGAAATCTGTGATAAGATCAGAAGAAAGAAAGGATAACATCTTTTGTTGGTAGGACCAGTCATTTATGACTTGGTGTACATACCTGCACTTGCATCAATGGCTGCTTTTCCACTGTCCTCTGAAGCCAAGTCACCATGTGATTCATTCTGTTTGTTGGCCATGCTAGAAAGCATAATGCCTGATGCATTCATGGCAGAGAAGTCTGATCTGTTGGACATTGCTTCTACTGCTTCAATTTCAAGCCACTGTCCAGTCTTATGCTTTCCCTTCCACAGATCTATGAACCACGAGCATGCATCCCTGTAGCATGGGCAAATCTAACATCATACAAAAAAATGGTATCTACAGAGAAAAACTGGTGTGACAATTGTGGAAAAGAGGGAATAAAAAGCTCCATTAAATGCAATATCGAAGTGGGCTCTATGAGCACAAACATGAATTAAAAAAGAAAAAAGAAAGGAGGTGGGGGATGGCAATCAACATCTGCAAACAAGGAATTGCTGCTTACATTAAACGCGAGGCTCCAAGGCATTCAGCAAATGACACCAGTGTTGCAAAAACAGCAGCTACTGCATGTGCAAAGGCCATGCCTTGTTCTTTCTGCAGTACACTTTTCCGTGCCTCTAGGACTTTCAAAAGTTGGACTCTGATTCAATATGCAAAATAAGTACAATGAGTACAGGCTCCTCAAAATGTTCTCAAATATTGTTACCCATTGGACATACCTAAATAAATCTATGACTGAAAAAGGGAATACAAAAAAGTTTCCTGTTTACTTATACCATAACCTTGCCTTATTCTTACCTATTCCTAATATACACAATGCCATAAATTATGGAAGAATTTAGAATCAAGGGTGTACGTGGGTGTGGGATTATAGTAATTATGTGGGTGTGTGTTGACAAGTTGTACACGTGTGGTGTTGAGACAACAAATGATATATATGTATCAATATGTGCGTGCAGAAAGCAGAGAGTAGGAACTCAAAAAAGAAGGAAAAAAAAAGAAAAGAAAAGAAAAGAAAGAAGAACGAGAGAGAGAGAGAGAGAGAGAGAGAGAGAGAGAGAGAACTCACCTCATCTTTGTTGTTGGAAGAGAAGCTTGCTGGAAAGTGAGGATTCAAGGCAAACAATTAAGAAAGAAAAGGAAAAGTGAAGAAAAGGAGCTCAAGGAATTTCAACAATTAAAGCTTTTAGTAAGAAAGTTTAAGCTCAAATTCTTGTAAATTAATAATCTAGCAACTAAAAGTAAGTAGTAATTGGGTTTAATTTCATAAAATTAGAAGGAAATTAAGGAAAATTGGGTTAAATTTGATAATTAAGAAATTGATAATGAAAGTTATTATTTGGGTTAGGGTTTCTTGTCATCCTTCATAAATTTGAAGTCTTACATGCATTGTAGATTTTTAAGATTTTAGAACTTTAATTCATATTTTAAGGATGATGAGTTTTGGATTGAGATTTGATAGAACTTAAGAAGTCAAATTATGGTTTGAGCTTGATAATGTAAAATTGGTTAGATTTTGATAAATGTTTCATACATGCAAATGTTTTCTAAGGAGTTTACAACTTTAATTTCATATTTTGAAAAGAAAATGGAAAAGAGTTTGAAGTCAATTTTATGTAATTAAAAAGAAATTGACAAGAAAACAAGGAATTGGAAACTAATTATTTTGGGTTTGATTTTGAATATCTTGTATGAATTTGAGTCTTATTTTTACATGCATGTAATTTGGAGAAAAAAAAGATTTAATTCATGAGCATGGTTAAGGTTAATAAATATAGAAATAATTGTAAGAACTCTTCAATTGAGTTTGGGTTTGGAAACCTTGATATATATGAGATGTATATTTACATACACAATGAAGTTTTTGAGAATTGAACCACGCAATTTCATATTTTGAAGGGAAGAATGAAGAATGTTATAAACATCAAGTTTATAAAAATTTGGGGTTAATCCTAAAGTTAGACAAGGTTTTGATTTTTATTATGAAATATAGGAATTGGTTTAATTGTGAATTTTAATCCATGCATGTAATCTAATTTAAAAGTGTTATTCAATTTAAATATTTTGGAACATCTATGATCATAAATTAAGTATTTGGTTAAAGATACAGTTAAGTTCAAACTCTAAGAAATTGATTTTGCTATAAATAAAATGAATTAAATCTGAGTTTGGACAAATTGAGGAATGAATTAGAATTTTACCTTGAAAATCAAGAATTGGTTGATTTGATTTAAATTACATACATGCAATTATTTTTCTAAGAGATTTATAATTTTACTGTCATGCTTTGCAAATCAAGAGAAAAAGAATTTGAAATCTCTGTATGAATGAATAAATAACTCAAGTTTTGACAAAATTGTTAAATTTTGGGAAATTGATTTCTAAGGGACCATGTCATAGTATTTTCCAAAGTATTTTCATGTTTTCAAACGGCCATGCATGAATCTAAGTTTTGCAATGAAATTTGGAAATTGAATCTTCAGTTTTGGAACTTAGAAAATTTACAGGTCGCTCGAGCGACCAATTGGTGGCTCGAGCGAACATTTCGAGCTTCCAGTATTTTTACAAACAGTATAGTCTGCTTGAGCGATCAAGTGGTGGCTCGAGCGGCCAGACTATTTCTTGCATGTTTTGAAAAATCACACTTTGTTTATGTTTTCATCTCATCTCCTCCCAAAGCATTCTAGACATGATTTATGACTCAATAAAGATTAATAAGCTACCAATCAACATAACTTAGTTGGTTAAGGAATGAGTCATTGATTTAATAATAATTGATTATGATGCCAAGTAAGAAATCGATCTATTGGAAAAAGACTTAGTAATAAAAGAATATGTAAGATGAGAATCCGATTTATTTGAATAAAACAAGAATACGCGTAGTAGAATTTCGGACTACTTAGACAGAAAAAGACAAGAAAAGTCAAGGTTGATTAATGAAGTAATATTGTGTTTCAATGTGTATATGTTATGTATTTGTATAGGTCACGCGCTATTGTTTGCTTGATCTATCTGATCTGTCTAATCTGTCCGATCTGCTTCTATAGTTATCTGTGCGTAATAACTTAGTAAAGCTATATTCAACTTTATTTATTTTCTGTATGATGAAATAAGATCTGTTTTATGAAATGTTATGTTCTGTATAATGAATGATTGTCCAATTTCTGACATATATTTGTGGCATCCTTAGCACCGTGTGATATCTATTAGCTATTACCTAGTATCGGAGGTTCCATTATGGAACTTATTATATTTGTTATCTGTTACCCATATTGGAAGCTCCATCATGGAGCTCAACATATCTGTTATCTGTTATCTGTTACCCGTACCGGAGGCTCTATCATGGAGCTCAGTATATCTGTTATTTGTTACCTGGATCCGAAGGTTTCTTTATAGAATTGGTTACTCATAATCACTATTTGTTCTACATCTATTTTGTATTTGTTCTGTTAGCGCTAATGGATGTACCATGTATGATTAAGCATGAACTTTGATTTCTATATATGATTTGAACAAGATTATGAATATGGATCTGCTTTTGTTTCTGAAATAAATATGAATATGTTTTTTGAAGCTGATATGGGATATCGTTCATTTAAACCCCTTTACTCAGTTATTATTCACTGGGCTCTAACTTACTGTATTATTTATGTATGTAGATGATCACGCGCGTGACCAGGCCTAGAGCTTCTACTTGGACTTTGTTTTGTTAGCCAACCTATGTGCCTCCCGTGAAGATTCCTGAGATGTCAAGTGATTATGACTATGTGATTGAAGTTTAAGTTTTGTTTTCTTGTTTGTCTAAATAAGTCTTTGTTTGTTTTGTAAATATGGCTAAGTCTCTTTTTGTCTAATCTATGTATATATATATATATAATGACGTAAGGATCTGTAGCACGTCCGCGGGGGACCTCGGCTACAGTTCGGACTCCCTTTTTTGCGTCGCGGTTCTAAATCTGAACCAAAGAGTCCAAATCCGGCAAATCGTTTGAGAAAACAGATTTTTTGAAAAGTAGTGCCAAACATGGACTGCTTTGCCAGATTACAGAGTCGCCACCTAAATATTTGTTAAAATGGGAAATCTAGGAAACCCTGACTCGGTCTTAGAATACGTGTCCGTCATCACCAAAGTGGTCTTGGCTCGAGCTTGGATGCGATCGGGAAGGTCACTATGAGCACCCCTTTTACGGTCGAAACCCGGCCTCTACTAACCGTGATATCCGTTTTTGAAAACTTTATGCGTTCTTATTCCGGTTATTAACCTAGAATTACTATGTGATGCGCACAACACAAAAGTATAGACTAGATTGTCTAACTTGGAACTAAACATTGCATATCCGTTTTGTCTCGAAAAAAAACGTGTTGGATTTTGCTACTCGCAAGTAGGCTAAAATACGGATTTCAATGAGTTGTCCCAACTCAGGCAATCCAACCTCCACCCACAGGCATTCAAACAGTAATATCACATAAGCATCTAGCCGCATGGTAAGCATACTGTCATGGCAACATTCACACGCATGTGGTATGCTAAAGCGTAAAGTACTTACATCGTACTCCGTGCCAAAAACAATAACCCGGTTAGCAAACATGCATGACCTAGTTCATGTTAAGTGGCTAATGCAACACAGGTATAGATGCAATCTAGAGTAGGCTCGGCTAACCCTAAACATGGCATATGAAATGCGCGAGTAGCACGTATTCAATTTGGAATTAAAAATTGCTATGCAGTTTGTATGATGTACCGAGCCCGGTGCATGTAAACAAATGCATGAATGCACGCATGCATTGCATAAGGTATGCTAAAATAAGTATGCCCTAATCTACCAACATAAGCGGGTAAATAAAAGGGTAGAAAGAAATGGGGATTGGAGGACATACACCCACTCACACACACTTATTACAAATTTGCCCTCGCTCGGAGGGACCAAAAGAATAATACAAATTAATTAACTACGCAAGCTAATTAATTATTACAAATTAACTAAATTAATTAACAAATTAACTAAGTTAATTAAAGCAGTAAACGCCTCGGGAAGAAGGCTCAAATGCAGCGCGCGCTCGGAATTGGCTCGGAATCGCACTGCCATGCACGGATTGCCTCTGTTTCCCCTGCTATCCTCCTCTAAAAATTACCAAAACTTCAGGGATGCCTCTCAGAGCACTGGGGAGTGCCACCGGCTGGGGTAGAACACCACCGGCTGAAGAAGAAGGCCACCGGCACTGAATTGATTCATCGGCTGTCAATAGACTGCCGGTCGGCACTAAATAGTGCCGGCCGGCACTTAACACCTGCAGAACCTGCAACTCACAGCAGCAGAGGACAACAACATGCATGGCAATGTGATTCAAGGTATTTATGCACTATACACACCCCTTATCATGTTATTGACTCAAGGGGGCATGTGCCTCGATTCCCGGACCACCAATCGCGCATTTCCATGCGTGATGGCTCGGAGAACCAAGCATGCAACTTTGATTTCAAATGCATGCAATGCAAACAAGCAAACGAGGGTGTTAAACCTCTATCATGACTTGGTCAAGAGGCCTAACATGCATGCCAATGTGATGCACTCCTAGACATGGCAACTAGCATGCAATATGGCAATACAATGCAAACCTAAGTAAGCACACAAGGCAAGCATGCAAACCACATGGAGGATGGGCTTAGGCATGATCTAGGCAGCTCCAAAAGGCCCAAAATCAGTAGCCAAATGCTAAGTCAAGAGGGCCAAACACACATGCACGTATGCACAAGTTAAGGCACCAACACTTAAGCATAACAAACAACATTCAAGCACACTTGAAATGAGTTGAGCATGGACAATTGACATGCATATAAAGCTCTGAAAATCGCACAAAACATGATGTCGAATCATGCAACAAAGCAAGCCAAGTATGCAACAATAGGTCCAAATACTTGAAGCAAGCCATGGAAGCTTATACTAAGGTCAAGTCCACCAAGCCTCACAAGGCTAAGAGGACTCAAAAGCAGTCACAAGCAGACTTAAACAAAGCCTAAGGAGCACCTAGATGGCATCTAAGAGATCCAAGCACAAAAACGCATAATCATGACCAAAACATGGAGCATTTAACACATGCTTTTAAAGCATTAAAGAAGCCACTAAGGCAAGCATATAAGCACATCATAAGGTCTGAAATAGCATGCTAGGGGGTTCCAAACCACCAAAAACAATGCAAGCAAGACATGCTACATATTCATGCTCTTAAGGCTAACAAGCCAAATGCAAAGAGGCTACAATATACATGCTAAGATTGACCAAAATGACCATGGACAGAGCTAAAGCATGTCAAAATAAGCATACAAGCTTCATGGATCTAGGCCTAAAACATGCTAGAAAGAAGGCATACAAACCTAGAGCAAGTTAAGGCAATACAAGGCATTACAAAGCAACCATGCAAAACATGCAAGGAGTGCTAAAGCCAACTTAAAATCATGTTATAATATGACAATATAAGCATGAAAAATAAGTCAAACATGCTCAACACACACTCAAGCATGAAGCTCCATAAGGAAGCAAAACTTGCCCTTTTTAAGGACATCAAGGAGAGGGGGTGGCCCTCTCCTTCTTGAGACTCTAAGGCATGCTCTTCACCACTGAAATCCCTCAAGATTTCAGTGGTGAAGAGATCCTAACACCAAAGTCTCGGATTTCCCACAAAATAGCACAAAAAGTGGCCTTTTCAAGGCCTAAGGGTGGTCAAACTTGCTCAAACCACAAAACACTCCTAATGAACAATAAAGAGGCTTAAAAAACAGAACTTTTATGTGTTATATACTAAGCACAAAAACAGTTCTAAACTAGGTAAAAATAAGGTACAAAAATGGGGTAAAAAGAGGGTTAGTGTCTCACCCTTGTTGACCTCTTTGACAAAGATGTAGTTGATGCTTCCTTAGGCTCAAAATCTGTCAAGAACTTCAAAAACCAGCCCTTAGAACCTCAGTTGCAAGGAGAAGGTGAAACACTAGGTGTTTGTGTGCAATAGTAAGGCACAAAACACCTAGACACACAAGAGAAGGATAGAGATAGAAGGTGTATGCAACTCAAACCCTAGAAAAACCAGAGCTTCTCTCTCTCTTTTTTCCTCTAACTCCCTAAATTTTTCTAACCCTTGAGCCAAGAGAAGAGAGCTTATCCTTATAGGCAACAAAGACTTACAAACTAAGTCATCAAGGGCTCATCCCTCCATACACGTGTATGGAGGGGAAACAAGAGCTAAACAGCTGTCTAAAAATATCTCATAAAGCACAGAAAAGCGTCAGCGAGCAAAATGGTCATTTGCCAAAGAGTGCCGGCGGCACAATATAGTGCCGGTGGCAACACCAGCCAGCCGGTGGCCTCTAGCCACAGCCGGTGGTATGTGGAGATGCCTCAGAAGGCATTCTCTGCCCCTCCAAGGCAAAACACAAGTGTTTGGTGCAAAACCAGACACAAAACGGTCAAGTTCGGAGGTCCTGAGGCAAGGCGCGTAGCCGAGAACTCCGGGAACTCCAAACAAACACAAACAAGGATAATCACCGAATGTTCAAGCGGTGACGTCCAAGTCTTGAGGACGGTCAAAAATGGGGTGTCTCTGATTGCCCTGTTTGTGAACTTCGAAAGTCATAACAATGACGGGAGTGAATGTCAAAGTCCAGAGACGACCCATTTTTGAGAAGGCCGAAGACTTGGACAAACATGCAAGACAAAACAAGGTATGCACCCGAAGGCAGGGGCAAAATGCAAGACGATGCAAGAAGCCGAGCATAACTCATGATCATGCAAAGGAAGCTGTAGTGAAGCACACATGCAACAGTTATAAGCTAGCATACGCCAATCTACACTATAATGCAGAAAGGATGTAAGAGAATTATGCAATTCTCAAAACGTCTCACACGGAGGATACAATACCTGTGCGGCTCGTCCGGTTGCGCCGGCCTCAAATGAGCCGTACATACAATATCGTGCCTGCAAAGAAAGTAAACTTAACAGGTACAATATTGTTAGCCATATGCATGGCAATGCAGATGAAGTGCACAAAACAGTGCAATGACATGCAATTGAATCTAAATATAATGCAAATGATATGCAAAACTACAAAACAAAATATAAACAATGCAAATAATATGCAATGCAATTGAAAAGCAATTGAATCATAATCCAATCACGAGCGGTTCAAAACCACACAAATGTCAAGTAGATTGATGGAAGTAGCAAGTCCGTCTACCATAGAACGATGTCTGAACTATGAGTGATGTAGACGGACACAAGAACAAGTATTGGGTGGATTGACATAAGTGGGGTGACGACCCGCTGGGGAGAGAATAATGATCCTAATGCCGGATGCAACAATTACACTACAATGCAATAGGCGATTATGGCGCGCGGGCCAAACCGTATCTTGCTTAGGAAAGGCATGCACACATACAAGCCATGTCTAACACAGAAAAGGGTGCCGCAACCTCAAACCAACATACCAGCGTGGAGTAGGCGCGATACACAAGCAGAACTATGCTTTGACGTGAAAAGTATGGACACATACCAGACCAAGCTTGACAAGGAAAGGCGCAAGCCATGGATGGAAGATGATGCAGTGAAATGCGTGCAACGGAGTAAATACAATGGATATGGCACGCGGGCCAAACCCAGTCTTGCCTAGGAAAGGCATGTACACATACGAACCATGTCTAACACAGAAAATGTGCCGCAACCCTCAAACCAAGCTCGTCAAGGAATAGGCGCGATGCACATAGACCATGCTTTGACGTGAAAAGTAAGGGCACATACCAGACCAAGCTCAACAAGGAAAGGCGCAAGCCATAGATGGAAGATGATGCAGTGGATGCATGCAACTAAAATGCAATGGAAATGGATATTTACAAAAAATGCATGACATATGCACTATACTACAATGAAATGCATGACATATGCATGTTTTTTTTTCGGTTTTGAATTTTGAAATGCATGACATATGCAATATTTACAAATGATGCATGAAATGCACATGTTTTTTTTTGTATTTTTTGAATTTTGAAATGCATGACATATGCAGTATTAATGATGCATGATATGCAGTATGATGCAACGACTATGATTACAGCTTTCCCTATTCTCCCGATAGGGCGATGTACTAGGTTGGTTCAGTATCCAGAATTGAGGCGTAAACACGCCGCCTCAACCTATGGGGCTTCCATACAGATTTCAAGCCGAGGGTACACCCCCTGGGTATTTAAACCAGACTTTAGTCTCGAAAATCTCGAACCTTTGCGTCCTAGGCATAAGCCGTTCGAACTCTAGTTTTCACCGTCCCCATTGGTCTCCTAGGAACTCACATAAACACGACGGGTGGCTTTGCGGACCACGAAAGTCGTTCGGGCACGACAAACACCGAAGGAAATGCACCTTCAGAGGATTTAAGGTCTCCTAGACCGGGATGCAAATGTAGTGAGGGTTTCGCACCCTCCAAGGATTTAAGGTCTCCTAGACCGTGCGTGTTTAAGGTCTCGTCAGACCCGGGGGGGCAACTGATGAGATGCGCAAAACAATGCTATGGAATGCATGCATGCAATGAGGTGCGCCTTAATGCACCGAAGGTCTTGCACCTCCCGAGGATTTAAGGTCTCCTAGACCGTGCGTGTTTAAGGTCTCGCCAGACCCGGCGGGGCAATTATTACACAATACTCTAAGTGCATGCGAGGCAAATGGGGCAAACGAGACGTGCGTGCGATGAGGTACGCGCGCCTCAAAGGATGGAAAATGAAGTGCAATGAGGTACGCCAAACGGCGCGATGCGCAAAATAGCGCGATGAAATGCATGCCAAATGCGATGAGGCGCACACCTTAGTGCACCGAAGGTCTTGCACCTCCCGAGGATTTAAGGTCTCCTAGACCGCGCGTGTTTAAGGTCTCGCCAGACCCGTACGTGTTTAAGGTCTCGCCAGACCGCGCTCAAACTCTGAGGTGTGCGAAATAGCGCGATGGAATGCGAAATGCAAGATGATGCACGCGAGGTAGTACACCTCACATGGATCAAAACGAAATGCAAAATGAAACACGTGAAGTAGTACACCTCACGTGGATCAAAAGGAAATGCAAAATGAAGCACGTGAAGTAGTACACCTCACGTGGATCAAAATAAAAGGCAAAACGAGACACACGTACCTCGAGATGCAATAAAATGCGAAACGAGGCACGCATACCTCATTTGATGGAACATGAAATGCAAAACGAGGCACACGTACCTCGAGATGCAATGAAATGCAAAATGGAATGAAAAACGAGGCACACGTACCTCGAGATGCAATGAAATGCAAAACGAGGCACACGTACCTCGAGATGCAATGAAATGCAAAATGAGGCACGCATACCTCATTTGATGGAAAATGGAATGCAAAACGAGGCACATGTACCTCGAGATGCAATGAAATGCGAAATGAAACACATGAGGTAGTACACCTCACGTGAATCCACATGAGATGCAAGATGAGAGAGTATGACACGCATGTCACGCGACAATGCAAAACGGTGCAAGTCGCAAGGGGCGTGCAAGATGGCGCGATACGATGCGCCGGACAATGTGATGGATGCACGTGACGCACACGAGGCAACTTTTGAATCTCTGTAAATGACAAAAGGATACAAAAGGATACAATCTTCACTTGAATTTGAGTGCCACTCTCAGTAGACACAGTCCGAAGTCGAAACGGAGGCCGGTTGAACATCGGGGGTGCATTTTCTTGCACTTTCTTGAGCTATGAAGACCAAACAAACACTAATTTTGCCTAAAAAAGGCCTTGGGGACACCACCGGCTGGGTGGGAAGGTTCTGCGCCACCGCTGCCTAAACTCCTCCACGGCACAATAATGTGCCGACCAAGCCAAAATCATGATCGGGGCGATTTGACAATTCACTCCGGGTCTTTTAAAATAGGGCTTGAAACCCTATTCTAATCATTTTCCTTCCGCCGAAATCTCTCTCTCTATCTCTCTAGAGCTTTGTTCTCTCATCTTTCGCTCATTTCTTTGAGTTTTAGGCTTGATTTCGTCGTTCGATTCGCGATTTTCTTCGTGTTTCGGACATTTCCATCCGATTGAAATCTCATTTCGGGATCTCCTTTGCTATTTTCGCCTTTTTGGGACTTGTTTCCCCCGATTTCCTCTACATTTCCGTGTATTTTCATCTTCCAACCTTCCCGGCCATTTCCGGCCCTCTCGGGGTTGACTTTTTCGGTTGACCTTTCATATTCTGACCCGGTTTTCCTTTTCCGGCTATTTTCTCGCTACCACTACCATGGCAGACGACGTTCCTCATGTCGGGACTCCCCGGATCATGAGATGGATCCGAGGTGGAGCTCCTTCCGTACGGCGACCATTCGACGGCGACCTACCGGCCATTCACGTACTTCCACCAGATGGACTTCGCCATTTCCGCGATTTTGACAGGGCTCTGGACCCGGAGCTTCTGCTGCGCGAGCCGACCTCGCACCTCTCATTCGGCACTTCTGAGGTAACATCCTTGTCTTTGCTTTATTTTCTGCAGTGTAGATTTGTAAACATCAACCGCCATAGTGTCTGGCCGATATCTGCTTGGGGCACACACGTGCACACACTTGCACTAGCCTCAATCACCCGTATACCACGGCTGCAGTATTTCACTTTGCAAACTCACGACACCGGTATTTATTTGAATCTGAAAACACGCACATGCTAGATTTATCTTGAATTGAACCACTCGAACAACGGCGTATTACATCTTTGTAGTTCACTGTAGGCACACTATGACCCGTTATCTGCTTGAATCTGAAAAATGTGCACACATGCACCATATCGTATCTTTGTTCTCTCACAACACCGACACATCACGGTCGTAGTCCACCGTAGTACTGCTGAAACACGATATCTGCTTGGATCGAAAAATGTACACCGTGCACCATATTTGCATTGCATTTACTCAAAAACACTGCGATGCATCGCATATTGTAGTTCTTGTTAAGCACACGGTGCCGGTTCTGTTTGAATCTGGCGTGCACGCATGCTAGATTTGTATTGACTTTAACATGTTTCCTCAGAACTGCATTTCATTTCATATTGCTTTGCGATCATTTGTTTGTAAACAGAGAGATTCCCATACCATCCGCGGGTATGGGAATGTTTCAGCTCGAGATTGGTACCTGGAGCTTCCGGAGGCAGTCCGACACATCGTAGATGAGGCGGGCTTCGGTTCTTTCTGCAGGGGCCTGACCCGACTTACTGCCTGCAGGCCTCTCCTCGCGGCCCTGGCAGAGAGATGGTGGGACACCATCGATTCATTCCATCTATCGGCGGGGACATGGCGATGACCCTTATGACTTCTCGGTGCTCACCGGCGCCGGGGTTGGGGTGATCCGATCCGCCGACATCGATATGGGACGAGTGGGCCGTTCGAATCCACTTACTTGGCGGCTCGCCTCGCACGTCGAGCTTTGTCCGCTATTCTTGGTTCGAGTGCGATTCGAGTGCGGCCTCTTCTCGTGGGCGTGGCTCGATGGCCAAGGTGGCCGTGGAAGCGATGCACGCGGCTTCTTGATGTTCTTGTTGGGGACCACCCTATTCGCCGACCGGGCGAACACACCGTGCCTCTTTGCCTACTCGATTACCGGTGGGCGTTCGAGACATCTTCGCTATGGCGGGGTGGCGCGGCTCGCCACTCTCTCTGGCTATATGAGCTCGGTCTCCGTGGCGTGGCGATTGTTATGGAGGCTCTTGGCGAGCTTGGGAGAATCGTCTCCTTTTACATTTGACATTTACATTACAGTACTTTACGTACTCACCTGCACACTTGTAGTCTGCTTTACACTTGCTGTATCTTTGTACATGCACACACACATACTCTGCTTTGCCCGTGCAACCTGCAGTTACGCTATTTACCTTTATTCTTCATTTTCTTTGTGTCGATGATCATACTGACATCTGTTTTGCAGTTGTGGGTCTATGCCTACTTTCCGAGCTAGAGCGATCTGGGAAAGAGACTCCTCTGGTTGTCCCCTTCTCACGCCGCTACGACGGGAGGTGTACCCGGAGGCCGCGGGAGACTTTCAGCTTCTTCTGCCTTTGACACCATCACCCCTGCTGAGGTATGTTTTACTTGCAGTTCATTTAAGTTTCGCTTTTCCACTGTATATTTGCAATACCAGTAGGCAATAAACTGTATTTCAATTTCAGATCTACTGGGAGTAGTGGGCTCCTCTCTGCCGTGATAGTTGGGATCGGTTTCTTGCGCGATCGAGACCTCGCGTTATCGGATTTTGCTAGAGGGCGATGCAGCCGGGCTTGGTACTGGTGGCGCTTCTTGCGTCGGACCTCGGGGTTACTGGCGAATAGTCCGGAGCATCCCCGAGCATATGAGGACACCGGCGTTCACCGTGGCGGATGGCGGACTACACCATCGGTTGGGAAGCGGCCGGCGAAGCGGCGACTACTAAATGCGTCCGGACCTTCATCATGCGGCCTCTGGCGGTGGTCGCCGTGAGCGAAGACTGCGGCCCGTGGCTGAGGCGCGAAGGTGGGAGCGAGGCGGGATCGTCTCGAGATCTCGAGCTCGTGGCGGAGGAGTCTGAGAGGGGCGAGGATGGTGGCCGCTCTGCCTACTGCTTGACGTCTGAGGCAGTGGGGAGACCTACGATCCTTTGCTCCCATTTGGTCATGAGTTGGTGGTATTCTGACTTGCCTCTGGTATGTATTCTTGCATTCTGCTGATCATTGGATTTGATTCGATTCATTTGATATTCCTCGAGAATATTGATGTATCTAACATCTTATTCGAGCTACCTCTAAGTACACGGCGATCGGTGGGCTGAATGCCTCCATGGCGAGGATGTTGCGGCGGACCTTCGAGTTCCTAGCCTTCTCTGACCTTCCAGGTATGTTTTCTCGGCATAGTTCCAAACTATATACAAAGCGCCGCATGTCGATGCCGACGCAACATCCGATACCTTGTTCACGGCACTTGCACTGTACTCATATCTTGCATTACGCAGCGGTAAGCGCTCACGGCATTCACACCTTTGTACTCATACATTGTATTTTGCCTTTGTTTCAGCGCTCACGGCATTCGACATCAGCTCATACTGCCTTTGCGATACTGCCTTTGTTTCAGCGCTCGCGGCATTACGACCTTGTATTCGCCTGCTTTACGCAGCGATAAAGCGCTTCACGTGTCTTGATGCACTTGCCTTTTTTCACTCCTTCCCGATTCCTCCGATGGGTGGCGCTCCAGCTGGACCTCCCATTTCTACCGGGATGGCGGGATATTCCCCGCACAGGCGTGGCCATGTGGGGGCGGCTCACGAGCTCGGTTGCAGGGGATGGCGAGTCGGAGGCGGAGGCTTCTGAGGAGGAGACCGGGGGCAGCTCGGGCTCGGGCTCCGACAGCGACACTTCGGGTGATGCTCCTGTGCTTCTGCCCAGGAAGAGGGCAAGGATGGATCCCCCGGCGCGAGGCCATTGATGATGATCACAGACTTCTGCTGTTTTTCTTTCATTTTCTTTTCTTGTACTTTTCTCCTTTTGGTAGATAGAGTACTATGTACTGCCGCAGGCAGATTTTTTGTTTTTCTCAAACTTTGTACTTGAAAAGATGATATGAAATTGAACAAATTTTTTGTCTGAAAAAGTGTTACATTTGTCTGTATCTGCATATTTCATACTTTGCACTGCATTGCATCATATTACACCTCAAATGTAAATGATATTAATCTATTGTTTGAAAACTGAGCACTCGCACTGTACTAATCAGATAACCAACCAACTAAGCAGCAAAACAGTTCATACAAACCACTACTCAACCGGAACACCACCCATCTTGTCTTTGAGGACTGATCTGCTGGGGATTGATCTGCATATAGCCCATAACACAGCATTTGGTTCATTCCGCACACAGCAAACTCTGAACAAATAGCCCCAATCTGACAAGACGGATCACAAAGCTGACACGGTTGCAGTTGAAACACAGTCGTATGTCCCAATTTTTCCCTTTCCTTCTCTTGCTTTGCACAGATGTAGAGAATGGCACGGCATTCTGAGCACAAGCGGTTACCTTTTGGAAAAAGACAGGTTTTCAACCGGGGTGTCGAGCCTACCACAGAACACAACGAGACAGACTCAAATAAAGAAATAAAAGGCACACGACCTAGCACAACGAGACACACTCGGAAAAGACTCAAAGCCAACATTGAGACTGACAAGTCAAAAGACACGACACACGGACATGTTTACAAAAAGACCTCAAATCTCGAGGAGCCAATTCCTCCGGGTATTACTCCCACCCTTCCTGATTTGTGATACTCGCATCGCTCGGCCATCAGGCTCGGTTTTTCTCTCAAAACCCTTTTCTTTACTTTTCTCTCGGCTTACACCTCTCTATTCTTTATTCTCTCATTTTCAATCCCTCCCCGGGGTGATTGACGAGTAAACGAGAGGTTGTGGGTTCACGCCCGATATAGCTAGCTCACGGCTATTCCTTCTGGTGGATAGGGTGCCTTGCTGGCAAGCATATTAAAGGGGGGGGGAAGACAGAGGACCCGACTCAATCGTGCCCCTAGTTCGTCATTTTGACCATTTTTGTTGTGTTTTCTAAAACTGTTCTGACCAAAATGAGAGTTAGATTAACACACTTATTCGATTTTTGATTTGAAATCATGCAAGTCAGGCTATGAGCACTGAAAATTTTCCTTTTTGGGTCCAAACATGGTCCAATTTTGAAAATGAAACAGTTTTCGAGAAAATAAGTCAACTTCAGTGAAAATTTTCAAAAACTATTTTCGTAAACAGTCAATGCTCAAACGAGCGCGGAACTTACCCTTGAGGTACGCAACCTCGGATCGGAGGTAATGGAAAATTGCCCCTGGCTTAAAGGGAATGCAACGGAAAGTTGCCCTGGTTTGGACGGTAACTTCAGGCGACTTATGGCAATGCATAGCGGAAAGTTGCCCTTGTTTGGATGATGCGCGGCATTTTGTAGTCGATCCTCGTTGACGACAATCGGACCCTCGGACGCGGAGGAGTCGAAGACGGCTTGAATCAATATGTGGACATAGTCACCTGGAAGGTGTAGGTGGTTTGGCTTCAAGAGGAAGTTAATCACGTAGCTCCGGGTTGCTGCAATCGAGACATTGGATTTGGAGAGGGCAAAAAGGATCAAAACCATGACATGGACTAAGACGCTATGGAAGCGTTGGGGGCTGGACTTCAAGATGAAGTTGCCAACGTATCCCAAACATGGGAATCAAGCCTTACGTAGTTCCGATTAAGGTACACTCGGGTATTTTAACCTTCACTATTTAGGCTCTAATTTTTGCCAAGGCGCCTGTTGCAAGTTTTCGACCTTGCGAGCTTTGTTTTTCTTTTTCATTCTTTTTTCTCTTTTCTTTTGCATTTTCATCTTTTCCTTTTCTTTTCTTTTTGCTTCTTTTGTATTTTTCTTTTTTTTCTTTTTTGCTTCTTTTGTATTTTTCTTTTTTCTTTGCTCTAACTTTTGCCTGGGTCGCCCTTCCGGGTTTTCGGCCCAGCGAGCCTCTCAAAGGGTAAAAGTGTAGCAAGCCCATGTCAAATGGTTTTGCGATTGAAGCCTCTCCGTATCCAAGAGAGCGACTGTTGTATTGATTTGCAGGAAAAGTCCATTACAGTTGCTTTTCGAGCTTTGCTTGGTGGGATCTGATCTTCTTGATCTGATGTTGATGCCTCTTGCTCGAGGGCTGCTTCAAATTGGGCCACACAGGCGTTTCATGGTACTGATCGTTTCGAACGGATTCGGTTTGCAACAGATGAATTGAAACTTGAGACTGGGAGCGATCCTGGGCTGCACCATCTCAAGAGAGGTTCCACACAGGTCTTCGCAAGGCTGCGCAAAATATTTTGTTTTTTGAAAGTTTTTTTTAAAAAAAAGCGACAAATCGCTCGTGTTGAAGATAGTGTGGAACCAGTCTGAATCAGGCCAGGGTCCTTCTCAGTACTCACGCTGACAAGCATGATTTCATTCATTAAAAGCTTAACATGCCTCTCTTTCTCTCAAGATGATCAAAATTTTACAAAACCTGAGGAATTACTTCTTCTTCGTTTTCATCACCGCAGTGTTTGAAAAAGGTTTTTCTGAAAAGCTTAGGTCTGTGACGATGTTTAGGACACAAGAGTGTAGGCGAAATGCACTGTCGTTCCATCCAAATTCTCTGGCACGGCTAGCTCGAATAGCAACAAATTCGGCCCATGATAGCCGCAGCTGTTTCATTCAGATTTGTTGGCATAACTGGCTCCTCAGCAGAAACAAACTCAAAAGCAACTAATTGAAAGACAAAACGGTGTTTGAGGCAACAACCCCGAAATCACCTGGTATACTATACAAGAGGGACTGACTCGTTACAACAAAGGCAGACCACAGAAACAAAAAGGCGACTCAATCTGAGAGACAGACTCAAAAACAAAACAAAAATGACTCGACACCCAAGTCGATTTACAAAATTAGCGTTGGCAGGTGCTCAAAAACGCGCGCCACACGCCATATCCAAAACTCTACCAGACACTGCCCGCAGGCAGTTCACCTCCTGCTTACATACTCGCGGTATCTGTATCCTCAAAATCTAACAATTGAGTGGTGACGGACTTTGCTGAGGTAGGCGGAAGGATAACCTCGTTATCAATCAAATCTTGCACCTCGTGCCGAAGGCGAAAACAATTGTCGATGGCATGGCGGTCTGGCGATGGTACTCCTGATGCTGAGGAAGCGTCATGTGTGGCCGGGAGATTCTTGGGGAGCGGCCGAGGCTCCAGGGGCTTAAGGTGTCCCCTTCCAGCAAGGATCTGCAATGCCTTGGACAATGGCATATAGAGAGCATGAAAGACCCTGCGCCCTCGGGGCAGGTATTTTGGAGTCTGAGCACTCTTGCTAGATGCACTAGCGAACGGATCGGCGGAGTGCGGCCTTGGGTTTGATCCTTCGGATGCAAAAGGTGGGAGCAGGAAGAAGCGTCTGGCATGACGGGGCCTATCCGGTTCTCGATTATGGAATCGCCCTCGGCGGAGTAGGAAAAGCATCCTCCATGACTTTTGACACTATCAGATGTTGCTTGTTCATTCCCGACTTTCAAAGCCTCTCGCCTGACAGCAGTTGTTCGATAGGGTCGGCATCTGCCTTCATTTTACCTTTGTCTCCGGCCTCAGCCTGGTCTAGAGCTTGGTTTGCTGCGTCGTTGCCACAGCTGGAGGCCATCTCCGGTTGGCTGAGTTCAATTACAATTCGTCCCAGTAGCGGGGGCTCTTGGGGTATAAAGCTCCCGGCATATGGTGCAGCTAGTGGCGAAACAGACATCCCATAGGCGAGATCCGCCACGGACCTTTGAAGATCACCTATCATTCACATTAGTTCAAAAGTAGTAGGCTCGCGAGCCTGATATAGTTGAGGAGTCCAAATTGGATGTGCGGCAGGTGACCTAGGTGGATGCGGCATGTCAACAGTAGTCTCATCCTGCGGGGTAATTCCTTGACTCAGCGCGGCTGTCATGACCACGATCTCTTCTGAATTCTGCGTCATGTTGATCTCTCGGCAAGGAGAAGACACTAAGCGTACGGACCAACTCTCCGAATCTCTGAGCTGAAACGAAAAACAAGTAGCATTTCAGCCCCAAACAGATCACACACGGGTGTAGCCGATCAATCAGACTCTACCACGATCATTGTTCCCGTAATCACTGTTCAAAAGCCGAACTAACACCGCAGACATAAGCGATTCTCAACAACATCTTTGGTGCCCTCGGGCGATACCCAATCTTGCAAACCGATATGTGTGTTCTGTGAAATACATTCTCGAAGCACATAGCGTATAAATGCGAGCCAATACACCCCTATCTTTGGGGTAGGGTTTCCCTGTCCTATTTTGTCGAGCTAGGGTTTCACTACGCACCGCAATGACTTCAAACAACCTAATATCGGGTAAGCAACTTTGTCCTAGCTTGGAATGGTCACTATGGATTCGAATATGCACTAGGTCGAATGGTCAAAAAGGTGCCGGTAAAACCGGGTTTGTGTTCCCATCTTGGCAGAGCATAGCCGTCGACCTTATGGACATGCCTTGACAAGACAAGCCTCCGGCAAACCGTTCAGGAATAGCCGATGGCCAACATGGTGTCCTAGGCGCACCAATGCACATGCAATGCAAAGAGACACATAAATGAAATCAAAAGCAGATATCACGAGTTCGAGTCGGGCTCTCTACACTCCCCTAAGCGAAGCGTATGCACGTCCGCGGGGACCTCGGCTCTGATTCGGACTTTTTTGCGTCAGCGGTTCTAAATCAACCAAAGAGTCCAAATCAAACCGTCGTTTGAGAAAACAGATTTTTGAAAAGTAGTGCCAAACATGGATGCTTTGCGGATTCTGATCGCCACCTAAATATTTGTTAAAATGGGAAATCTAAAACCACGACTCGGTCAAGGAATACGTAAAATCATCACCAAAGTGGTCTTGGCTCGGGAGCTTGGGTACGATCGGGGAAGGTCAGCTATGAGCACCCCCTTTCGCCCGGTCCGAAGACCGGCCTCTACTAACCGTGATATCCGTTTTTGAAAACTTTATGCGTTCTTATTCCGGTTATTAACCTAGAATTACTATGTGATGCGCACAACACAAAAGTATAGACTAGATTGTCTAACTTGGAACTAAACATTGCATATCCGTTTTGTCTCGAAAAAAAACGTGTTGGATTTTGCTACTCGCAAGTAGGCTAAAATACGGATTTCAATGAGTTGTCCCAACTCAGGCAATCCAACCTCCACCCACAGGCATTCAAACAGTAATATCACATAAGCATCTAGCCGCATGGTAAGCATACTGTCATGGCAACATTCACACGCATGTGGTATGCTAAAGCGTAAAGTACTTACATCGTACTCCGTGCCAAAAACAATAACCCGGTTAGCAAACATGCATGACCTAGTTCATGTTAAGTGGCTAATGCAACACAGGTATAGATGCAATCTAGAGTAGGCTCGGCTAACCCTAAACATGGCATATGAAATGCGCGAGTAGCACGTATTCAATTTGGAATTGAAAATTGCTATGCAGTTTGTATGATGTACCGAGCCCGGTGCATGTAAACAAATGCATGAATGCACGCATGCATTGCATAAGGTATGCTAAAATAAGTATGCCCTAATCTACCAACATAAGCGGGTAAATAAAAGGGTAGAAAGAAATGGGGATTGGAGGACATACACCCACTCACACACACTTATTACAAATTTGCCCTCGCTCGGAGGGACCAAAAGAATAATACAAATTAATTAACTACGCAAGCTAATTAATTATTACAAATTAACTAAATTAATTAACAAATTAACTAAGTTAATTAAAGCGATGCGCCTCGGGAAGAAGGCTCAAATCGTGTGGCGCTCGGGAATTGGCTCGAATCGCCGCCATGCACGGATTGCCTCTGTTTCCCCTGCTATCCTCCTCTAAAAATTACCAAAACTTCAGGGATGCCTCTCAGAGCACTGGGGAGTGCCACCGGCTGGGGTAGAACACCACCGGCTGAAGAAGAAGGCCACCGGCACTGAATTGATTCATCGGCTGTCAATTGACTGCCGGTCGGCACTAAATAGTGCCGGCCGGCACTTAACACCTGCAGAACCTGCAACTCACAGCAGCAGAGGACAACAACATGCATGGCAATGTGATTCAAGGTATTTATGCACTATACACACCCCTTATCATGTTATTGACTCAAGGGGGCATGTGCCTCGATTCCCGGACCACCAATCGCGCATTTCCATGCGTGATGGCTCGGAGAACCAAGCATGCAACTTTGATTTCAAATGCATGCAATGCAAACAAGCAAACGAGGGTGTTAAACCTCTATCATGACTTGGTCAAGAGGCCTAACATGCATGCCAATGTGATGCACTCCTAGACATGGCAACTAGCATGCAATATGGCAATACAATGCAAACCTAAGTAAGCACACAAGGCAAGCATGCAAACCACATGGAGGATGGGCTTAGGCATGATCTAGGCAGCTCCAAAAGGCCCAAAATCAGTAGCCAAATGCTAAGTCAAGAGGGCCAAACACACATGCACGTATGCACAAGTTAAGGCACCAACACTTAAGCATAACAAACAACATTCAAGCACACTTGAAATGAGTTGAGCATGGACAATTGACATGCATATAAAGCTCTGAAAATCGCACAAAACATGATGTCGAATCATGCAACAAAGCAAGCCAAGTATGCAACAATAGGTCCAAATACTTGAAGCAAGCCATGGAAGCTTATACTAAGGTCAAGTCCACCAAGCCTCACAAGGCTAAGAGGACTCAAAACAGGTCACAAGCAGACTTAAACAAAGCCTAAGGAGCACCTAGATGGCATCTAAGAGATCCAAGCACAAAGGCACGCAATCATGACCAAAACATGGAGCATTTAACACATGCTTTTAAAGCATTAAAGAAGCCACTAAGGCAAGCATATAAGCACATCATAAGGTCTGAAATAGCATGCTAGGGGGTTCCAAACCACCAAAAACAATGCAAGCAAGACATGCTACATATTCATGCTCTTAAGGCTAACAAGCCAAATGCAAAGAGGCTACAATATACATGCTAAGATTGACCAAAATGACCATGGACAGAGCTAAAGCATGTCAAAATAAGCATACAAGCTTCATGGATCTAGGCCTAAAACATGCTAGAAAGAAGGCATACAAACCTAGAGCAAGTTAAGGCAATACAAGGCATTACAAAGCAACCATGCAAAACATGCAAGGAGTGCTAAAGCCAACTTAAAATCATGTTATAATATGACAATATAAGCATGAAAAATAAGTCAAACATGCTCAACACACACTCAAGCATGAAGCTCCATAAGGAAGCAAAACTTGCCCTTTTTAAGGACATCAAGGAGAGGGGGTGGCCCTCTCCTTCTTGAGACTCTAAGGCATGCTCTTCACCACTGAAATCCCTCAAGATTTCAGTGGTGAAGAGATCCTAACACCAAAGTCTCGGATTTCCCACAAAATAGCACAAAAAGTGGCCTTTTCAAGGCCTAAGGGTGGTCAAACTTGCTCAAACCACAAAACACTCCTAATGAACAATAAAGAGGCTTAAAAAACAGAACTTTTATGTGTTATATACTAAGCACAAAAACAGTTCTAAACTAGGTAAAAATAAGGTACAAAAATGGGGTAAAAAGAGGGTTAGTGTCTCACCCTTGTTGACCTCTTTGACAAAGATGTAGTTGATGCTTCCTTAGGCTCAAAATCTGACAAGAACTTCAAAAACCAGCCCTTAGAACCTCAGTTGCAAGGAGAAGGTGAAACACTAGGTGTTTGTGTGCAATAGTAAGGCACAAAACACCTAGACACACAAGAGAATGATAGAGATAGAAGGTGTATGCAACTCAAACCCTAGAAAAACCAGAGCTTCTCTCTCTCTTTTTCCTCTAACTCCCTAAATTTTCTAACCCTTGAGCCAAGAGAAGAGAGCTTCTCCTTATAGGCAACAAAGACTTACAAACTAAGTCATCAAGGGCTCATCCCTCCATACGTGTATGGAGGAAACAAACTAAACAAATTGTCTAAAAATATCTCATAAAGCAGGTAAAAGCGGTCAGGCAAAATGGTCATTTTGCCAAAAGAGTGCCGGCACAAAATAGTGCCGGGCAACACAATATAGTGCCGGTGGCAACACCACCAGCCCGGTGGCCTCTAGCCACAATGGTGGTATGTGGAGATGCCTCGAAGGCATTCTCGCCTCAAGACAAAGCACAAGTGTTTGGTGCAAAACCGGACACAAAAGCAGTCAAGTTCGGAGGTCTGAGGCGTAGCGTGGCGAGAACTCCGGGAACTCCAAACAAACACAAACAAGGATAATCACCGAATGTTCAAGCGGTGACGTCCAAGTCTTGAGGACGGTCAAAAATGGGGTGTCTACAGGATGATATGTAAATATATATAATTTTTTTAAAAAAAAATTATGTCTCATATAAGTCTGCACAACTCAATGGACGTTCTATATTAGTTATTTACTTCTGTTAGCCCCTAATATTATGTTAATCTGTCTCAGAGGCCTTCGGTAATTCTAGGATTACTGACCGATTACGATGCTAAACCTATAGGGGTGAGTTTGGGTCGTGACAAAGAGCCTGAGTTGCTTCGAGAGGGATGAGAGAAGAGATACTTCAGTTTTTGGTTTGAATAGAGGAGAGAGTGGGAGGGATGAGAGTAGAGAGAGATGCCATACGCGTTTTATGAAGATAGAGGACCATTTGAGCCATTCGCGTCTCTATCTCTCGAGGCACCAAGCATTTTTGTTATTATATATATATATATATATATATTAAAGAATCATTATATGATAATCCAACTACAACATATTTATATTTAATTTTTTAAATAATTTTATATAATTTCTATGTCCACATATTTTTGTTTTTCAAATGAATATAAAAGAAAATAAAATAGTTAGAATTACCTTTAATTTTATGTTACTAATTCTTCTTCTAATTTAACTATTATTTTTAAGATAAAAATAAGTATTTATTTTACTATTTTATAATTTAATATATATCAAACAAAGTTATTATATGATAATTACACTTTCATAATACGATAGAATTAAAATTATCAAAATATACAAATAATAGCGCCAATAAAATCAGTATTTAAGAAATATATATATATATATATATAAGTATTTAAGAAATAATTTTATAGAACGATAGCGCCAATAAAATCAAAATAAATAATTAAAATTATAATTTAATTTTAAATTAAAATTAAAATTATTCTTGCAAAACACATTGTACCATCAGATATATTTTTTTTTTTATAAATATTACGTGCATTGCACGAGTCAACTACAAATATATATATATATATATATATATAAGTAGTGTTTTTCCTTTACTTAGGTGCCACATTTTAAAGGCTTACTTTTTTCTAAAAAAGTAACATCAGTATTTATAAGATGGGAAAATTATTGATAAATCTCATTTAGAAGTGTTTTAACTCAAGAAGTCCATGAAGGAATTTTTTAACCCATTTAGTCCCATGTATGTATAGTTTTATTCCATAAAGTCCTTTTTCTTGATTTATACTATTTTCTTGGACACTTATGCCTTATATTTAATTTTGATACCCTTATAAATATTTTTTGAACGGTTAGCAATTTTATGATGTGAACATTCATATTTTAAAATTCACATTGGTAGGAATGTAAAATTGGCCTGTGGGCGGCTCGAAACCCGTCTGCGAGCCGGGGCGGGCCCGGCCCGTTGACAATGTGAATATTCACATTAATATGTTAACATTCACATTAATATGAGTGTAAAATTGGCTCGCGTCCCGTGGTGACGCGAAACCTGCCCGCGGCGCATGGGCGGCCCGGGACGGGCCTGGTCCGGGCCGTTGACAATGTGAATATTCACGTTGACATGTTAACATTCACGTTGATAAGAGTATAAAATTGGTCCGCGGCCCATCGGCAGCCAAAAGCCCACCCGCGGCCCGGGCGAGCCGAGCCCGGCCCGGTCCGGTCCGTTGACAATGTGAATATTCACATTGACATATTAACATTCACATTGATAAGAGTATAAAATTGGTCAACGTCCCGTAGGTGGCCAAAAGCCCGCCCGCGGCCCGGGCCCGGCCCGAGCCGGCCCGGCCCGTTGACAATGTGAATATTCACATTGACATGTTAACATTCATATTGATAGGAGTGTAAGATTAGCCCGCGCCCCATGACTGCCCGAAACCTGCCCACGGCCCGTGGGCTGCCCGGGGTGGGCCCGGCCCGTTGACAATGTGAATATTCACATTGACATGTTAATATTCACATTAATAAGAGTATAAAATTGGCCCGCGTGGTCGGCCAAAACCCGCCCGACGTTAAGTGACTTCGCCGCGCTACGACGGCCATTAGGCGGGCAAGGCAGGGCCCGTGTGTTGATAATGTGAATATTCACATTGACATGTTAAAATTCACATTGATAAGAGTCTAAAATTGGCTCGTGCCCCGTGGCTGCTCGAAACTCGCCCACAACCCGTGGGCGGCCCGGGGCAGGCCAGGCCCGGCCTGTTGACAATGTGAATATTCACATGGATATATTAACATTCACATTGATAAGAGTATAAAATTAGCCCGCGGCCCATGGGCGGCCAAAAGCCCGCACGCAGCTCGGGGCGGGCCCGGCCTGGCCCATTGACAATGTGAATATTCACATTGACAATGTGAATAGTCACATTGACATGTTAACATTCACATTGATAAGAGTGTAAAATTGGCCCGCAGCCCGTGGGTGGCCCGAAGCCCGACCGCAGCCCGAGGCGGGCTTGGCCCGACCCGTGACAATGTGAATATTCACATTGACATGTTAACATTAACATTGATAGGAGTGTAAAATTTGCACGCTGCCCGAAGCTCGCCCGTGGCACGGGGTAGGCCCGGCCCCGCCCTTTGACAATGTGAATATTCACATTGACATGTTAACGTGCACATTGATAGGAATGTAGAATTGGCCCGCCGCCTGTGGGCTACTCGAAGCCATGCGGCACGGGCTCGTTTGGTCCGCCCGAGCATGTCCGAGACCCTAGGCTGGGGCCTAGGCCATCACTTTGAAGCTTGGGCACGGCCCGCAAGGCCCATTCAATGCTCGGTCAGGCCCACCGCCCACTTTGAGGCACAATGTCTTTGTGAAAAATAATAAAATTTTGGTAGAAAAAATTAAAAAGAATTAAAAAAAAATGGTCAGGCTCGCCCAAGCCCGGCCTAAGCACGAGCCTAGGCCTAGGCCGGGACCCGAACGCGGGCCACTCCTATCAATGTGAATATTCACATTGTCACAAAGCCGGGCTGCCCGCCCGGGGCGGGTTTCGGCCGCCTTCGTCATGGGCCAATTTTACACTTCTATCAATGTGAATGTTAATATGTCAATGTAAATATTCACGTTGTCACGGACGGGACGGGACTCTCCCCGGGCCACCCACGGGCTTCGGGCCGCCCATGGGACGCGATTCAATTTTACACTCTTATCAATGTGAATGTTAACATGTCAATGTGAATATTCACATTATCAACGGACCGGGCCCGCCCGAAACGCGGGCTTTGGGTCATACGGGCCCATGAGCCAATTTTACTCTGATGTGAATGTTAATATGTCAATGTGAATATTCACATTGTCACGGGCTGGACCGAGCTCCCCCCGGGCCACCTACAGGCCGGCTACAGGCCGCGGGCTAATTTTACACTTCTATCAATGTGAATGTTAACGTGTCAATGTGAATATTCACATTATACATGGGCCGGGCCCCTACACATTGACGATATGAACATTCATATTGACGGTGTAAACATTCACATTAGGGGTATTTTGGTAATTATGTCACCCATAGGACTTATTGAAATATAAGAAAATAATATGAACTAAATAGAACATAAGTAGATGAAAAAAGGTATTTTGGCCTTCTTATCTCAAATAGGACCTAATGAAATAGTCAAAAAGAATATGGATTGGATGGAACATAAGTAATTAAAGATGGATTTATGGAAAAAAGCTCCCTTATAAAATTCTACATAAATTCAATTTCAATTATAATAATCAATTTTATATAGATTTTATTTGAGAAATACTTATTTTTCATATATATAATTATAATTTAATTATTATGATATATATAATTTAATTTAAATTTTATATACCTATATACAATATGTATGAATAATTCAAAAAGAATGTTAAAGAAAAAATCATTACTTTACATAATTATTTATGTATTTTCTCCTTAATCTGATCACAACATATTTATATTTAATCTTTTAAATAAATTTTGTGTAGTTCTATTTCTACATATTTTTATTATCCAAGTAAAAATAAAAATAAATAATTTGAATCACTTTTAATTTTATATTACTAATTCTCCTTCCAATTTAATAATATCAAAATAAGTGTTTATTTTATATCTTATAATTTCATATATATCATATAAAATCATTATGTGATAATTACACTTTTACAACACTATAGAACTAAATTATCCAAATCAACAAATAATTTAGAGTGCTGCTATTAGCACTCCATCAATTATTTTAGACCCTTATTTTATAGCTCTTTTTTTTATTACAATAATAACCTCAAATGAAATTACTAAAAAGGACATCAATAATTTGGGAATATCCCATCTCACAATTAAGCACACACACCCGCTATATCATGAGTTAGGGTTTATGAAAGCACCTACTTCCATCACCACCCATCCAGCTTCCCCCAAATCTCACATTGAAAATCTACACACCCTCAAAACCTTGAAAACCCTTTGGCGACAATATTCCAGAGGCGACGGTGGCAATTATTTGATTACATACACTTCTCTGACAATAACAATGAGTGGAAGTTTTTACGACAACCACAACTCCATGAGATAAGAGGAATATATCAATAAAAACTCAAAAGAGATTCATTACTTTGATGGAGCTTCGTGATAAGAAAGACGCTCTTATGAGTTTGTTGTGTTGATATCTCCCTATTTTCTTTTGAACTGTTTTTCTTTTGTTTTGTGTTCGGAGGAGTGTAATTGAATACTTATGTAAGACTCTTTTTTTTTTTTTTTTTTGGGGGGGGGGGAACAGTTTTAAGAGGAAAGAAAATCTTGTGTAATCGATTCTATTGTTCTATTTGTTTAAAGTATGTGTGTTGGCAAAAATGCTGGTAGTATGGTTGCGTGAGTTGAATTTTTCTGGATGTGACAAATTGGTATCGGAGCTAACTGGGTCGAATACCTAAAGCTCGTGGAAAGCAGCCTTGCCACATAGGATTGTCACGTTAGATGAGGAAAAATAGTAGATTGTTTTGTGTGTCTATTCCTCTGGTCGTGTGAAGTATGGAGTTAAACTCTCAGGACACGACTTATGTCCATTGCAATCATTGAAATCCTTTTGGAAAGGCCTTTGAGTCAATCCACTCTAGGCACTTTTTTCGTATAATAAAATATTTAAATATTATCATATGAAAGTATTATAATAGATCATAATCAAACACCACTTGAAGTATAATTAAAGACACGATGCACCACTTTAGATATAATAAAAAATATAAGAAATTAGTAAAGAGCTTTTTGATTAATAACCAAAAAATACACCACGAGTTATAACTAAGTCATTATTTGTATATTATAGGATTTTCCCTTTTTTTGTCAAAAAAAAATATTTTGATAAAAGTGAAATTTATGATTTTTGATAAATTTGATTACCTAAAAGTGAAATTTATGATTTTTGATAAATTTGATTACCACAAATAAGGATTTGATTTCAGGTTGAGAATACACTTTTTTCTTTTCTTTTTTTTACACTTTGAAAGAAATTGTTATTATAAGCCTTTTACATAAAATCACATAGACAATGACAAAAATTTTCATTAACCATTAGAAAATCTGTTTGTATTTGGCTTTCAATTATTACAATTTTCTAAACATAAAGTATTAAGAATCAAAATCAATTTTTCATTTTAAAAATAAATTCTCGTACATCGCACGGGTCACCTATTAGTATATATAAGAGTAATGTTTTTCCTTTACTTAGGTGGCACATTTTAAAGGTTTACTTTTTTTAAAAAAAAAAAATAGCCATACCAACATACCCTTTTCATTTATATATAAAGTTCTTAATAAACTCAATTTCAATTATAATAACCAATTTTATGTAGACTCTATTTGAGAAATACTTATTTTCCATATATTTTTCTATTTAGTTTTGTTGTTATCAAATTTCTTTTATATAGTTGATATCTTAAGGGTAAATTGCACTGACACCCCATGAGGTTTATGTTTATTACAGTTCTCCCCCTCACCTTTTGAAAATTACATCTCTTCCCTGAGGTTTCAAGTTTCATTTCAGATTCCACCCTCAGCCCTTTTAATTTTTTTAAATACCAATTTTACCCTCATTGGGTAAATTACATTGACACCTATAACATTTTAGAAATTACAATCCCCTCCCTAAGGTTTAAAGTAATAATACCAATTGCCCCCTCGGTTAGTATTAATTAGAAAAAAAATTAATTGAAAAAAAAAATCATTGGAAAAAAATTAATTGAAAAAAAAATTTGTTAGTAAAATTTTTAAATTTTTGTTTAAAAACCAACGTAAACTCATTTTTTGAATTTATGTTTTTTTCCTCAAATTTACAAACTAAGACAATTATTTACAAACCAAAAAGTTATCAAACAAGTTTTTATGACAGTTTTTTAAATTTTTGTAAATATAAATTGAAAACTAAAAACGAAATAGTTACCAAACAGGCTTTAGATAGTAAAAATGTCATAAAATTAACAAATAATTAAATAAGTTACCAACATAAGAAATGGCTTATCAAAAGATTCTAAGGCTATGTATGGTTTGATTTTTAGAATTTTTTTGTAAAAATTAAAAATTAATTTGGTTAAGAAATAAAAAATAAAAGCCTAATAATTTTGATAAATAATTTATGTTGGTAACTTATTTAATTATTTGTTAATTTTACGACATTTTTACCATCTAAGACCTGTTTGGTAACCATTTCGTTTTCAGTTTCAATTTATATTTACAAAAATTTTAAAAACTGTCATAAAACTTTTTTGATAATTTTTTTGGTTTATAAATGGTTGTTTCAGTTTGTAAATTTGAGGAGAAAATGTAAATTCAAAAATGATTTTACGTTGGTTTTTAAACAAAAATTTAAAATTTTACTAACAAATTTTTTTTTAATTAATTTTTTTTTTCAATGAATTTTTTTTCCAACTAATACTAACCGAGGGGGCAATTGATAATGTTACTTTAAACCTTAGGAAGGGGATTGTAATTTCTAAAATGTGAGGGGTGTCAATGTAATTTACCCAATGAGGGTAAAATTGGTATTTAAAAATTTTAAAAGGGCTGAGGGGGGAATCTATAACGAAACTTTAAACCTCAGGGGGAGAGATGTAATTTCCAAAAGGTGAGAGGGGGAACTGTAATAAACATAAACCTCAGGGGGTGTCAATGTAATTTACCCATATCTTAATTTAATTATTATGATATTTGAAAAAAATTTATTTCAATATACAAATTAAATAAATAAGATAGAATGTGCTTAATTATGTGCATCGCACGGATGAAATTAATATTTTTTTTATATCTTATATTTTTTTTATCTATTTTATTGATTTATTAATATTAATTTATATTTAATTTTTTATTTAACATGAAATTATTTATTAAAAAATATTTATATTTAATTTAAATTTTATATACATATATACAATATGTATGAATAATTCAAACAGAATATTAAATAAAAAAAATCAATACTCTACCTATTAATTTATGTATTTTTTTCTTAATCTAATCACAACATATTTATATTTAATCTTTTAAATAAATTGTGTATAGTTTCATTTCTACATATTTTTATTTTCTAAATAAATATATAAATACAAATAAAAATAAATAATTAGAATCACTCGTAGTTTTATATTATTATTTCTCTTTCTAATTTAATTATTATTTTTAATATTAAAATGAGTGTTTATTTCACTATCTTATAATTTAATATATATCATATAAAATCATTATGTGATAATTGCACTTTTATAGAACAATAGAACTAAAATGATCAAAATAAACAAATAATTTAACCAAATTTATTATATATAAGTATTCAAGTAATTATTTTATAGAACGATAAGACTAAAATTATTAAAATAAATAATTTAAATTTAAATTTTATTTTAAATTTAAATTAATATTATTTTTTTAACACATATCATATTATAAAATATCATTACATTAATTAAAATTAACTCCATTGTGATTTTATGTCAGATATCATATTTCTAAAAGTGATTTACATACACGTATAGCGTCCAATTTGATATTATTTAAATAAAACAATAAAACTCAATACTTTTTTGGGATTTTTATTGATAAATCTATCTTAGAGTTGTTATAACCCATTAAGTCCACAAAGGAATATTATAACCTAATTAGTCCCATATACTTTTCTTTTTATTCCATAAAGTCCATTTTTCTAATTTTGTATTTTTACCTGGATTATTATGTCCTTATATATATATATATATATACTGTGTTAATACATAACACGTTCCCTGTGATTTCGTGGATTCAATTTTGGCAGTTTCTATCATTCTAATTCAAATAGATACGTTTCTATCTTGCATGTTCGTTCTAAGGCTTTCATGTGCTAGGGTTTCATTATTGATGTTGTAGTCTAGTTTGGTGATTTTCAAGTGAAGATGACGAATTTGAAAGTGTTCGGTTCTCAGATTTTCTAGAGTATAACTACTTCAAAGCAGTTGTTTTCGAGTTTCTGGACGATTGTAGGATTGCATGATTAAGGTTAGTATTATTTTGGTTATGAATATATGTTCACTTTATGTTTTGATTTGTATAATGGATCAGATGCTCTATTTTTTGATTGATATGGATCGGATGCTCTGTTTTTTCAATTATATGCATCATACGTGATATAATTCAGAGTATATGGATCAATGTGAATGTTTACATTGTAGTGCTGTAGAGGGGAGGTCATCAGATTAGTGATGAATATGGATCTTCTATAATTCAGAGTATGTGGAACAATGTGAATGTTTACATCGTGTTAGTATTATGTGAAGAATGTAGATGTTTGCATTTTACTTTGATGATTGCTTAATGAGGCTCTCTGTGAGTAATATAATTCAGAGTATATAGATCAATGTGAATGTTTACATCATGGTCCTGTGGAGGGGAGGTCATCAGATTAGTGATGAATGTGGATCGTCTATAATTCAGAGTATGTGGAACAATGTGAATGTTTACATCGTGTTAATATTACGTGAAGAATGTGGATGTTTGCATTTTACTTTGATGTTTGCTTAATAAGGCTCTGTGTGGGTGATATAATTCAGAGTATATGTGTCAATGTAAATGTTTACATCGTGTTAATATTAATGAAAGAATGTGGATGTTCTCACTTTATTTTGATGTTTGCTTAATGAGGTTCTGTGTGGGTGATATAATTCAGAGGATATGTATCAATGTGAATATTCACATCTTGTTAATGTGAATTATGGATTTAACACTTGAACTGTACACATAGTCATCTAATTTTTGCACAATGTGAATTTTCATATCGGTTTGGATTATTGTTGATTGTTGTATTGTTATGTTTTTACAGGAGATGGATACCTTTATGATGTTGGTGTGTACATATGGTTGCAGTACAACTGTAATAAATGTCGCCCACGCATTGTGTTATTCGCGTTTGGTGGACTGTTTGTATAAAAAAATGGGGGGAGTTGTCTGCTGGTTCTATTTCATTGTTCTGTCAGTTACATGGGATTAATAGGTGTGATTTGGACAATGAGGAAGAATTTCAGAACATGTTACTACTTGCTAAATCAATAAGGGTACAACATGTAGAAGTTGTGGTTGAGTTGAAAAGTGATATTGGTCAGTCAAGTAGCTTGGGATCGCTGCGTGTGGGGGTTGAGGAAGATATTGATGCACTACGGAGATTTTGCCACCATAAGGAGAAGGTGTTGTTGTCAGCCCTTTGGGCAAATGGTATTACGCATATAGTACAACGGTTTGTTGGAGGTGCACAAGAATTTCGTGATGTTTTATGTAAGTATGCCATCTAATGTGGGTTTCAGTTTACGTATGTCAAGAATGAGACAACAAGAGTTACTGCTGTGTGTGCAATCCGTGAGGAGAGAGGCTGCTTGTGCGCTATACATTGTAGAGCACAACGAGTAAATGATTTTTTCTACATCAAGAGGTTTAGTGATGTGCATAGTTGTGGTACAGATGTCCGAACATCAAAGAATTCGCGAGTTAGTTCAGATTTGGTGTCGAGTACCATATCTGAAATTGTGAGGGACAAGCCGTTGACTCGGCCGTGTGAGGTGGTGACTATTTTGAAGAGGGATTATGGGCTAGAAGTGAGTTACCATGTCGTATGGTTGGGTGTGGAGAAAGCAAAGGCTGGTATTCATGGAGATCACTCATTATCGTTTGACCAGCTGCAGTGGTATTCAGATGCTGTGATACGGTACAATCCGGGAAGTTATGTCAATATTGACTATGATGCGAGTAGTTAACAGTTTTGTCGTTTCTTTGTGTCATTCGCTGCATGTATTTCTGGGTTCAATTCTTGTCGGCCTTTATTATTCCTAGATGGAACATTCCTCAAAGGAAAGTACAAAAGTCAACTACTTGCGGCAACGGCGAAAGACGGAAACAATGGTTAGTATTTTTTTTAGCTATCTATTCATGTCAATATTCACTCTAAGCAGCATAGTCTGGACAAATGAGTGATTGAGAAATTATAAGTAATGTGAACATTGACATTAGTATGCACTGATGTGAATGTTCACATCAGTGTCTGCTAATGACAGTAATGTGAACATTCACATTATTATACACTGATGTGAATGTTCGCATCAGTGTATACTAATATCAGTTGATCCATTAATGAACAGTACTGTGAATGTTCACATTATTAATGACTCAACAATAAACAATGAATTATTAATGGCTGTTAATGTGAATGTTCACATCATTGATGTTTACGAACCCGAATCCAAAAATAACAATAGTAATAGGGCAATGTAGATATGAACATTCACATGACCTGTTTCGTTTATACTGTTTTCTATTCACTTTGGAATATTGTGAACAGTTGTGTATTGGTGTTGTGTTGTAGGTCTGTTTCCTGTTACATTTGCGATTGTTGATTCAGAGACCACAGCTAATTGGTTGTGGTTCTTGCATGAACTTGGGAAGGTTATTGATGGTAAGCGCCAGATTACTTTTATTTCGGATCGTAATCTTGGTTTGTTAGAAGCTATGCCAAAGGTGTTCCCATCAGATCATCACGGTTATTGCTTACAACACTTGAAGTGCAATTTAAGAGACCAGATGAAAGGAATTGATAATGGATTCAGGGATCACCTAGTAAGTAGTTTGGGTGACTGTGCTTATGTAACAACCCTCGTACTGATTACTGATTAACCACTGAATTACGTACTGATTATTGCTAAACCGAACTGATAATGACTGCTAATTGAATTAACTGAAGTACTGAATGGACTGATTGAAATCGAAACTGAAATTGAATAAGTTTATCAATTGAATTGCATATCGCATCTGTTTGATTGATTGATTATCTGTTTGAAATCATATGTTTAAACTGTTAATTGGAGGCCTTATCGGCGGCCGAATTAGGAACCGTTTAGAGTTTTGGAATCAGTAGAATATTTGTGATTTAATGGTATATTTATCTGAAAATTGATTAGGAATGATTAGATCAGATTAAAAACGAGTTAATTATCAAGATTGACTTATTTACCACATTGCCACCCATAGTGGACATTTTGTTATTGTTATCATTGTGCCTTATACACCTAGAGACACACTCGATCAGCCATTTTCCTTCACTCATAGCCGACCATAGAAGAGGTTTGGAGAGAGAGTAAGAGTTTTGACTTAATCTTGAGGATATCACTTGAAGAACTTGTAGGAAATTGGCAAAATTGACCTCTCACACCTTGAATACAAGACTTAGGTGAGTGACTTCATCTCCATCTTGTTGTCTTTGAGCCTCATTTTGCATGGTTCATGCCCAATTAGAGAGCTAGGCCATGCTTTAATGCAAACATGTTGAATTGGACCTTAATTGTTGCATGCATGTTGAGTTTAGTGAGTTTGGAGTTGAGTTCTTGGCTAATTGCCACATGCATGTCCATGTTTTTATCATAGTCCATGTTTCCACATTGTTTTCAAAGATTGGAGCTCAATAGAGCAAGATTTGAAGCTTGATTTTGGTTTAAAGCTCATGCATTGCATGTTTGAAATTGTTCTTGAAATTGGGTTTGAAAAATGGTTTTAATTGACTCACCTTTGGGGCTTGAATTCATAAATTGGCTTTTGAAACTTGTTATACATTGTTTTGGGATGTATTTTCCAGAATTTGGGCCCAAGAGGTCGAGAATTGAGTTGAGAATGCTTGGTTTGAGCTTGGGAGGCAAATCTAGAAACTCCAGATTTGGCTTCTTCGCTCGAGCGAAGGATTCCTCGCTCGAGCGACCAACGTTTCCTCTGAGCCACGCTCGAGCGAAGGATTGGTGGCTCGAGCGTAAAAATCGAGCATTCGATAAGCTTTTCTTGTTTCATCAGACCGCTCAAGCGAAGGATTGTTCGCTCGAGCGAAGCCTATGATTTTGCAACCTCGCCGGCGAAGGAAGGCTCGCCGGCGAGACCCTGCTTAGAACTTTTGAAAAATGCCTTCCAACTGTATTTTTGCATCCTCATCCCATCCTAGGCATTCTTAGGCCTAGTTTAAGGCATCTTAATGAGGATTTAGCCATAGAACCACACCGAGGAAGTTTAGGGATTTAATTATCATCCTTCCGACTGTGAACTTAGTGTGTGTTCTATTTGTTAACTGTTTAGGATTGGCTCTCGGGGACGCGCTCTAGCTGCTATTAGCCCAATCTCTGTGAGTAACAATTGTGTAAAGATATGTTCAAAATGGTTATCTTGTGAATACTGAACTGAATTGTTTATTGAACTGATATTGTTTACTGAATGAGTGTATGTCCTGTATTCTGAACTGTACTGTGGCATCCTTAGCATTGACATTCTTTATTCACAGAGCTCACGGGTCCTTGTGGAACCATATCTTTATCTTGATCGATGGCCATCATTATCGTTGGGTCATTGACCCGGTCCTTTTGGACCTACTGTTTATAGGCTAACGGATGTACCACATATGACTGATTGACTGAAATACTGAAAGACTGGAATACTGTTTAATGAACTGATTTCATTACTGTAAGGACATTCATTCATAACCTCTTTACGCTTTATGTTATTCACTGGGCTTTAGCTCACTGTTTATATATATATGTAGGTTCTCAGCAGCCAGACCGGAGCTAGGAGCGTGGGTCGGTCCCCAGTTTTGTCAAGCCAGCCTATGTGCCTCACTGCGAGGTTCCGAGTTGCCATGCTATGGCTTGGGGTGTTTTTGTGTCCCCTATCGGTCTCCTTACTGTTTTGTACTATTGTATAGACTGTCTACTGTTTTACTGTACTGTTATCGAGGGATTAGGTTCCCGTACCGACTGTTTGTATATGATTGTATAGACTGTACTGTTTGAACTGTATGAATGCATGAAAAATGTTTTTGGCATACAGATTTTCACAGCTCAATGGACACTAGTTACTTACTGTATTGGCTTCCGCCAGTACCTCACTGCTTAATCAGTATTCGTTCAAGAGGCCTTGATAATCTCGGATTCGCCGATTCTGATGCTAAACCCATAGGGCCGGGTTTGGGTTGTGACAGCTTACGAGCCAACTGTGGTAGGGTTCCATGAAAAGCTTGCAAAATTAAAAGAGGAGGGTAAACAACGAGCTCATAATTTTTTCAGGGACTTGGCACCTGAGCACTGGGCAAATTCATACTTCAGGTAATAATAGTTTCCTAAGGTGTTCCATTTGTCAAGTTTAGAATGGTAGCGATGTGAATTTTCAGTTTAGAATGGTAACAATCTTCCAATTGTGTTTCATGTTCAATGTAAATGATGTGAATGTTCACATCTGCTAATGATGACTGATGTGAATGTTCACATCTGTTAATTTGTCAAATAGTTATGCAATATATTACAAATTTGAATGTTGACACCTGTCATATTTTGTTGTTGTTAACATTCACATCTGTCTATCATTTAAGTTGACAACATAATAAGCATATAATGTTCACTGTGAATGATGTTAATGTTCACATCTGTCAACGTGAATGTTTAGACCTGTTAAATTCTGTATTGTACAATGTTTGTGATATTGTACAGGGGCATGCGTTATGGGGAGATGACATCCAATGCAGCGGAGTCATTTAATAACTGGATTAAAGAAGCACGTAATCTTCCTATCACTCAAATGGTGGACACAATTTGTACTCAGTTGATGCAGCAAATGTCTGTACAGCGTGACCAAGCAAACAAATGGAATGAGCTTATTTGTCCTATATTCGAAACAAGGCTTATGAATTCGTTCAATGACAGCAGGTCTTGGCAAGTTAGCAAAGCCAGTGAGGATGTGTTTGAAGTTCATTCGATACCATCTGTTACAGTTGATGTTGCGAGGCATACATGTTCTTGCTTCAAATGGCAAATCAACGGATTCCCATGTGACCATGCTGTTATTGCTATTCAGAAGAGCCGCTACAATCTCAATGATTGTGTAGAACATTACTTTCATGTAGAGACATATCGTGCAGCCTATTCGGGTGCCATATTCCCTATACCATCGGTGGAGAAGCCGCATTTTGATCCCACAGACTTCACTGTATCCCCGCCAACTGTGAAAAGACCACCTGGAAGGCCGAAAAAGAATAGGATCCCATCAAGGGGTGAGAAACTGAAGCAAATAAGGTGCAGAAGATGTGATAAGTTGGAGAGCCATAATCAGAAATCATGCACGGAGCCGATATAGAATGTACATTTTTCATTTCAACATTGTGTTTTACATTGGATTCTTATATTCATTTTTTAAATAAGATTGTGTTGTGTTGGCAAACATTGTGTTGCAATAAGATTACGTTGCGTTGGCAAACATAATAATGCATTAGTATTTGATTTGTGTTTTATTTTGACATTTATGTTGTTGTGTTTTGGATGAATGCATGATGTTAACATTCACACTTGTGTAATATAATCACATTATGTGAATAATTGCACATGGGTTAAACTTTTAAACATTTCTGTGGTGTGAATGTTCACATTCTTGTTACTGTTAACAACATCAAAGTAGATGACATGAACGTTTACATCAATGTAACCATTCACATCATCAACTCATAAGATGTAAATATTCATGACATCGTTGCTGCCATTCAAATAATCAGAAGTTATGATCTGAATTTTCACATCATCAAATTATTAGATGTGAATATTGACTTGTGTTAAGAAATATCATATTCACACTTGTCATATTGTGTTACATGAACACTTTAAGCAATATTCACATCCATGTAATATGGTTTAAAACATAAGAAAGTGTACGATCATTCTGTGATGTGAACATTCATATCATGTCATGTGTCAAAAAAAAATACAATCTCAATGTGCATGACCAATGCAAAATAGGCCTGAAAATGCATATACATATATTGACTGAAAAATATCTGTACAAGCAGTGATATAGACTTGATTTACAATTAAGCTAGTCTGCTCCAATATGTAAAATCTATTGACACTAAATTATCTTAAATGTGGATAACAAATTTGGGTAACAGTGATAGGTGGACACCCCCCATCTATAGGTTTTCACATTGCACTGTCTTTCTGTGGTTCCAAAAAAGGTGTACTAATGAGTCTCTTATTTGACACCATTCAAAGCGATCTAGGCTGGCAACAATGTCTTCACGGTATACATGCGCCCTCATGATGTAACAAACTGCAGGCCCGCAATCCACCCTGAAAATGCAAACTTCTTGTTAGATTTTGAAATTTAGGTGGGTAATGGTTATGAAACATGTGTACAAATCGATTTTAGGCTTGTGAATCTGATGCTTGCTGAGGACAGATGTCTATTGATATGATTGGTTGCGAAGTATTTTGGCTTGATAATTTGGTCCATAATGGTGATGATAGTCCAATGTTGTGCACCAAAGCCTCGATGTAGTCCCTCTGCCAACAATGAAATTTCATATTAGGCACCAACCAACATAGTGCACACGTCCAAGTTCAAATATTACACATCATGACAAGTATTATATGTGTCAGCCACTTACCACTATTTGTGCTTTGTCAATATGTGGGTCATGTATGCCTTCTTTTGGGCGCAACGAGTTATAATGCCTCCATACATTCTCTTTCACGTCGTACACAACAATTGTCCAGTGGAAGTTGTCGTGTATTGGAAAGATTAAGAATCTCTGGCCTTGATACTCTTTGATGTGTACATCAATCAGTTTATTTCTCTTGTGGAGAGGGTACTCTTGCATGATTTTCTGCACACAAAGGGCATACAATGATGTACTAAGTATTTATATTAATGTTCGATGTGAATGATGTGAATGTTCACATCTGCTAATGGTGAGTGATGTGAATGATGTGAATGTTCACATCTGTTAATGATTAGTGATGTAAATGATGTGAATGTTTACATCTATTAATTTGTGAAACAGTCATGCAATGTATTACAGATGTGAATGTTCACACCTGTTATATTATGTTGTTGTTAACATTCACATCTGTGTATCATTTAAGTTAACAACATAATAAGCATATAATGTTCACTGCGAATGATGTTAATGTTCACATCTATCGATGTGAATCTTCTCATCTATCATTTTATGTTGTTGTTAACATTCACATCTGCCTATCATTTAAGTTAACAATATAAGATATAATGCCGAGATGAACATTCACATCTATTGAAACATAAACAAAGCAAAAGTCTAGTGGTTACCAAACATGTGCTTGTAAAGATGAATACTGAATCGTCCAAACTTGGGTTGACTAGCCCTTGTAGTTCAAGTAGAATTTCACCATATGCATCTATCACCTGCAGAAACAAAGGGATGGCAGTACATTATTTGCAGTGTCTTTATAGTGTGTGTGTGTGTGTGTGTGTATGTGTGTGTGTGTGTGTTTTGTACACATTTACAGTTGCCATACGTTGTTAGTTATTGATTCTTCCTTGATGATGTGTATGATGTCATCAAAATACACATCTTTAGTCTTTGAGTCCCCTCGCCACACTAGCAACCTGTGCATTGTGATTACAGAAAATGTTAATGTCAACATTGCACATTTATGAAATGATCTAATTTATTAAGTATGTATGTGAACTGAACATGAGCACAAAAAAAATTCAGTTAGGGATATGTAAGATCACTTACTCATCACCGCCGTTCTTGTGCAAATTTTGGACCTTCTACTTGTTGAGTTTGCTCATGTTGGCCCAAACCTTCAGTTTGTTGTTCAAGGTTAACTTCTTGTACTTTGTTGGCTGCTTTTTTTGTGGATGCTTGTCTAAATCTTGTGCAATTTGGACTGCATGGGATTGCTCTTCGGCTCCCTCTTTCCCTTTCTTTTGACCAGACAAGTTGGGGTATTCAAACTCATCCAACCGGGTGCTCTTTCCTTGCCTTCTGCTTGATGCGCTTTACCCTCGATGGTGGGCTGATAATGTGTTCTAATGCTGCAGTGGGATGCTTCTTAAGGCTATCATAAGCCTTTTGTGCTTCAACTTGAGTGATAATGTGGACGGACTGATCGTCAAAAAGGTCTTGAAGAATTATTTTTTCACATTCCAAGTTGATGACCAACTTTGTCAGCCGCTGAATTTCTGTATCTTTCCACTCCATGTAATTCTTCATGTCCATGTCCATATTGGATGGGCTCGATTAGTCAAATAGTTTGGCTTTAAGGGCAGCAATCACCCTTGCCCTCAACTCCCATGATTCTTCCATCTGTTTGTATTTCGCTTTCCATTGTCGTACAAGACCCCAAGCTTTTTGATTTTCTTTTATAAATACATCCACAATGTCCGGCTCAGTTGGTTGTGCTATGATGATACCTCTCTCAGCATTGGGGGTGTTAAAGCTGGGGTTGATATCATGTCCAACATTATTCAGGTCCATTACATTGACAGAAAATCCATCCCTGTCGTCATTGCGTTGACTGTCTTTGCTTTCATCATCATTGCTTTCATCTTTCTTTGCTGGTGCACTTGACAAAATCTCAGGTTTGGACTCCACATTCAATTTTGTATGATGGTACATCTTCGTTTCAACTGGGGATGCCATTAGCTCGCCGCCATATACCTGCAGTTGGAGACATTATGTTAGTTAGATAGTTTATTGTCTCACTATGTGAATGTGCACAATATTTTTGGTTGTACTTCTACCTCATTTAAACCAAGCTTAGCCAAAGATATGGACTTCATGTTGCTATGTAAGGCTGTGAGGTCCCACTTTACACATCGCGGAATGGCATTGGGGTTGCGAGGTTATAAGATTGTTGTATGCTCACACAACCAGTACTGAAACAAATAACAAATATCAGTAATGTGAATGTTCACATAAATTAGCACTGATGTGAATGTTTACACCAGTGGCCAATAATGTGAATGTTTACATTAATTAACACTGATGTGAATGTTTACACCAGTGGCTAATAATGTGTGTTTATACATTACTGAACAGTAATGTGAATATTCACATTATTGATGTCAACTTCCATACCATTGCCTAGTAATGTAAATGTTTACATCAGTAATGTGAATGTTCCAAATTTGTTTTGGTGCTACCATCATCAATCTACACTGATGTGAATGTTTACACCAGTGTCTACTAATGTGTGTTTGTACATTACTGAACAATAATGTGAATGTTTACATCACTGATGTCAACTTCCACACCATTGCCCAGAAATGTGAACATTCACATCAGTAATGTGAATGTTCCACATTTGTTTTGGTGCTAACATCACATCAATCTACACTGATGTGAATGTTTACACCAGCGTCTACTAATGTGTGTTTGTACATTACTGAACAGTAATGTGAATGTTTACATCACTGATGTCAACTTCCACACCATTGGCCAGAAATGTGAACATTCACATCAGAGTGGGCAGACCCCGTAAATGTTCATATTAAACATAGAATAAGTTTTATGAGATTTACCATTAACAACATCACACATCCGGTGACTCGTCCTGGTTTTCCACAGTTTTGGCCCAACGAGCCCATTAGGGTTGCCTGGATGCTTTCAGTCCAATCATACTCGATCATGTTGTCTAATGGGTCCATGTATGAGTAGAAAGCCGATCCAATTGTTTCTCCAGACGTAGAAAAGAATAGCTTGACGCATGCATACATGCAAACTAATCTTGCGACCTCTTCATTGTCTTGTTTCTTTATGCCCTTTAATGCTTCGCTTAGAATTTCTCGTATTTTGGTAGCACTTAACCGACTAACATCCTTGCACATTCGGTATATGATGCCGGTTGTTGGTTTTGCACCATAAGAGAGGTCCATCGACTTGGTGCCGCAGTCTACCCCAAAAATCAGTGATTCATCGCTTCTAAAAATCTGGATGTTCTTATCCCCAATGTAAAACCCCCCACTAGGTGGCTTGAATGTCTGCACTATACGTACAATGACATCATCATATTTCATGCAGTGGTTGAGGTCGACTTCATTACTGATCAAACAATCAAATAATGGCCAAAATGGTGTTTTTCTAAGGCACTTCAATTGGCCACTTGTAAATTTTGTATCCTTTAACAGTTTGACCAATCCAGTTATATTTGACCGGTAGTTAACTTTTTTCATGTTCACTTCTTCAGGAACAGCTGTTTGATCAAGTTTGGCTTTGGCACGGGATTCCCCTCTCTTTCGCTTGCCATCAAATCTATAGGGAAGACCTGGGTGTTCAAATAAGAACATATAATTGGTTGAAAAACAAAGGATGGAACCAAAAGCACCAAACAACATTCAACAATCAACAGTGACAGTAATGTGAACATTCATATCATTGTACACTGATGTGAATGTTCACATCAGTGTATACTAATGTTTGTTTACCGAGTATAGTAATGTGAATGTTCACATCATCTATGTTTGCAAAATCAATTCCGAAAACAACAATTATAAGGCAATGTAAATGTTTACATGGGTGGTCACATTATGTTATAATTGGCTAAAAATCAAAGGGTGGAACCAACGGTACCAAACAACACCAACAACACAAACAAGTCTGACATTGATGTCACAATGTGAATATTTACATCATATTCCATCACATTGTTGAGTGACGATTGGGGGTTCTATGGACATCAACAATCAACAATATCAACAATGACAGTAATGTGAACATTCACATCATTATACACTGATGTGAATTTTCACATCAGTGTCTACTAATGTAAGTTTACCCAGTAATGAACACTAATGTGAATGTTCACATCATCTATGTTTACAAAAATCAATTCCGAAAATAACAACAGTTACATGGCAATGTAAATGTTTACATGGGTGATCACATTATGTTATAATTTGCTAAAAATCAAAGGGTGGAACCAACAGCACCAAACAACACCCAACAACACAAATAAGTCTGACATTGATGTCACAATGTGAATATTTACATCATATTCCATCACATTGTTGAGTGAAGTTTGGGGGTTCTATGGACATTAACAATCAACAATATCAACAGTGACAGTAATGTGAACATTCACATCATTATACTAATGTAAGTTTACCCAGTAATCAACACTAATGTGAATATTCACATCATCTATGTTTACAAAATCAATTCCGAAAATATCTATGTTTACAAATTCAAATCCGAAAACCAGAAGGTGGATGTATACATCGGTGATCACATTATGATTGAAAAACAGAAGGTGGAATGGCTTGCTTACTTTTGTTCCTCATGGTGGGAGGGTATGGACCACACTCAGTGGATGAAATAAACTTAATCCAACGACAGGAATTTTTGAACGACGAAGCACCCTCCTTCCGATGTGAACCTTCGCAGTGGTGAGATGAAGAGGAATCTGGGGTCGACAGTGGACGGTGGACGACGATGACATTGGTGAGGTGATGTGAATCTAGGGTTACTGAAGGCGATGTGAATCTGGTTTCGTGGATTCAGTTTTTGTTTTGGAAATTTTATGGATTGAATAGTTGGAATGAGAATGGGTTTTACAGAATCGGTTACACACGGGAGAGGCGGAGGAGGGTTATTTTGTCCTTTTACAATTAATGGACCTAATGGAATATTCAAAAATAGTTTGGGTTTTATGGAATAAAACAGTTACAAATAGGATTTATCAAAAAAGAGCCCTACTTTTTTTTTGTTAACTTTTTAGCAGATAAATTGACAAATATCAAATGACAAATAGTGTGGACTATTATTGAAGAATAATGATTCATTGGAAATGATTGTGTATATTTAAGGCACCTATTGATGTTTCTTAAATAATTTTTAAATAAAAAATTTGAATTTATAATATTATTGATAATGCACCTTTATGAGCTCTGCCGAAAAAGATATGGCGAATTATGTTAACGGTCTTTATAGTTTGGGTTTTGTACCACTTTGGTCCCTGACTTTTCAATTATGACACATTTGATCATGAATTTTGAATTTTATTCCAAATAAGGACAATTGAAGATACTGTTACTCAATTTCAATGACAAAGTCATCAATTTGATAAAATATAAACTAATTTGACAAAAATAAATGTCAAAAAGATATTTTTGAAAATTTTTAAAAATTATTTCTATCCACTAAAAATAAAATTATGTAAAATTGATAAATCTTTTAGATATTTATTTATTTATTTATTTATTTTTACCAAATTAATTTTTATTATGTGTTTGGATGATGATCATATGATGGGTGGTTGTTTTTATTTTCATTAAATTTAGTTTCTATTTTTTCAAAAGTCAAATATAGCGACAATTTTGATATTATTATTAAACCAATTCATTAAATCAAAAAATTCAAAACTAAAAATATTTTATATATTAAATATATCGATTACATGTTAAAAGCCTAACAATTACCTATTACATAATTATCATCCAAACACATAATAAAAATTAATTTAATAAATAAATAAAGGAAAAATTACCCATAAATCCTACATTGAGATAAGTTTAACCATTCAGTCTTAAATGTTTTTTTGTATACCATTTAGTCCTGTTTAATTCCCAGATTTTGTGGGTTTTGAATTGATCCTTTTTGGTTTTACGTCATTACCCTTTGCGTGATTGTTTCCTTCAGCAGTCGATGATGAATTCAATTGGGTTTGGTAATGTTTAATTTGTTTGTGGGCAGGGTCTATTGGGTTACACTGTGTGGATTGATTTTGGGAAACACAAAGCCGTGAGCACCATTTCTCCCGAACAAAACGCTGTGTATGATTTTTTCGTTAAACAAATTTTCATGTTGGCGATGTAATTTTTTTTGTTTGCTATTCGTGCATTCAACTTTCGTTCATTAATTGTTCATGTTGGTAATGTAAATGGGTTCGGATGGATGCTTTTTATTGACTGACAGGTATTTCGCCATTTTTGCGAACTCTCTGTAAGACGGTTACGATGTTCTTGGTGTTTGACATTTCATTATTTGTTATGTGTTTGATTACCATTGTTTTCTGAATCATTGTCGGTGGTTTTTTGTTATCAATTCGTTCCGTAAAGAGCTGTTTATGTATTCAATTCATTCTGGTAATGTAATTGGTTTTGGAGGGATGATTTTTAATGATTAACAGTGTTTTTTACATTTTTGTGATCTCCCCAGAAAAGGGGTACTGATGTTTTACTGGTTGTCATACTCATACATTGTTATGTATTTGGTTAGCATTGTTTTGTGATTTGGTATTGTTGCTGACCACCATTTATTTTGATTTACATTGTCTTTCTTTGTTAATATTGTTTCTACCATTTTTTTCCTGGGCCCAGGATACGGTGAAAACAAAATTTCGGGGCGTCGTTGTCATCTTTTCCACCGAACACTGCTATTCTTCGCACTGTAATTGGACAGTTGAGGTTGGTGTATTCTTGCGCTGGGTCTGCTGTGTTTAAGGCACCGAAACAAGGTGTGTTGTTTTGTTACATTTTATTTGAATTTCCTGTGATATGTCTTGGGATGGCTTTGCTGGGTGTGTCAATGGTTTTGATGGGTTAGTTGGTGTTTTTTAAAAATTTCCAGCACTGCTGTGTTTATTCGAACACACCATGTAGTGTTTTCTGTTATGTTGTTTCATGGATATGTTGCAACAGTAATGGGTTATCCAAATGTGTGCAGGTATGGAAGGGGGAATATTACTGATGTGTTCATATGGTGTAGTCAATGTTCTCATTCGGTTGCATCATGATTTGTCGTTCGTGAAGCTTGTTGATGAAATTTGTGGAAAATTCGATGGTTTGGTACCCGGTGCGGTTTGTTTGTTATTTGATTTTTCGGGGTATAAGAAGTTTAAGGTAGATAGTGACGACAACATTCAGAACATGTTGTGCCTTGCTAAGTTGTTTGGGATAAATCACATTGAGGTCCTGATTCAGGGAAGTAGTGTTGTTGTGGGGGGTAATCCCTTGTTGTTGGATTCCATGGACGATAGGGCAATTGTCTGGGAGGTTAGTCGGGATGGGTGCGTGGATGAGCAGATGGACTTGTTACCAACATACTGTCCGAACAAATCCAAAACATTTTTGTCGGCGTAATGGGCGTATGGTATTACCCATGTGGGACAATGTTTTGATGGTGGAGCAACTGAATTCCGTGAAGTCCTGTGTAAGTATGCTGTTGAATGTGGATTTCAATTTAAGTACATTAAAAATGATTCCGTTCGAATTACAGTAGTGTGTAAGTTTGCGGCTTCAACAAATTGTTCGTGGTCTGTTCATGCGAGGATGTTACCGTCAAGCGGGGTGTTATGTGTTAAGCAGTTCGACAGTGTGCATACTTGTGGGGTTGCTGTACGTACTTCTAGGAACCCTCGTATGGGGTCTGATTTGGTGTCTACTGTTGTTGCAGATCGGGTACGCGATAAGCCATTGACGCGCCCTACTGATGTTGTGTTTGATTTGAAGAATGAGTATGGTTTGGACATTAGCTACCGGGTGGCATGGTTGGGTGTTGAGAAAGCGGGGGGCGAAGTGTACGGAGATCACGCTACGTCATTCGATCAGCTCAGGTGGTATAGCAATTCTGTTATGCAAAGAGATCCAAACAGTTACATTAACTTGGAGTTTGATCAGAAAACTGGGAGCTTTGTTAGGTATTTCATATCATTTCGCGCTTGTATCGATGGGTTCAATCACTACCGTCCTCTCCTTTTTTTGGATGGAACGTTTTTGAAAGGTAGATTTAAAGGTAATTTGCTCGCAGCCACTGCTAAAGACGCCAATCAAGGTAATGGTGTGTTATTTTGTTTGTTATTGGATTTTTGCTGAACCTGTGACTAAATAGATACTTCCATTTTTCATGCATTACAAATGTTTTTTTTTCCTTTAACGAAGGGGAAAAAACGAAAACATTGTAATAGGGTCAGTCAAATTAAACTGAATAGTAATGTAAGATACAATGATAGGACTATTCATACTGTTTTTTAAAAATGTGTCGCGCTTCGTTTGTTGTGGATGTTTGTATAACTTTTTCTCATGCCAAACTTTGTATGTTCAATGTTTTTTATTAGGATTGTTTCCGGTAGCCTTTGCTATTGTTGATTCCGAGAATTCAGCCAATTGGGAATGGTTCCTTCATAATTTGAAAGAAGTTGTTGGGGACGGGCGGACATTAACTTTCATATCTGATCGTCACGTCGGATTATTACACTCTATGCCCATTATTTTCCCTTCAGTGCATCACGCATATTGTTTGTTGCATCTCCAAATGAACTTACGGGATCGAATGAAATATGTTAATGCATCGCACAAAATTGGGTTGATGCGGAAGTTGCGGGAATGTGCTTATGCGCCCACCGTTACTTGTTTCAATGAGAAGTTGGAGGTATTGAAGAAGGCCAACCCTTTTGTGATTGAAGATTTTATGAAAGACCTGCACCCACAACATTGGTCTAATGCGTATTTCCGGTATGTTACGGTTTGCGCATTCGTTTTTGGCTTGTTTTTACTTTCCCACATGTGCTTTGCAGTATTTTTTTTTTCAAATTTTTTTAATTTATGTGCCGTGATCGTGGTTTTCATTTTTTTAGGGGCCAACGTTATGGGGAGATGTGCTCAAACGCTGCTGAATCATTCAACAATTGGGTTGGTGAGGCCCGTCATCTCCCTATTACGAGGTTGGTTGATATGATAAGGGGTCAAATAATGGAGATGATGTCGAAGCGTAGAGTTAAATGCACCAAATGGGCTGGTATATTATCCCCTAAAATGGAGAAAAAATTGGTGGCAACGTATAACGACAGTAGGGCTTGGTGTGTGAGCCAGGGTAATGATGATATCTATGAGGTCCACTCCCACCCATCGGTGTTGGTTGATGTTGTTAAGCAGTCATGTTCTTGTTTTCAGTGGCAGATAAACGGGTTCCCGTGTTCCTATGTGTAGACGTCCCCGAACGCCCCGGGAGGGTTAAGTCCCGTTCCGTTCATATTGGGTTTACTACAGTTCGGACTCGATTTGTGTCGGTTCTTAATCTTGAACCAAAGAGTCCAAATCCGGCAAATCGTTTGAGAAAACAGATTTTTTTGAAAAGTAGTGCCAAACATGGACTGCTTTGCCAGATACAGAGTCGCCACCTAAATATTTTAAAATGAGAAATTTAGGAAACCCTGACTCGGTGCCGAAGGCCACGTGTCCGTCATCACCAAAGTGGTCTTGGCTCGGGAGCTTGGGTACGATCGGGGAAGGTCAGCTATGAGCACCCCCTTTCGCCCGGTCCGAAGACCGGCCTCTACTAACCGTGATATCTGATTTTAAAAACGTTATGTGTTCTTATTCCGGTTATTAGCCTAGAATTACTATGTTATACGCACAGCAAACAAGTATAGACCAGATCGCCTAAATTGGAATAAAACATTTCATGTTTGTTTTGAAAATGGTTTGCTACTCGCAAGTAGGCTAAAATGTAGGTTTTGCCACCCTTAAGTGGGCTTTAGAAAAGATGAATTTGCCACTAACTAGTGGGCTTAAAACTCACAGTTTTTAATTCATTGTCCCAATTTAGGTAATTCAACCTCCATCCACAGGCATTCAAGCAGTTATATCACATAAGCAGCTAGCCTCATGGTAATCATGTTATTATGGCAACATTCACACGCATGCGATATGCTAAAGCATAAAAAGCTCACCTAGTACTCCAAGCAAAAACAGAAACTAGTTAGTAATCATATGCATGATCCTAGTTCATGTTAGGTGGCTAATGCAACACATGCAAAGAATGTAATCTAGACAGACTCGGCTATCCTAAGCATGGCATGTAGAATGCTACAAATAACACGTATTCAATTTGGAATTGAAATACAATGCAGTTTGTATGACGTGCCGAGCCCGGAGCATGCGAAACAGATGAATGAATGCAAACATGCTATCATACTGTTATGCTAATTTGAATGTGCCCTAATCTACCATCATAAGCAGGTAAATAAAAGGGAAGAAAGACGTGGGGTTAGAAGACATACACCCACTCACGCACACTTATTACAATTGCGCCCTCGCTCGGAGGGACCGAATAAATATTACAGTCCGAATAAATAATACTGAATTACTTATTACAAAACCTCTAATCTAATTACATTAAATGCAAAGAAGAGATAGCCGCGGCCCCCGCCTCGGGATGCGTGTGATGATGCATGTTCGAGTCCGTCTTGCCCGGGAAACCCGTACCAGACCACTGTTGGCTCTGTTTTTACTGCCCTGCTTCTCTGGAAAACTGCCAAAGTCTCAGAACATGCTCTCTGCACACTGAGGATCATCATCGGCTGAATAGAATGTCCACCGGCCGTGTACAATATCCATCGGCTGCTAAGGAGTTTGTCGGCAATAAATACAGTGCCGGTCGGCACTCTATACTGCCGGTCGGCAAATAATTCCTGCAGAAGACAGTTTTGACAGCAACAGCAGACCAGCAGTGCATGGTATGGAATTTTGAGCAAATGTGTGCACGGACACACTCCCTATCATGCAATGGACTCAAGGGAGCATGACCCTCGACCCCCAGGCCATCAATCACGCATTTCAACGCATGATGGCCCAAAAGCCAAGTTAGCAACTTTGATATCAAATGAAATGCAAACCAAACAAACACATAAAGCCCAACCTCTATCACTTGATCAAGAGGCAAGGCATGCATGCCAATGCGATGCAACCTAGGCATGTGATCTAGTATGCAACATGGGCATGCAAAGGAGCAAAGTAGGCTAGGCACGCAACCTAAACATGTAAGCAAACAAGGCATGCAACAACATGCAACGATGGACTTAAACTAACATGGATGGCTCGCAAGCATACAAAAATCAGTGGCCATGGCAAAATGAGACACTCGAAATGCGTGCACGCATGCACGCAAACCGAGGACCGAACCTAAGGTACGAATGCCACCCTAACAAGGCATGGCAAAGCATGGATCATGGTATGCAAACAATGCAAATTTTAGTAGCTAAAAGTGATGCAAAACAGCCCCGAAATACGCAAACATGACATCCGATGCAAGGAAATGGTCCCGAAATGCGATATTAAGCACATGAAATGACTTGTGGCTATATCAAACATGCGTAATTTGAACATGAAGCATGAAGACAGAAGCTAGGCAGCCCAAAAACAAGCATTTTTTCAGTACAAATCATGGCAAGACAGCAAGCACAAGCAGGGCTAAAATGGCATACAAAAATGGGGGCCAAGAGAGGTATATGAGACAACCCACAAATTCTGGCCCCAAACAGAGAAAGGGCCTTCTACAACATTGAATATGAGCCAAAAATATGATGCTTTGAAGTAGATGACAAGCCCCAAATAAATATACAAACATGCTCAAAATGCCATGCAAGATTGAAGCCAACAAATGCTATAATATGAGGTATACAAAACATGCATCAAACAGCAAAAGACCCTTTATGGGACATGGAGAGGGGGTCAAAATAAGACCCCTTCTAGTTCTGATGATGGCCCAAAAACAGAAGCAAGATAGTTTAAACAAACATGCAAAAATGGGGACCAAAGAGGGGTAATGAAGCAAGTCATACATGGAGGTCCCCAACAGTATTGATCCCTTCTACAATGTTGTAGAGGGGCTCAAAATAAGCCTGACTTCAGTTCAGGACATGCTCCAAAACAATTTACATGTAGGCCAAACAAATCATGCAAAATTACGGTAAATAGAAGAGATTATGAAGCAAGTGCAAGATAGGTGTCCCGAACAGGGTTGAGCCCTTCTTCAATGTTGAAGAAGGGCTCAAAATGAGCCTACTTATAGTTTATATTATGCCTCAACACAGATTATACACAAGCCAAAAATACTATGCAAGAAAAATGGAATAAGAGGGCTAATGAAGGAAGTGCTAGATGCTGCCCTCAAACAGCAAGAGGTCCTCAATCAAACATGAAGAGGACCTCAAAATAAGACTATTTGAAGTTAGGGTCGGAGCCCAAAGATGTAAGAAACTACGGCTTAGATATGATGCAAGAATAGGCTAGAAAAGGGAAGAGGAGGACTTACCCTTGAAGACCAGCAAACCAGCACCTCTTGGACCAAGTTTAGGTGCTCCTAAGCTCTGCAAATGACCTCCAATGCGCTGGAATGGATGTTGGAGGTGCTGTGCTATGAGTTGATGAAGAAATGGCCCAAGAACAAGGGTGTTTGATGGTTGAAATGGAGAGATACAAAGGGGGAGAGTGTATGTCTCCTCTGGAATTTCAGAACCCTAATTATGGAAGAGGAGGGCTTGCTTTATAGAGCCAAGGGAGTAAGACTTCTCTTAGAAGCTTCAAAACCAAGAGCCAAGATCCTCCATACACGTGTATGGAGGATCCAGTCTGTGCCCTCCAGCTGGCACAGCTGGAATCCATTCAATCTGTAGAATACTCCGGAAGGTCGTCGGCTAGCAAAATTTGCCGGTCGGCCATCTTTTCTGGCGGTCGGCACTCTGTTCTGGCCGGTCGGCAGGAAAAATCTGCTCTGCAGGTCCAACTTCAAACGGGCATAACTTCTTTATATGAACTCCTTTTCAGGTCATTCTTGTGTCAAAATTGAAGCCCCGGAAGTAAGCTTTCCAATGCCGCAAACCTTGCATTAAAATTCCTCCTTTGAAAAAAGTTATGCTTGTTTTGGTGAAGGTTGCTCAGTTTCGGTCCAACCGGAATGATGCCCAACTTCAACCAATCATATCTCCGCCATCCGGACTCGGGTTTAAGAGATTCTTGTATGAAAAATGAAGCCCCAGAAGTCTTCTTTCCAATGGTGGTAGCCTCATAACTTAACTCCAAGTGTATAGACAAATAAGCTTGATTTAGCGAGGACTGCTCGTCCCTCTCTTAGCAATTCTTGCCTATCTTCTTCTCCAACTTGTTTTCTCCCCTCTTCTCCTCTTCTTTTCAACTTCAAACCCCTAAGTGAGGTGTTTTGAAAGATTTTTTAAAGATTTCATCTCTCTTTCATTCATCTCCACTTTGTCCTTGCTCGATTTACCGAAAAGCGCAACATTTACCGAAATGCGAGCGTCGAAACATCGCAGAAACTTTATTTCAAAAAAGTTTTGAAAGAAAGGGTTTTAAGGTATAAAAACCATCAAAAATAATTTTGGTCCACAATGGGGTGTGAAGTTGAGATGTGTCTCTCTCCTTGCCGAAGAAACTGAACCTGTGCCCTGCACACCTTTCTCCACCTAGTAAACCATCAGTAGTGCCCAAGTCTTGTGGGTGGTCAAAATGGGGTGTCTACACTATGCTGTCGTTGCATTTCGTAATAGTGGGAGAAACATCTATGACGCTATAGACTCCGCATTTTGCGTTGATACATTTCGAGCTACTTATAGCGGAACCATATACCCCATCCTAACAGTGGAGAGGCCGAAGTTTAACCCAGCTGAATGTTTGATAGCTCCACCATCGTCGTCGGCGTCCTCGGCCGCCCAAACGGAAGAATTCGTCGTGGGAGGTAGTGCAACGTATACGTTGTGGTCGTTGCGGAAAAGTGGGCAATCACAATAGGCAGACATGCAAAGAGCCATTGTAGATGGTTTGCGCTATGATTTCATTTTGTCATTAACAAACTGGGATTCTGTTAATTTTGTTTTGTAAATATTCACCTTTTTTTTTTTCAATCTGTCATTCACCTTATGTTGTTTGGATAAACTTTTTCAACTAACACAGCAACCATTTCGGGTTCTATTGTTGAACAATGACACTGCACCTTTAACACCCAACCATTTTAGCGTCAACACTGTTTTGAGTAACAATGTCAAGTCATGAAAAGAGCGAAGGGTTTTTTTTTAAAAAAATGTTTTCTTTAACATTGTCAGAACATGGAAAGAGCAATGTGTTTTATTTTCAAATATGTTCTGATGACACTGTCAACCCTTGAACATAGCCAGTGTGTCACGCTTGTTTGTTCCAAATCTGTGTTGTCAAAACATATTTGAATCCCAGTCGTCCGCTTCTTCTTATTGGTTTAATCCATTTTGCATGACATACATTTTTATCTAACCCAGCTACTGTTTCGGTTCTACTGTCTAACAATCATTCTGCACCTTTAAAACACAATCGCTTTATTTTCAAATCTCTCTTCAGTAACACTGTGTTGACATATAAAGTGCCATTGGGTGATGTTTTAGTTTGAAATATGTTCACATAATACCCGAACATTAACCAGAAATGAACGTTGCCATCAAATTTGTTCACTGTCATGGCACAAAACATGTACCCAGTATCGAATGTTTAACATAAATAGATCACAAACGTAATTCATGTTTTGCTCAGGATGGTGGCTTCACAAAATCTAAATCAGAAGGCAATGTGAAATGAAGCTTTTGGCCTGTTTTACTTACCACGTGGTCGACTTTCTCAGTCTTTGCATTTGAAATTCCATAAACATCACCTTATGTTGTTCGGATATACTTTTCCATCTAACACAGTAACCATCTCGGTTGTTATTGTTAAACAATGACACTGCACCTTGAACACCCAACCATTGTAGTGTCAACTATGTTTGATTAACAATGTGAAGTCCTGAGACGAGCAATGGTTTTTTTCCTGGAAACTGTTTTCTTTAACATTGTCACAACATGGAAACATCAATGTGTTTTATTTTCTAATCTGTTCTGACTTGTTGTCAACCCCGTAAAATAGCAAGTGTGTGGCATTTTTTTGTTTCAAATCTGTGCACATCAAAACAGATTTGAATACCAGTCGTCCACTTGATGTTGTAGATCACGAACGTGATTTCATGTTTTGGTTAGGATGGTGGCTTCACAAAATCTAATTAATAAGGCAATGTGAACTGAAGATTTTCGCATGTCATACTTACCACGTGGTCGAATTTCTCAGTCTTCGCATTGGAAATTCCACATACATCAACCCGTGTTACTCCCATTGTGGCAAAACATGTTTCCTACACTAAATGTTGCCATCTCAAATCCTGTACAGATCACAGCATGCTTACATTTCCAGGTCCTTCTGGCTTTTAAAATAAATACACTGCGCGTGCCACAAAAACATGTAACACACGCTAAACCAGTTAATCTGCAGTAGGAGAAACTTTTTAAATTACTTATTCAATAATATAAACATTCATATACACAAAATACTGGATCCTAACCAACGATTAAAATGTTTTCCCACCAGTCTGCATTGCCAAAAAAGTAATGTATATGGAACTTTTTTTCCCCTTCGAACGTCTGTGTTCTGAGACTAACAAAACAGTATGTATGTCCATAAAACATCAACAAAATAAAACATCGTAATACTTTTTATGCGTTGACAAATGTCTTGTGCCCATATTACAATGTCCTCCCACGGAGTCCTCTGCCCGAGTCACTTAAGAACATGTCCACCATCGCAGCTCGTAGCCCAGTCGGGGTCAGACCGTCCATCATAGTATTGACTTTTGCACCACGGATGTACTGTCTTATTATGAAGCAGACAAAAATCCCGCAATCCGACCTGCACTCAAAAAATGTTGTTGCCAACGTTACCCATGCGATACACCATCAGAACTATACACTCGAACTACAGTGAACATTACTTACGATTCGGGAACTTGTTGTGGACAATCCACAACAGATACGAAACTGCCATCAAACAGATCTGCCCTCACACCTGCAGCTGTAACTCTAGGCTTCACATATTGGTTGTGGTGGTCTGACATCCATTGTTTCTGTTCATTTTGCCACATGTCAGTCTAGATGTGTCCACAGTCACAATAACATGTCCATAAATTATAATATGTCACCTATGCACATTCAAAACTGAAATTTAATGGTATACTTACAACTTTTAGAGCCTCATTGTAATGCTCATCGCGCACTCCACGTCTAGGCCTCATCGAGTTGTAATGCTTCCAATTCCCGCTTTCTGAATCATGTGCCATGACTGTCCAATGGTTGGCATTGTAGATTGGGAAAAGTGCGTATCTGCAACCTCGTGCAGCCTTCATGTGAACATTCAAATATTTCGCGCGTGACACAGTGCTGCTGTTTCGCATTATATCTTGTGTAATTCGTGCAATAAGATTTCGTTATGGGAAACACTATTTCGTATAGTTCGCGCAGTCAAACACAAGGCAAGATACATACCGAACAAACACTAGTGTAAATGTATGATGTCCCAACATATTCTGACCTTCCAGATACCGTCTTATGCATTTCAGTCAACATCGCAACGTATACATCGATGACCTACAAATTCCAGCAAACTAGTAATAAGAATTTCAAAATTTATGTCCACTATGTTGTACTACCTTACTCCTACTTCTTTCCCAAATTCCTGAATGAGTTTTGTTAAATTAATTGGCCATATTGTCACATCGACGTCATGCATTTCACAAAAGGTAAGAATTTTCAGATATGGCACTATTTTTTTATAATTTATTAACAAAACAAAAAATAGTCTACTTAAGTACACGAAACCAGCTTACATTGCCGTGGATTGAGTTTTGCTGCACCAAATCTTTGATGTCCGTGAAATGCACTTGTATTCCATTGTGTCCACCATCCAATATTATTAACCTGCGCCCCATAAACCAAAATTTAAGAACCACCCTGAAACACAGTTTTACAAGTTGAACATGTGAAAGCCTAGAAGATTCTATCCAAACAACCTACCCGTCCCCCTCTAAAGTGTACATCCTCTCTAGTAGTTACTTATCTTCATCCTTCAGCATGTTCCACACAATGTGCCTCGTATTCATTCCAAAACCATTCCAGGTTTTGCGCTCCACCTCGACATCCTCAACGCTGTAAATCACCCCGGGCTCAGATGAGTTACCAAGTCTCACATTCGTGTTTACTTGTGGACGTCCAAATATGCCGGGGTATTCGTAGTCTGATAACCTAAATTCCCGTCTTGGCTTGTTCTTCACCCGCTTTACAAGTGATGTAATTTTTGGCCCAGAACTTGTAGCAGCTGCGGTGCCTCGTTTTACATTTTTAGCAGATACTGGATGTGCATTTAGGGGACTGCAGCTACCCTCCACCCCTTGTACAGTTGTATGTACATTCCATTGTGCAAAGTCATCTGTCAAATCCTCAATTCCAGCCGATGTCGCAATTAATTTAATTCGGTGATGCCAACGTCGTCGAGTTGTACTGCAGGACAAGCTGACTGCTGTGCACTTTTGCCACTCGTAACGTTGCCAGACGCGCTCAATTTACCCGACAGGCTGTTGGTTGGTGTTCGCTGATTGGAACCATCGTTCACAACAAATTGTGTGACCTCGTGCACCTCAAGATCATCAAGACTATCTTCCAAATTGCCTATTTTTGCCTCCATTCGGTCAACCTGCTTGCTTAGTCGAGCAATTTCAGAATCCTTGTTGACGATCACAGTGTTTAAGTCTGCAAACAAATTCCCAGATATCTTTGCGGCCGAGGTTTCTCGGCGTCTCCACCTTTGTCTCACATATCCTTATGTCTTTCATACTGATTTCGCTCTCAGCAATTCTGACTTTACAACCTACCAACTCATCGGTTGCCCCCCTTTGGTCCTGACCGACACCTTCGCCATCTGGAGTGCTGGACAGTTCTAGAAGATCCGGGAACAATATGGGCCAAACTTCGCCACGTGGCGCTATCTTCCCAGCCAATTTTTCTTTGCTGGTTGGTGTTCCAGTATTCATGGTACCAACGTTTTTTGTGCCCGCCTGCCAACAATTGAAGCTTGGCTCTATGCTGCCAACATCAACTGTCTCAATAACAGTCCTATGTTCATCGCACGCTTCAGGTGGATCCACATCCATTATAATTCTATCACATTCTTTCGGTTCAATCGCAGCAGTAGCTAGTTTGAGATTATGACACTCAGTTAATGTCTCAACAAGTTTGGCACATTGCACCTAAGAGAAATAGAAACAAAACACATCAGAATATCAAATATGTGTGTGCAACCAGTTTGAAAACAATTCGACGGGTTCTAATTCCAAACCTGAATGCAACCTTCGTCCGACAAATTAGTTACTCTTAGTTTCCCCACTGCAGAGCTGATGTTCCACCGACAAAAACGGGGCATCACGTTAGGTCGATCTAGAGTGATGATGTTTGAATGCTCACATATCAGAAACTGAAATTGCATCAGCACACAGTTGTTACGCCAACGTGAATTTGAAGTACGCGTCAGTTTTAATGTTTTAAAAATGAAATTAAACCCTCAATCAACTAGTTTGGAATTGGAATTGAAATTAAAACTGTAATTTACACTGACTCAGGTTTATCTTTGTACGACGCATCCAGTCACCTTCTCCGGCCTGTTGTGCATCTCATTAAGGGACCAATCAACGTGTTTCTTATTGCTGTTGTCCAGTCGTACTGTCTTAATGTGTCCAACTTGTCGATCACACGGACAAATGCTCAGCCTATATGCTCGCCGGTTGTTGAGAAAAACAACTTTGCACAAATGTAAAGACACATCAGTTTTGCTACATCTTCTTCGTTACGCTCTGTATGACCTGCGATTGCTTCTGCCATCAAATCCTTTATAACTTTTGAAGATATTCGGCTCACATTTGCGCAACGTCTTTGCATGAAATCGGACGGCCCTTTACCCCCTTGCGTCAAATCCAACTTTTCTTTTCCACACTGTACCCCGAATATCAACCTAATGTCATTGTTACGCAATGGTAGCTTAGCTCCACCATCTCCAGGATTGTAAGTTTGAATTATCCGACATACTGTAGCGTCACACTTCTTGTACTGTTTAGGATCTAGCTCGTGAAAGCGAATAGCATGAATCATCAACCAAAATGGTGTTTTCTGCAACTGCCTTATGTGGCCATCGTGTAATTCCATTTCCAGAACTGTACTAATCACTCCGGAGATGTTTGAACGGTACATTAACTTTGAAGGGTCAAAAGCAGCTCTTTGAACAGGGTCACTCGGCCCTCGTTGCTTCTTGAATGGGAGTTTTGCTTGTCTTTTACTGGCCAGCTTTGTTGACGTTTGCGATGATCTCATGCCACGTTTTCGTTTGCCATTCCTACTGCCACTGCTACCTGAACATGTTTTCCATGGAGATCAGCATAAGCAAATTAGAAATCCCAACAAAGAAGACATAATGTCTTGAGCTGTAACCAAGAAACAGTTGTCCATTCAACACGACAACATGTTCCACCATTAACCAAATCACCCCAAAATCACATGCTTTAATGTGCTACGTTACTCCAGAAATTATACAAAAGATCACAGCCAGTTACGTCACACTGCGTAATATGTTTTAAATACCAATCCACAATGGACAATGAGTACATTTTAAATTTATGCTACACTATTAAATAGTAACCACTATGACTCCCCCACTGACTAACTTCAACATTTTGTACTGGACTATATACAGATGCGATGAACCATAATATGCATTCCATCAAAAACACACAACAAATATAGTTTGACCACTTAACTATGACTTTCATATTGTGTAACACACTACTTAACATAATTACGACTAATCACGCAACAACAGATAGTTAATAAAAAAAAAATTTGCCCCAACTCAAATATTCATGAACACCATTCACGCAAATGTTGTTCACAATTACAACTGTTTCAATGTGAAAATCATTAAATAAGTGACACACACTCTCACAGGTACACACAATAACAAAAAACAAAGCAAAAACAATGTCGCCCCATCTCACATATGCAATAACAGCACAGACAAAAATCTTCATAACCAGCACTGTTGCTTTCAATGTAAAAGGCATAAAATCACTGAAGACACACCCTCACATGTACATGGTAATATACACCCCCCAAAAAAATGCCATACCATTTTCCCATTCCCCCCTCCCCCCTCCCAAAAAAGGGAAAAAATAGACACTTGCTCACAAAAGTGCTTTACTCTGCCATTTACATTCACTTTATTAACATCAAACTCAAGCACACATACTCACTACTGCTACAATGTGAAAAGCATAAAAGCACCGTACACACACTAATCACAAGTACATGGTAATATACAACAAAATAATAGGCACACTACTAAATACTAGCCAACTAACTAATTTCAAAGTTTTATACTAAATTTTTACAAATGCCACGAACCATTACTGCACCCTTCAATGTGAAAATCATAAAATCAAAGCACACACACCCCCACACAAACATGGTACTCTACCGCACCAACAAATTTGTCAAACCATCTTCATATCCCCCCCCAAGTGAAAAAGGAAAGATTGGACACACTCGATCAAAGAAAGTGCATTACTTTTCCATGTACATTCATCGTAGTAACATTGCAGTGGAACACACAAAATCACACCCCTTAACGAGGGAACAACATTGTTAAGCGACCCTGTGCAACAAGCTCGTATTTGTGGAAACCCCCAAAACTAACAACACTGTAATAGTGTTCAGACATCACACTTTCTCGAATATCACAAAACGCAACATACCTGGAGCCATTTTCAGCGTATTACGAAGAATTTCCGGTCACAGCTTCAAAGCACAACCGCGTCACAGCCACCCACACCAGCGATGTCGATGTATCGAGAGCGAACGGGTTGCGTATTTCGTACGGATTAGGGTGACACACTAATTCCTATTATATTGTTCCACCACAAACGAATTTCAAATCTTCCAACAACAATCTACAACTGCAATGCCTACCATTACGCCATCAACATCGGAGTACTGTTCAACCTTCCATACACGACTCTTCGATTACGAGTTTGTTTGGAGGGAATCAAATTTCTACAGAGTACAGGGTTTGGACATTTCGGTCATTTTAACGTTGTTGCTTTCCTATTTTACCCTTAATATAACGCGTTAGCAAAAGTGTTACACCGGTTAATTTGTCATTTACATTGACTTGGGACTAAATGGATCATTAGATAAAAAGTAGAACCAAATGGGGTATAAGATACAGATTTAGGATTTATTGGTGCATCACCCATAAATAAATATCTAAAAGATTTATCAATTTTATGTAATTTTATCTTTGGTGGGTAGAAATAATTTTTAAAAATTCAAAAAAAAAAATTGACATTTATTTTTGTTAAATTAGTTTATATTTTATGAAATTGACGACTTTGCTCTTCAAATTGAGCAATGGTATTTTCAATTGTCCTTATTTGAAACAAGCTTCAAATTTCAAGGTCAAATGTGTCACAATTGAAAAGTCATGGACCAAAGTAACACGAGTCCCAAACTATAGGGACTGTTAATGTAATTTGCCCAAAAAGATATGCAAAAATAATTTGGCAGAAATAAAATTTTTGCGGTTATTATGATGTGTCACATAATTAATTAGAACTTCTTTGAGAATTAAAATTATTAAGATGAGATTTTATGTCTAATTCCCTTTGAGGATACTGTTTATGATTTGAATTTATGATTTTTTTATGCATAATGTGAATAACTCTTACGATCTTTGTAACGCCTCGAGAAAATAATCATAATTCAACCCAAGACAATTATTAATAACAATACATTTCTGAATAAAGTATCCTTCCATTCATATGATTCCATTGTACAAAAAGGTAATACATACAGTTATACATTTATCAATCCTAATCCTAAATCTATAGCATGTGCCACAAGTAAACAATATGAAATAAAAGTTAAACAAATAAAGTAATGCCCTATTGGCTACAACTTTTTAAGATAATACTTGGTACAAAAGTGAGTTTGAACTCAATACAAATAAAACCCTAGGCTTGAACAAAATAAATACAGCAAAAACAAAACAAGAAGCTCTCGGCACCAAGTCCTCCCAAGCTACGACCTTGGCGAAGGCATATCATCAGCACCTGAAAATGGTTTTCCACATAATGTGAGCCAAAGCTCAGTAGAGATGCTATAACACAGTGTATAAATCTTAACAAAGTCATAAGGTGAATGCATATGCAATGCTCGTGCCAAAACATTTTATATTTCTTTCAAAAACTAAGCAATGTCAGGTTTATATCACAATTCATGAAATCGTTTCCTTTACAATAGAAAACAGGGCAGTGGATACAACACTGGGAATCTCTAGGATGTGTCTGCAAGTAGGCTATACAAGCACTACTAATTGTCATTTTTACTGGTATTAACCGAAAGGCTTGGCACCTATCTGCGCGGGTTTCTGTAATTTCACCAAGGATATACAAGCCAACTTAATACCACAACTACACTCCCTGCCTAGATTCACCAAGGTATTCATCCATTTTTTTTTCTAAACAATAAAAAATTTTCAATGTGTTAAATGTGTAACAATGCTCAATGCAAAGAGATAAAAAATTAGTTTCAATTCCCCTAATTCTCATGCAATTTCTATAACAATCTTAGTTATCCTCCATCGATAGCCCAAAACAGATATCTCTAAACAGATAAATGATTTCCACTAAAGATATACTTTCCAAATCTCAAGATGGGAACGATAATACATATCCAACTCCACTGTCGTCATCATCATCATTTCAATTCCACAAAATCCAACATCATTTCCATTTCCTCTTTACAAAATCAAATATTCACATTTTAGAGCAAAATCTCATTTTCTTCATAAATCAATTTCAATGATAAAACCCACCATTTTATCACAACTCAACCACATTTTCAATTCCACTACCATTTTCAAGAATTTATTTGAAAAAAACTCCCTTTTATTTCAAAACCAAAACCCTAGATTTTTACCCAAAATCCCCAAATCCCATGGTTTTTTTGAAAGACAAATAACTAAGTTAAAAACCATACTAAAATGTGGAGAAATCCCTACCTCAAGTTAGAAGACAAGCAAAAACAAGGTTGAAACTTCAATGTAGTCGAAAATGGACTTTGCTCTGATCAAATGGAAGCTTTAGGTGAGCTATACCTTTTTCTCCAAAGAACAAAGGTTGGGAAACCACTAGATCAAGGTGTATTTGAGGTATAAAGACGTTTTCTAGAGAGTGAGAAAGAAAATCTGAGATTTTGAAATGTTTAGAGAGAGAGGTACGAAAAAGTGACTTTTTGGAACTGATATACGCGTAGACTGCTAGAACGACTAAAACACCGCTCGAGCAACTAGACACAAAAAGAGAGACCGCTCGAGCGAATAAAGTGACCGCTCAAGTGAAGAACACCACCCTCCTAATACTTTTGCAGGCCTGCAAAAATACTGAGAGTTCCCAAAGACCGCTCGAGTGCAAGAAACACTGCTCGAGCGAGAAATGCCATACACCTAGTAGTTTTGCAAACCTACAAAAGTACTAGAAGTTCTCAAAGTTTGCTCTAGCAAAATCTAGGCAACAACAGTTTTAAAAAACTAACTCTCAACCTGTTTCGAACACAACCATGACACTCCAATAATCAAACTCAATCAAGAATAAAATGAATAAAGATATGAACAATCAAATAAGACAAGAAATTTCGGATCCAAAACAATGAACGGGTCAGGTCTAAACTAAAATCATTATAATCTTACTGATATAAGCATAAATTTTACATTTGAGTTAATCCACCTTAAGCACTTTTTTGTATAATAAAATACTTAAATATTGTTATATAAAAATATTATAATATATCATAATCAAACACCATTTGAAGCATAATTAAAGACCGATACACCACTTTAGACATAACAAAAAAATAAGAAATTAGCAAAGACATTTTCGATTAATAACTAAAATAATACACAATGAGTTATAATGAAGTCATAATTTGTATATTATAGAATTTTCTTTTTTTTATATATATATTTTTTTTCCAAAAAAAAGATTTTGATACAAGTGGAATTCATGATTTTTGATAAATTTGATTAATACATATGAAAATTTGATTTTAGGTTGAGAATGCACCTTTTTTTTTAAAATAAATTAAAAGAAATTATTTTTATGAGCTTATTTTACATAGAATCACACACAGTGACAATAATTTTCATAAGCCATTAGCAAATATATTTGTATTTGGCTTTCAATTGTTAAAATTTTATATACATAAAGTATTAAAATTTAAAATTAATTTTTCATTTTAAAAATAAATTCTCATGTATCGCAAGGGCGACCTACTAATATATATATATATATATATATATATAACTGACTAATTCAAATAGTATATAGGCATAAACGAAACGTAAAACATAATTTCAAAGTAAAAAAAAATGGAAACGTTATTATGTTATGAAAGTATGAGGACAAAGTGTTTCGAAAAATTAAATTTTAAAATAGTATAATGTAATTGTGTTAAATTTGTAAAGTTATAATTTTTTGTGGAGAGATTAATGATTTTAATACTATTTATTTTCCTTGCATAAAGTTGGA